>WOXC01001012.1:0-171903 GCA_011680675.1 Gymnobelideus leadbeateri
TCTCTCTCTCTCTCTCTCTCTCTCTCTCTCTCTCTCTCTCTCTCTCTCTCTCTCTCTCTCCCCCCCCCATTCTCTCATTCTCTCTCTCTTTTTCTTTCTCACTGAGTTACCTCTCCTTTAGTCTGTATTGTCTGCCATACATTTTCATATGTATGTGATCTCTGATTTTGTTTTGCTATTGATTTATTGATCTATTTATTGGTTTTGCTATTCTGTTTGGATTTTCTTTTCTATTTTCCCCGTGTGCTCATTCTGGAAGTAACATTCGGTGGGAAGGGTGTCAAACCTTGGATATCAAGTTTGAAGCCTTCCTTACCCAATAAGAAATAACAATAAACACTTGGGAGCAGATAGACATGATTCTAGCCTGGCAACCTCTCCCTTTGAGCCATAGTGCCTACCCTAGAACATAGTAGGCTTATTGTTTATTATATTATATTGTAAGTTGAGACAGCCTCACTGCATGGGCCAGCTCTATAGGAATATAATATCTGGTTATTTATTTAAGTGTAAAACACCTATCTTGGTCTGTCTTCATCTTACTGTTGTGCAATTGCTAAATTTATTGATATAGTACATTTATTAGATGCCTGAATGCTACTATGTATAATTAGGTGTAATATGTTCATACATGAATTTATTGGTACTTTCCATGTTTTAAATTCATATATTTTGCTGTGCTATTAAACTATTTAAGCATAGTATAGTAATCCAATGGACTATTATTATTATTATAATGTTGTAATATTTATTAATTGCATTAATATTTGTATATTAATAATTGGAATGTTTATCGCTACACGTGAAATTTTGCATGTTTGTGTGTACTTGTTTCTTAATTTGATGTTATTCTCATTCAACTATGTTTTGTGCAATGTTCATGCTATGGAAGTGTCTCTTATTTTGCATATATGCTTCTGCTTGTAGTTGTTATATTTTACATACAGACCTATTGGAATTGTTGTAGCTAGCTAGCATTGTTTTGTTAGTTAGCCATGCTTGCTGCTTTTAATTGCTAGCTAGGAGCTATGGATATGCTCATTCTTTTGAAATGTTCTGTGTATGTAGTTAGGTAAGCTGTCACTGCAGTATCCTCCCAGGTGATGCACTGTATAGTGCCATGTTTACTACATTTAGATGTTTTGTGTGAATGCTAATGTGCACTTGGTTTATTTCCGTTTCAACAGTACTGAAGGTTGGTTATTTGGGAAACCAGGAAAATCACCTCTGTTGTTTCAAAGTGTTGATGTTAGTATTGGTACTGTATAGATCTGGGATTTATACTGCACATACTTTGGGTTTGATCCAGCTGATATTTGCAAGGGACTGCAAAGAGTTTGAACCCAGTTTCTGACAGCACTTATGTGACGATGGGCAAATCACTTAACTTTTCTGAACCTCAGTCCCCTCATCTGAAAAATACAGTTGTTCAGTTGTGTTCACCTCTTTGTGACCCTATTTGGGGTTTTCTTGGCAAAGATACTGGAGGGGTTTGCCATTTTCTTCTCCAGCTCATTTTACAGATGAGAAACTGAGACAAACAAGGTTAAGTGACTTGCCCAGGGTCACACAGCTAGTAACTGTCTGGGGCCAGATGCAAGAAGTTGTCTTGCTGATTCCAAGCCCAGTGCTCTATTCACTGTACCATCTAGCTGCCAAAAAATACAGGGAGTGAGTTGAATGACCTCTGATGCCTTTTAGCTCTACATCTATAAGTCTGTGAAAATTGGAATGAAATGAATTGAACTCAAATCAAATAGAAGTAAACTAGGTACAAGTCTTATAAAACATTAGCAGGCACATTTTGATAGCTAAAGGAAATTAGAATTGCCAAGTAGAAAGAATATTTCAACAAGAGTACAAATTGGAAAACTGCATTAGCAAAAAGGAAATGATTCCGGACATTCTGGCAATCTTACACATTTGACCTAGTAGTCAAATTTTGTAAGAAATATGGAACATTTGTCAAAGAGTAGAAATCACATAGAACTAAGAGGGAACAATAAACAGCCTAGGGATTTTGGATAATTGTATCTTCGTAGGAAATGATTGTTAGTCCAATCAAGAAGGAATGAGCTACCTTGGGAAGGAAACAAACAGTAAGGAAAATATGTATGTAATAGAATTAGAAATAAGAACAAAATACTCAAGTCATTTGGAGAAGCAAGACCTAGCAACATAGTTAGAAATCAGGGAATACAACTTGGATGCAAGAAAAATATTTAAGAAAAACTGGTAGAAGTGAACCAGGAAGTGTGTCTCCCTCTTCTCATTAGAGGTGGTAAAATACGGGTGCCAAAGAAGCCATATATTGTCAGTCTCAATCTCCATATTGATTTTTGTGGCTTTACTGTACTTTGGTACAAGGGAACTTTTTATATTGGGGAAAGGTAATGATTCATTACAAAAGGACAAACAACAAAAAGCCTTGATAAATCTTTTTAAAATAAATAAGCCATAAAGTTGTGATATAAATGCAGAAAGGAATGCCCTAACTTGTAATGGAGGTATTCTGAGTTGCAAGAGCTATGCACTGTTAGATATCTACCTGTTTGCAAATCCTTTGTTCTAGTGGTTACTGGGGAGAATGATGCTGTCTCGAAAATAAGGAGAAATGAGTAATTCTTCATCTGCCTAAGGAAGGGAAAGCTAGGGGAGAGATCCAAGTGATCGAATATGAGGCACATCTTGTGACTCCTAAAAAAATTAAGTATACATAGGGAGAGGGACAAGATCTGTAATTTCATTCCTCTAAGGAACTCCTAGCAGAGAAACTCACTCTTGCTTTTCAGGTCAGTATTTTCTCTGCAAGTTAATCTTTTAAAATTTCCTAGGACAGTAAGGGATAAGTTGACTTGTTTAGGATCATAAGGCCTGTGTAGGTAGAACTTGAACGCAGGTCCTCCTGGTTTTAAGACCAGTACTATATCCACTTTCTTGTGGAGCATTAGCTTCCATCAGCATCAGTTTCAATCAGTTTCAATCGTCTGCAAAAGAGACGGGCAATGAAGGAAGAGAGAGTGGAAAGAATTATTTAAGTCAAGAGAGCTATATTTGAGTCTCAGGTCTGTTATTGAGCATAATGGGACATTGGAAAACAGTATCCTGGAGATGGTAGGCCTGGAGTCTCAGAGGCAATCTAGTTTAACTCCCATATTTCTAGAGGAAGAAACTGGAGAATTTCAGTGAGCTAAGGCCATAGGAATATTAAAGTAACAGTTCTTGAATATAAGCCCTGCTTCTCTATCTCCAAATCCAACATTCTTTCCACTAGTTATAATAATAAATAGCAAATAGCATCTATATAGTACTTTAAGGTTTGCAAAGCCCGTTACTTCATTTGAATGCTAGGTAGCACGACAGACAAAAAGGAGGCATCATTAGACCTGGAATGAGGAAGAGACCTAGTTCAAATCTGGCCCCAGACACTTAACTGGCTATATGACTTGGGCAAGTCACTCAGGTTTCCTCATCTATGAAATGAGAATAATAATAGAACTATTTCCTAGAGTTGTTGCGAAGACACATGAGATATTTATGTAGTGAAGCTGTCTCTGTTTAGTTCAAAAGGAGGGGTACTGGGTTAGAACTAGATCTACCTGCTCCCTTAAATGTCATTAGTTCAGGAGCTTTGGCTTTTAGGTTCAAGCTAAACTCCTAATAGTTATTTCTTAATGGGGAAGGAAGGTCCCAAGCTTTATATCAAAGGGTTGACTCCTTTCCCACAAATGCTATTTGCTCGGTGTCATTTGTGGAAGTGGCAGACAAACCTATTTATCTGAGGCAATAGCAAAACAGACATCAAAGTTTACTTTTGCGTGTATAGTATATATATGCCTGATAGATATCTATATTTATATATCTATTAGGCAATATAGATTGAAGGAGCTCTCTCACTGGTTATAAGGTAATTCAGGTCAACCAATAGAGTTACAGATCTCACCCCAAAAGGAAAATTCCCTAGTCTTTAGTGTAGCAAGCTACATGTTGACTTCTTAAAGTATTTATCCCTTCATAGCCCTGAAGAAAGGGTAGATTCTCTCACTGGAGGCTAGAAGGACCCTTGAAGAGATGCTTTTCATCCCTCTCACCAACTCTGCTCTGCCTTTTATGCAGGCACAGGGCACTGATCTCCACCAACAAGGAGAATCCTACACTAATTGGCTCTGGGGCTTAGATTATATTCCTTCCTTTTTTGCTCTTTTAATTATTTCTTATTTATCCCAAATATAGCTTGCTTTGTATATACATTTTGCATGTTTCCTCCTTTATTAGACTGTAAGATCCTTGAGGTCAGGGACTGATTGTCTTTCACCTCTTTTTTGTATCTCCAGTGTTTGACATAGTGCCTAGCACATTGAAGGAACTTAATAAATATTTATTGAATTGAGTTGGTTTGTATTGTACTACCTGGATCAGAATAAATCAGTTGATCTGGACACTGCTGTACTTCCAAGAAGGAATCTCTGGAAAATTACCCACATTGTTGATTCTTAGTGTATTTCTTCTCTTTCATGATGGACCTTGTTGAGGGTCAAAAAGTGAAGGTCTTCCCAAACTGAATAGCAGAACAAACAAGATGTAAGAAAGAAAACTTGAAGGTGCATTTCAGAATTGTTTTTATGCTCCAGGATTCAGAGATAAGAGAAGAAAGTTGGAGATAGTATTATTTTCTATAATGAAAGGACATCTATCTCCTAGTGAAAAATTGTGTTTAATAGTGCCAAACATCCACTGGAAATTTAATAAATATTAGTTGAAAAGGAAGGATTTTCAGAAGTTTATTTCCCACCCAATACCAAACCCTATTTGTTGCTGTTTAGTCGTGTATGATTTGTTATGACCTCATTTGAGGTTTCCTTGGCAAAGATACTAGAGTTATTTGCCATTTCCTTCTGCAGCTCATTTTCCACATAAGAAACTGAGGCAAACAGGGTTAAGTGACTTGCCCGGGGTCACACAGCTTGTAAATGTCTGAGGTCAGATTTGAATGCAGGAAGATAAACCTTCCTGACTCCAGGCCCCATGCTTGTTCCACTGCACCACCTAGGTGCTCCAATCCTACCTTTAGGGAAAACAAAAAGTTTATCAAGGAAAGCTCAATTTTGTGTCTTTGTGCATGAGGTTAAAATAAGGAGACACACAGGTCATTCAGGCCTTGCTTTAAAGCTGTAATTGAGGGGGAAACTAACATTTCCCAAAAATTTTTGGACATAACTATTCGTTATGAATTTTTTCTTACATTAAGCCTAAATTTATCTCTTTACAACTTCTACCCATTGTTTCTAGTCCTGCTCTCTGGGGCCAGGAAGAACAAATTTAATTTCTTTTTCAGTTAAGAACATGAATTGCTTTTTGCCTTTTTTTATCCCTAGGCTTAGCATCTTGCCTGGCATGGAAAAGACACTAAGAAATGCTTGTTCCCTGATTGACAGCCCTTCAAATATTTGAAGATGCCCCCAATATTCTTTCTTTGTCTTTTCTTTATAATGAGCATTCCAAGTTTCTTCAACTCATTTGTCCTCTTCTGGACACTGTAGGTTTTTAATATCCTTTCTAACATGTTCCTTTCAAAACTGAACACAACACTCCTAAAGTGTTCTGCCCAAAGACAGATAATAGCAGAACCACGACTTCTTAATTGCTGGACATTACCCTCCTTGTATGGAGCTTAAAATGGGCAGAACCAAGAGAGCATTGTACACAGTAATATTGTATTAAGAACAACTTTGAATGACTGAGTCATTTTGACTTTTATAAATACCCAAATTAACTACAAAGAACCTATGAAGGAAAACACTTTTTTTATTCTGATATGTTATGGAAATGCTTATTTTATTTCATAAATTAAAAATAAAAAAACCTAAAAGTTGATTTTTTTTTTGGTCAGTCAACTGTATTCAGTTTTCTTGTCAAGAATTGTCTTCTAAAATTAACTTGTAGGCCACCAAAATGCCAAGATCTTTTCCAGGCAGATTATGGTTTACCCCTAACTTGTACTTTTGAAGTTGATTTTTTGAACCCAAATGTAAGACTGGACATTTATCCCTATTGTTTCATCTTATTGGATTCAGTCCAATGTTATACTCTCAATCTGTTTTTAAATCCTGGCTCCCATTCCATGCTAGCTATCCCTTTCAAAATTCTGTCATATGCAAGTTTTATAAACATTCCATTAATACTTTAATCCAAGTCATTGTAAAAACATTAAATAGCAAAAGGGCCATGACCCAGTCAAGTTCCTTGGGCCTTAACTGCATAAGAGGTCTTCCAAATTAACACCAAATAATTAATGATCATACTATAGGCACAGTCATTCAACCAGTTCTGGGTCCACCTAATTATACTATTATTTAATTCCCTATATTCCCGTTTTGTCCCAAAAAACCCAAAACATCCAAAAACCTCAACATGAGACATATTATCTAATGCTTTGCCAAAATGAAGGTAAATTATGTCTATAGCATTCACAAGATTTAATTGTTTAGTAATCTTGTCAAAAAAAGATGGGAGCTATTCTAATAAACCTCATTCTTGATGGAGTCATGCTGATTTTTTGTGATCCACACTTCACTTTATGGAAGTTTACTAACCATCTCTTTGATAGTATATTTTAGAATTTTTCCAGGAATCAAAGCCAAGTATTAACTTATAATGTGCAATATTGCCATCTTCTCTTTTTTGAAAATCAGGTCAACTTTTGTCCTTTTTATGCCTTTTGTCTACCTCTTCAATATTCATGCTGCTCAGCAATCATGCTGGTCAGTTCTTTCAATAGCCATGTAGTTTATTTGGAGCTGGTGGCTTTAACTCATCAAAGTATTTTTGTATTCTCCCTATTTATCTACTTATCATGAATTTCAAGTCCTTTTTAGGCATTTTGATTATCTTTCCACTTCAAAATTTATTCTCTTTGGCAAATAAAACTTTGCAAAGTGAGATTTGAGCTCCTCTCTTGCCATCCAAAATAAAGTAAAATAAATTATGCTTTAATCTGCATTCAGACTCCATCAGTTAATTCTCTGGAATTGGATAGCATTTTCCATCATAAGTCCTTCAGAATTGCTTTGAATCATAGTATTGATCAGAATAGCTCAGTCATTCACAGTTGATCATCGTACAATATTACTATTACAATTATACAATGTTCTTCTGGTTCTGCTCACTTCACTTTGAATCATTTCATATAAGTGTTCCCAGGTTTTTCTGAAATGGTCCTGCCTGTCATTTTTATGTTAAGTGGTGCAGAGTCAGTGAATGGCTGCCTATGCTCCACGATCTTGGCTCTGTCTTCCCCAACTTTTTGTTACCTGCAGTTCCATAATATTACATTCCCTCTTAAAACTTTGGTAAAAGTATCTCATAGTCCCTGTGAAAGGGGCCATTGAAATAGTTGTTATATCCAAGATTTATGAATTTGTATATATGAGAGTGAATTTTATTACAGTTTCTCTCTTGAATTTTATTTCTTATCCAGGATTACTTTTATATACTTGCATTTCCACATTCTCTAAAAATCATAAAAAAATTCAATAATGGCTTAGGATCTTTAGTCAAACTTGACTAGCTATACCCAGAAATGGTAAGAGGTCATTTAGCTTCCTCTTTAAACCCCCAGTGAAAGAAAATATACTAACTCTTAGGGTGGCCTTCTTCGTGTTTGGAAGCTGCAAGTAAGTATAAGGAATTTCCCCTCTTATGTAAACTGTTTTTGTATTGCTGGTTTATCTCTATAAGGATTTGGGGCTGCAGAAATGTCTTATTTGGTGAAACAGGATTTGTGAGACATTGGGAAGTTATATAGTCTTATATACTTTAGAGATAGGCAGGACATTGTATGAGTGGGGCAAGAGATGGGAGCACTAGTATCTGATATTTCCTCTTTCCATATGTTTTCTTAGAGACTTGGACTTCCTTCTAACCAGGCAGGGAATTGTGATTGGTGGCTACCACTGGAGGTGGGTTTGCTGACCACAGTGAATCTTTAAGTCAGTCTTCTAAGGTTGCCCTGTGAGACATAGGGAACTGGTAACTCCTGTCCACAGACAGACTCTTGGAAACCAACTTGCAGGAGCCAACTTAGATACTGAAGCAGAGATGACTGATGAAAACAGAGAAGGTCCTGAACATCTGATCCTTCTAGCTACTGAGAATCATGATGATGCATGAATAAACAGGGAAAGATTTTTACATGTGTTACCTGATTTCCTGTTATATTTCTTGACCTTGAGATAGAGTTTAGAACATACTTTCTGTCCTTTAACCCTATCCAAGACCTATAGGAGAAGTCGGTTTGGTGATTTTGCAGATAAACCCAAAGGACTGGGAAGAGCATTTTGGGAGATGGCTGTGTGGATGGCTCCATGTAGAGATTCTTAACCTCTTTCCCTCTATTTTTAAAAACTGGGTTCAATAAACTATGGCTACACAACATGCGTATGGTTAAGTAACTTCATTCTATGACTGTGGAAGGTGGTTATCAGAAAGAGAAGTCCAAATTTGAGAGAAGGGATGGAGAGTTGTATACAGGCAGTTGATTTTATTTTATTTTTTTAATACTTTGAATTATGTTTCATTTTGTTTCTTAGTCTCTTTTAATCTCTGAATCCTGTCATTACATGTTTAAACTGCTCATTGGCCTTAATGCCATAGAGGGGGAACAACCTATGCATTGGTGGGCTCTAGTGATAGCTTTTTGGTGGGTGATGGGGGTGGGTGAAGAGCTTTCCACTAATGTAAGGAAAAGGACTAGAGTTGACCACTGGGTTTTTGGCTCAAAGGGAGCGCCACCTGGTGGAAAACTCGGATATTACAGCTCTTTAAGGCAAATGCATTTATCCTCGAGGCTAAGGGAGGCATTAAACAACATAATTTGAACTGTTGCCATTCCTGCAGTGCCACAAGTGTCCCTGACATTGAGTCTAACTCTTTTATTCTACACCTTCAACCCATTGCTCTTTGTTCTGCCCATCTTCTACATGATGGCCTGTCAAGTACTTGAACACTGCTATCACATTCCCTGAGCCTTCTCTTCTTCAAGATAAACTTCCTCAGTTCCTTCTAGTGATTAGTATGTGGAATGGTCTTTGGTCCCCTTAGCAATCTGATTGTCCAAAAGTACATAGATTTAGAGCTAAAAGAGAACTCAGAGCACATCTAGTTCAACCCTTTGATTGTACAGGTGAGGAAGCTGAGGCTCAGAGGGGCTAGTAACTGTCTAGAATGACCCAGGTAATAAGTGGCAGAATTCGAATTTGAGCCCAGGTCCTCTGACTTGAATCCTTATCTTCCTTCCACTACACCATATAATACCATTCTCTCCTTGGAATGGGCCCCACAATATTCTTCTTAAAATATGGTGCCAGAATGGAACATGATGTATTAGATGTGGTCTGACCAGGACAAAATACCATGGAACGATGCTTCCTCATTCTGGATGCCATGTCTCTCAGTACAGTTCGAGCTTTTCTTGGCCATTATCATACTAGTGACTCATGTTGGACTTTTAGTTCAGCCAAATTACCAAGAATTTTTTACTTTTAGATGTCCGTTCTTCCCCAGTCCTGTGCTTGTACAATTGTATTTTTGGTCCCAAATGTAGTACTTTGCATCCTTAGAAAAAATGTATTGTATTAGATGTGGCTCAGCATTCCACCCTGTTCATATATTGAATTCTGTTATGTTGGACTTAGTCATGTTTAATAACAGTAGCCTTTTGAGCTTCTAAGTCACACTGTTCACTCATTTTGATCTTGCAATGTTTTAGAAAATCTCTTGTGAAAATAATAAACAGAGGATCACCAACAGAGCTGCTTTTGTTACATTTTTCATCTTATATGATATTAACATATGCTTGAGAAATAGATTTTTAGAGAAAACCTCTAAAGTGGTATTTGGTTCAGTTGATTGAAATGATTTTCTTATTAGCCCACAAAGAACAAAAAACAATGGAATCTCTATGCCTTTCAGTCAAATTTTCAACTATAAAGATGTGATCTGCCATTAAATTTGGTTTGTATAGGATGAAATAATACAGTTTGTATAAAATTAAATGAGGTAATAATTGTAAAGTTCTTAGCACAGTGCCTGGCACATAGTAAGCACTATGTAAATGTTAGCTATTTATTGTAATTTATCATTATTGTTTGTGAATGCCTACCTGTCTCCATTCCATACTTTCTTCAAGGATGCCCCTGATATGTGTGTACCTAGATTATTCCCATAAAAGTTTTGTAGAGATGGGTAATTAGGTGGCACAGTGGATAGAGTACTAGGCCTGAAGTAAGGAAGACTCATCTTCCTAAGTTCAAATCTGGCCTCAGACACTTCTTATCTGTGTGACCCTGGGTAAGTCATTTAACTCTGCCTCAGTTTTCTCATTTGTAAAATGAATTAGAGAAGGAAATAGCGAATTATTTCAGTATCTTTGCAAAGAAAACCCCAAATAGGGTCACAAAGAGCCAGGTATGACTGAGACCACTGAATAATAATAACAAGAGATGGGAAAGTATGCATTTAATGCCTAAAATAGTAAGTATTTAAATATTTGTTGGTTGATATAGCCAGTAGTTATTAAAATTATCTTGGTTGCTTTTTTAGTAATAACAAAGTCTCAAAGTTTTCTGTTTATTAATATCAAGTGAAGCCTAAAAAAGGGAAATGTATGCTCTCCAAAAATGTCAGCCATTATCATGGAAGATATCTGTACGAACGACCTAATGGAATTAGAATTGTCCCTAGCTGGTAAGGTCATTCAGATGTTCTCATTTGGGGATGACACCAGCGTGATTTTATCAAACCCTGGAACATTGCAGAGACTCTTGAATGAGATTTGCAATGACTCAGAAAACTTTGGCCCAAATTTCTCACAGGAAAAGCAAAGTGGGTGAAGACTGCCTCTTTTCCAGACAGTAATATACAATTGGGTGGGGATTGCCCAGGGAACTTGTCCCTCAGAACATTAATCTTGGATAGATGCTGTTAGCAGCCAGTGAGCTAGACCCAGAATTGAAAAGAAGGTAAATGGGCATAATTTTCTTTGGGAAATTATGCAGTTCTTTAAATTATTTTATTTGTTTAAATTATGGAATAAAATTAGTATTTCTGTAACATAGTATAACAAAAAGATTGCACATAAAACTGCAAATCTATTATGTACAACTTACTATTCCTTTTACGTATATGATACATTTTTTCCTCCCCCCACCACTTACCCTAGGGATGGCTACCTTTAGACACAAGTCTCTCTCTCTCTCTCTCTCTCTCTCTCTGTATATAAATATATATACGCACATATGTACATGTGTATGTATACATACATACATATGTAAAATCATTCTTTACATACTTCTGTTCACCAGTTTTTTCTCTCTGGATGCAGATAGTGTCTTCTTTCATATATCCTTTATTTAAAGGACTCTAACTTTCTCCCTGAAACAAATGTCCATTCTTTTTTTATCACTAATAATCTTATAGTTATGTTTTATGGCTGTGAGTCATGGAATAACTCAGTATCCAAAGAACTAAAGTTGAGACTCACCCAAAGGCCAATGGAGAACTGCATGGAGGTCATGAATGGGCTATGACTACAATGAGGAATTGTACAGGAGAAAGGGCATAAATTATGTTGTCAGATAAATATAGGACTGAAAAAAAAAATCATAGGCTGATCTTGTAACAAGAACAAAGGTTAACCATTAGATAGTCAGCATATTTCTATGGCATCCATGAATATCAAGAGATCTAGAAGAGGCCTATAGTGCATTGGGCAGACTGTCTGTGGCAGGTTTATGAGGTGGTGTGGACAAGAGTTACAGAGGGTGAAGGAGGCATGTATGGACAGTGTTCTACATTATTGAAGAGAGTATTGATGAGATCACATTGATGAGATCTCTCGAAATATCAAAGAATTATTAAGAAATAAACATTTAGGGGGTGACTAGGTGGCACAGTGAATAGAGCACCAGCCCTGGAATCAGGAGGACCTGAGTTCAAATCCGGCCGCAGACACTTAACACTTAACTAGCCATGCGACCTTGTGCAAGTCACTTAACCCCAATTGCCTTACCTTCTCCTCTCCAAAAAGCAAAAAACAAAAACAAAAACAAAATAAAACAAACCAAAACAACTCAAACCCAACGTTTAATGCATATAGAAGCCAAGTGCAAACTATTTCAATATTCCACTGTGAGAAACTCATATCTCTTCTACTTGAATATAGTATAGTCAAAAGAACACTGAATTTAGAGTCAGATGATATGAGTTCAAGTTTCTGCTCTGCTGCTTCCTGGCTATGTGGTCTTAGAGGAAAAGTCAGCTCATTTTCCCTCTAAGCACCAGATTCTTCCTCTGCAAAATGAGTGGGTTGATCTGAATCCCTTCTTTCCCCAAATTGTATGAGAGTTGGTAATTGTTTATTTATTTTTGCTCCTTAAGATCTTTGGGGCTACTTTGAGAGGAAAGCAGAATTTATACTGAAACTAAGTAAATTAACATTGTCCTAAATAATTTAAGACCAGACTCAACTACCAGCCTCAACTCATTCTGAGATGAAGCACTTCTGTCATAATTCTCATAAGATTTTGCCACACTTTTTTTATTCTTCCAGCTACTTGACCTTGCTTTATTTTTTTCTGTATGAAGAAAACTCTTGCTGCTCTGCTTTTTCTGTGACCTTATTATTATTATTATTATTATTATTATATGGAACTTGGCTATGAATAAACTCTGTAGGGGTAAAGGAAGCTACTGATATGTTCTGGGGTTCTCTTATACTATGTGTAGAAGAATGGGGAAGAAGTGATGAGAAATAATATTTTTGATTTTTACAGATTGCTTTCATTTCACATCTGACCCTATTACTCTTCTGCTTGACCCTTATTGCCTCTGAAATAAAAAAAACAAAAACAAAAACAAAAAACAAATTCCTCAACTTGGCATAAAAAGCCACAATTTCATTCCATATTTATTAATTAAGCACCTACTATGGGCCAGGTACTATACTGAGTGCTTTACAAATATTGTCTCACTTAATACTTACAACAATCCTGGGAAGCAGAAGCTATTATTATATTCATTTTACAGATGAGGAAACTGAGGCAGGTAGAGGTTAAGTGACTTGCCCAAAGTCATACAGCTAGCAAGTGTCTGAGGTTGGATTTGAACTCAAGTCTTCCTGATTCCAGGTTCAGTGCTTTATACATTGTACTACTTCGCCACCTAGCTATTCTCACTCTTATTAATATTAGCGTAGTGTTCATACTAGGCATTTAATAAATGCTTGTTGGAAGGAATCCCATTCTTTACTCATTTTTCTTAGTAGCTAGTAGAACAGAAAACACTATTTTCATTTTGCAGATATGAAAACAGGCACAGAAGGGTTAAATGATATCCCACTTGTATTATCCACAACACTGATAAAATATAGATGAGGTTGGTGAATTTTTTTTCATGCAGCTGATGTTTTTATTTTAAACATAAAATGATCTCTAAGGTTGAATAGCTCATAATGGCAATTTTGAATATTGATGGGAAAAGGTGTACTGCAAAGTAAGGTGCGGCTTGCTGCTTAGGAGTGATTACGTGATCCTCCGTCAGGGTGTCTGGTTCCCTGTCTACTTCAGGAGGATGTCTGAGTGGCTTTGTGTGTTAGAGCAGTTTCCTGCCTGAGAGATCAGTATTGATTTGACTCAAACCACTAAAGGATTTTCAGCCTTCCTCCAGGCCTTCTTATTTGTGAGTTGAAATAACAAGGTCACTTACTCCTTATATATGAATAACAGTAAATTTTTTCAGGATGATTTTTTAACTGTTTATGTTTATACTCAGACATATAGAAACATATATATATATATATATATTTAAAAATGCTATATATATATTATGCTTAATTTACCAAGAATGTGGTATTGTAACAAGCTTCCCATATCTAGAAATGAACTTGGTGCTGCAGGATAGATGAAAGTGAGAGCAAGATGACAAAGGGCATTTAAGAGAATAGCTTCTCTTTCTTATACTTTCCATTTGCGTTTGCTTTGAGCCTTTGTGTGAATGGCTGGGGAGGAGTTGCCACATTTTTGTGTCTAAGGAAGAGACTAGAGGCAAAGGAGATCCAGTATTTATTCAACTATTATTTATTTGTTCTATTATTAGCTCTTTATTATTATTTAGTTTATTATTTAGTTACTTATTTAGTCTATTAGCAATCAGGAATTGCGATAGGTGCTAGGGATATTGAGGCCAGAACAAAGCAGTCCCTTCCCTCCTGGATCTCACATTCTAGGGGCCATCAGGGACCATTTAGTTAAGTTTCCTCATTTTGTAGGTGAGGAAACAAGCCTAAGTCGAATAAGTGCTTTGTCCAAGGTCACAGGTAGTAAGCATCAAAGAAAAGATTTGGACCCTGGTTTTCTGACTCCTTTCCTCTGTGCCACATTGTTTCCCATTTAGCAAATGAGGAAAACAATTCCAAATACATAGTATACACACACACACACACACACACACACACACACACACACACACGCTCTCTTTCTGTATATGTATATAATCTTTAATTTATAGAATAAAATAAGCATTTCCCTAACATAATATAATGAAAAAGGCTATTACACATGAAACTGCAATTCTATTATGTATAACTTGCTATTCCTTTTAAATATATAATAATCATGTAAATTTCTTTTTGTTTCCTTTTTTCTCCCCCCTCCCAGAGATGACTCCTGTTAGACACAAATATACATATATCAGTGTTCTTTTGACATGTATATATATATACATATATATACAAATATATAGATATATGTGTATATATACACACATGTAATATGTAAAATTATTCTGTATATACTTCTATTTGTCAGTTCTTTCTCTGTATATTAAGTATATTAACTGTGATTTTTTGGAGGGGAGGGAATGAACAACTTGGGGACTTGGGAAAAGCTTCATGTAGGAAGAGATGCTCCAGCTGAGATTTAAAGGAAGCTATGATTTCTAAGAGGCAGAGGTGAGAAGAGTGTGCACACCAGCCTGTGCAAATTCATGGAGCTGGGAGATGCAATGTCATGTTGGCAGGTAGGCTAGGTTGGCTGGAATGTGGAGTTCAGGGCTGAAAATACCAGACATGGGGATTTGTACACATATGGAGTAGGTGAGCTGACTTTACTTTGCTATGATCTGCAAAGAGGGTAGGGATCCTTGGAGAGGCATAGGGCTCTGTGTTGGATAAAGTATGTGTGCCCTTGGGAAGGGACACCAAAGAGCAATTAGAGGGGAGATAAAAATATTCTGTTCTGCTCATAGTGTCAGGGTTTTGAAATTACTCTTTAAAAAAGGACATTGGGCAGCTAGGTGGCACAGTAAATAGCCTGCCAGGCCTGGAGTCAGGAAGACCTGATTTCAAATCTGGGCTCAGACACATTCTACCTGTGTGACCATGGGCAAGCCACTTCACTCTGTTTGCCTCAGTTTCCTCATCTGTAAAATGAGCTGGAGAAAGAAATGGCAAACTGCTGCAGTATCTTTGCGAAGAAAACCCCCAAAACGGGGCCACGAAGAGTCAGACATGATTGAAATGATGGAACAACAATTAAAACAACAAAAGGACACAGGATACTTCTACCACTGCAGGCAGGATTGTTAAAAGGATCACATGAAATAACACATGTAAAGTGCTTTGCAAACCTTAAAGAGCTATTCAAATGTTGTTTGCTGCTACTACTATCATTTTTCTGAAATATAAATTACTTGGAGGATAATTTCTTTTGTTGTTTTGTTTTAGTATTACTTCATTTACATGATTTTACCTCATCCTCATCACCCCACTTTCTCCCTAGTCTTCAAGCTTTGTCTATGACTTCTTCCCGGCTGCCTACAAACATGCCCATGTCTCCCTCATCTTTAGAAAACAAAACAAAACAAAACCCTTTCACTGGATCCTACCATCCCTGCTAGCTATTGTCCTGTACCTCTCCTTCCCTTCTCAGCTAAACTCCTTGAAAGCACAAACTTCTCATAGAACTCGGATTCTACCTGTGCATGTTTCACCTGAAAAGGGTTTCTGAGGACATTTGCAGGGCACTTTCTTCCTTTTGGCAAGCTTTCAATGTATCCGGTTGATGTTCCCACTAAATCAGTCTGTCTTTCTTAAAGAGTTGCAAGAATCTGAGGACTCTGCATCATCTGAACAATCAACTGATGAGCTTTGCTATTTGCATCTTCACCAGTTTCTTCTTCCACAGCTTGTTGGTCAAGTTTAATTTTTTGGTTGTCAGTGTCTGCCATGTGGTAAGACCACTGAATATTTGTGATCTGTGGCTGCTGCAGGGACCAAGTGACCAGAGCTATGACTCAGGGCAGCAGCAGCAGGTGTGGCTGGGGAAGGGGTGGGGGGAGTAAATGAGGTGCTAAAAAAGACCCGAGATCCTGCTGCTCACTAAACTCCTTGAAAAAGCTGCCTACACACAGTATCTCCATTTTATCTCCTCTTGTTGTGTTTGTCCTTCATTCTCAAAGAAGACCATGACATCAGGGAAATGATGACATGACCCACAGTCGACTTTGATTTGAGTGAGGGAGGGCTGTGCAAGGTCACCAGGCTCACTTTCTCCTCCAGAGCCATCTGGGTCCCATGGCCAGATATTCATCAGGATGACTGGAGATGGTCCAGGATGCAATGGGAGACCCTGGTTCTTTTAGGCTAAGGCCTTTTTAGATTGTCACTTAGAGTGAGGTAATGGCCATTCAGTGAATAGGCCTCTTTAGGAAGTTGAGTCAAGGGATGGCCACTTTAGTTAGAAAAAGAAAGCAAAAAAAAAAAAGGGAATCAAGCTGGGAGGGGAAGACCCTTAGGGTTGCTCTTACAGAGAGGAAGGAAGGAAGAAAAGAAGGAAGGAAGGAAGGAAGAAAGAAATCTAGCCAGTATACCCCAAGTTAGCTAGGCAGCTTCTTCTAGAGCCTAGATTTTGACCTCATCCCTCAACAGAAACTTCTCTCTCCAAAGTTAACAATTAATTGTCTTTCGACTGCCAAATAGAATAGCTTTTTCTCCATCCTCATCTACATTTGACAGTGTTGAACACCTTTCTCCTCTTGGATATGCTGTCCTTTGTCTTTGCATGACAGCTTGCTCTATTGGTTCTCCTCCTATCTCTCTGACCATTCCTTCTCAGTCTCCTTTGATAGATCTTCATTCACACCATGCCCACTAACTGTGGCTGTCCCCCAAGCTTCTGTTCTGGGTCCTCTTTTCTCTTTATAACATCTTACTTGATGATCTCATTATCTCCTGTGGGTTCAATTATTGTTTCTATTTGAATCTCTGTCCCTTGTCACCAATTACTATTAGATATTTTAAATGGACATCCCATAGGCATCATGTCCATAGCAGAACTCATTATCTTCCCCCTTCTTCTAAGCTTTCCTCCATGACATCTGGGTTCATAGTATCAGAGTCCTCCTTAACTTCTTACTGTGAATTGACCCACACATATCCAGTTAGTTGCCAAATCTTGTCTTTTCTATCTTACTCTGGTACCCTCCCTACACTGTAGAGTCCTGACACTCTGGCATATTGGTGGTCCACACCTCCATTTTCTTTCATTATGCCTTTTCAGTGACTGTCTCTGATACCTGGAATGCTCTCCCTTTCTACCTCCCCCTCTTAGAACTGGCCTGCCTTCAAAGCTCTGCTCAAAGGCCAACTTCTGCAAGAAGCCTTCCCCTGCACCTCCTAGTTACTACAGCCTTACCCTTCAAGGATATCTCCCATCTACTCTGATTGTATCTTTTTATTTACATTAGGGTAAGGACTGTATTTGCTTTTTCTTTGTATTCCTAACTTTTAGTACAGTGCCTGTCACACAGTAGGTGCTTAATAAATATTTGTTGACTGTCTGTCTCTATTTTTTCCTGGTTCTGCATACTTCACTTTGTAACAGTTCGGTTAGTCTTCCCAGGTTTCTTTGAATTCCTCACAACCATAATTTCTTACAGTGAAAAAATATTGTGTTTCATTCTTATACCATGATCTGCTCAGTTGTTACCCAGTTGATGGGCATTCTAAGGCAATTCTTTTAAATCTTCATGGCAGAGGCTAAAGTGTTTGTCTTAACTATTGTTCATCGATAAGTAATCTGCTATAAACCTCCAGAAGCTCTTGCTTTGGCTCCCACAAAGCAATCTTTAAGCATTCTATGCTTGGGTGTCTTGCTTTTGAATCTTCCTTTTGGAATTTGTGGGGTCCAAAATTGTCCAGTCTGCAAGAAAAATCACGGAGGCAGAGCTCCAAGCCAATAGCACTTCATTAAGGGGTCCATAACTCCCTCTAATGAAGTGGACTTCAGATCTTCCCCATGATCTGAGATCCCTCCTTCCCCCCCTTTTAAAGGGCTTGGTACCCAAACATGCAAAAGAGGCACGGTAAATGATGAAATCTTACTGGTTGGTAGACCTTGATTTTGACTGTCCAGGAGAGCTAGAAATGATGCTAAGATGTGCAAGGCAGTAGTTATTTCCAGTGACTAAGTAGTCATAAGATGGTCACATGCTCATGTTGGACAAGAGAGGATGGTCCAGAGGTACAAAAACAAATTGGTAGTCTTTCCATATAATGGCAAAATTTCCAATCCACTCTAGGCTTGGCCATGGAATTTGAGCAAAACAAGATGGAGCTATCTTCTTTGTCAGCATTCTTATGATTACATAAGTGAAGTTCATAATTGGTAAACAAGTGATAAATGTTGGATTAGAGTTTGAGGCCTACTATACAAGAACCTATCTTATCTCAGTATCCCTATATGATTTATGTTAAATATGGATTAGTACATGTTTATTCTTGTACTTATTGTTAGATACTTGACTAAATGTTCATTACTAGATTGGTATATTACTAATAATTGCTAATAAACATTACTGCTTATGGAATCATATGGAACTAATTAATATTGCATGTAATAAAACAAGGATCTAATTGATCATCTATCACAGACTTGCCATTGAAGTTGTTCACAGGTGGTTGAGATCTTGAACTTTTGATGTGACCATTCCCATTCTGGGATGAAGTGCAAAAGTAAAAAAATATCCTGTTTTATAGCAACATTATTGATTATAATGATGAAATCCCCAGCCTGCCATTTAAATTCCTCCATGGCATGGTTCCCATTCTTTTCCAGTCTTTATTTCATGCTCTCCATTCCAGTCACATTGTGCTGAGACCTATTCTCCTTACATTGCCTTCAGTCTCCTGTCTTTATGCCTTTGTATAAGCACTCCCCAAGGTCTGGAACACAGAGCTTCCTTCAGAGTATAGTTCAAGGTGCCTCCTTTCTTTTTGTTATTGCCTTTCTCCTCTCCTGAAACTTTGCTTTGAAAATATCATTTGTATGTGCTTTGAACATATTTCCTCCCATGTATGTGTCACACTCCAATGCCGCCACCCTCCTTTGCCCCTCACTCCCTTCTAGTAGAACACATATTCCTGGAGTGAAGGGATCATTCTGCTTTTTGTCTTTGTTTCTCTAGAATCTAGCATCATCTCTGACATTTATTTTGAGGTGTATCCTAAATATTGACTGATTGAATTGGATTGAAAAATTGGTAGAACTAGCAGCTTTTACTAAAAGCAGATGTAAAGTGCTTGGTAATATAACTGACACATTAAACACAGTTCTTGGTACAATTAGGTACCTGATAAAATACGTTTTTGAAAATGGTTGAATATGGGGTGATGAAGATGTGTGTGGGGAGCACAAACAACCAGAGGAAAACTTAATGTAAGAAAAAAAAAACAAGGAAAAACTTAATATAAAAACTCATGTATGAGATGGTATAGAAATAGTGCATTGCAAGATGCTAGGGCGGGCTGTTTGGATTTCATGTCCATAAAAATATTGAAGTAGAAAAGTGGGCAATGCAGAGTGTGAATTTCTCCGGGCTTTTGATCTTCTGGGTAATATAGATGTCATTGTCACTTTACTTTATTCTTCTGTTAGGAATATTAAATTCAAATTTTGTTTTGGTCTGTCTCTCCGCCCTGAGAAGAATAAACACAGCCCATCTTAAATCAAAGGGGAATTGTCATATGAAAAATGAGCAGTAGAATATGCAGAAATAAATCACAAAAATAGAGCAAAACAGAGCTTATGAAGTGGCTCTTAATACAGCATGACTCTCTTGAGAGAGGGAATACTTATGCAGTGCATACACTCCTAGAGTGTTCATATTTACATGTGTCAGAAGCAGGGAATTGCTATTAAAGATGAATGATAATTAAAGTTAACAGACCCCTAAAGTATGAAAACATTATATCAAGAAATGAGTTTGTTATAGTCTTTAAAAATATCATCCTTGATTTTTAGTTTGAAGATGAACAATTGCAAAATCTCAATGTGCCCTAGGAATTTTTCTGGAAATGGAAGTGGGGATAGATGCTGGAAGTCAGAACCCCATCTTTAGGGCAAATGGAAAAGTACACATACTGTTCTGAATTCAATGTCCTGTAAGAACATGCCTGGATACTTCAGAAAGGTCACTATGCTAGGCCCTGAGAGAGAATGATGTGAAAGATACAGTGAATGAAAAAGTAGCTATTCTAAAGGGATTCATATTTTATCTGGAGATACCACAAGTATATATAGAATGAATGAGAATAAATCCAAAGAAATCACAAGATAATAACATACACACTCATTTGGGTATCTTACCCTACAGGAAAGTAGAGGGAAGTGGATAAGAGGGGGATGATAGAAGGGAGGGCAGATTGGGGGAGAGGGTAGTTAGAAGCACACACTTTTGAAAAGGTACAGGGTCAAAGTAGAAAAATAGAATAAATGGGGGACTGAATAGGATGGAGGGAAATATAGGTAGTCTTTCACAATATATCTACTACAAAATATCTACTATGGAAATGTTTTGTGTAACTACACATGTACAACCTATATTAAATTGCTTTATCTTCCCATCGGGGGTGGGTAAGGAGGAAAGGAGGGGAAAATTCTGGAAATCAAAGTTTTAAAAATGTTTAAAAAATTGTTTAAAATGTTTAAAAAATGTAAAAAATGTTTAAAAAATTGTTTTTTACATGCAACTGGGAAATAAGACATACAAGCACTGGGGTATAGAAACCCATCTTGCCTATTAGAAAGTTAGAGTGGGGTTGGGGAGTATATAAGATTAGGGGAAGAGGTATTCAGTAGGCTTGCTATTTTGGGGTGGGGGTAGGAGAAAGACGGAATAAATTTGTAACTCAAAATCTTATTGAAATAAATGTTGAAAACTAAAAATATACAAAAATGTAAAAAATAAAATAAGAAATCAAAAGATAGAGAGCAAAGGCACTGGCAGTGGGGGATGGGGATGGGGAAAGACTTTGCAGAGAAGTTTGTGTTTGAGCATCATCTTAAAGGAAGAGAGGAATTCTGTGAGGTACAGCTGAGAAAGAAGAGCATTCCAGGCATGGGGGAGGGCTGGTGAAAAAGCATAGAGATAGAGGCAGAGGCAGAGAAAGAGATAGAGTGTCTTCTATGCAGAATAGAGAAGGTGAGTTTGGCTAGATGTTCTAGCCTATTGAGTATGGGAAGGGAAGGAATGTATGATGAAGCTGGATTCAGGCTGTGAAGGGCTTTAAAGGGAGAGAATGAAGAGAATAAGCATTTATTAAGCACTTACTATATGCCAGAAGTAGTTCCTCATTTGATACTTACAACAGCCCTGTCAGGTAGGTGCTGCTTTATCCCCAATTTACAGTTGGGGAAACTGAGGCAGACAGTGGTTAAGAGCATATTTAGTGTTAGGTTAGGGTTAGAGTCAGGGTCATTTAGGGTTAGGGTTAGAGTCAGGGTCACGTAGCTAGTAAGTGTTTGGACTGGATTTGAGTTCTGTTTCTATTACACAATGCTACCTCTGACCCATGAAGATCAGAGACCTCTGTGACCTCTGAAGAGGCACTTCACCTCAGACTCAGTTTTCCCCTCTATAAAATAAAGGCATTTCATCAGTGAATTTCGAAGACCCATTCTAACATGGTGTGGTACAATTGAACAGTAAGGGCACAGGTTCAGGTTTCAACCCTGACTGAGAAACTCTTCAACTTTGGGCAAGGAGGCAGCATAGAGGTGGAAAGTATTCTGACTCCCAGAGCCAGAGGACCTGTGTTTGAATCCTGTCTCTGATGTTTACTCTCTCTGTGTCTCGCCTTGGGCAAGTCACTTTGCTTCCTTATAGTTCTTTCAGTTCCTTATCTGTAAAAGGAGTTGGGTTGGTTTAGATGGCCTTGGAGGTCCATTCAGCTAGGTGGCTAGAGCACTATACTTGAATCAAGAAGATCCTAAGTTCAAATCCAGCCTCAGATGCTTACTTAGCTTTGTGACCTTGGGCAAGTCCCTTAATCTGTACCTCAGTTTCCTCATTTGCAAAATGAGGACAATAAGAACATCTACCTCCCAGGGCTGTGAGAGCAAAATGAGGTATCATGTTAAATGCTTTGCAAATGTTAAAGCACTATATAGATATTAGCTATTTTAAGATATATTATCCAATTATTAATAGTAGTTTGGTATTAATAGTAGAAATACCTATGTGGCACAAGGGATGGAGTACTGGACTTGGAGATAGGAAGACCTGAGTTCAAATCCTGCCTTAGACATTTTCTTAACTGTGTGACCCTGGGGAAGTCATTTTGCTGATGTCTGCCTCAGTTTCTTTATCTAAAAAAGGGAGAAAATAACACCTTGTTGTGAGGATCAAAGGAGATTATATCTATATACACATATGTACATACATAATACATATATGTACATCATACGTTACAGACCTTAAATCATTATAGAAATATTAATAACAATTATTTTTATCATTATAGTAATAAATCTTAAGTGCTCTGGTCTTTGGTTTCTTCATCTATAAAATGATGGACAAGACCAGATGATTTCCTGAGTCTTTTCCTGCTCTAATAATCCAACATCCTGTAATTCCATCAGTGTCTCAAGCTCAGAGTATAGGTAAATGTAAGCAGGCTTCATTAATGGTCATAACATGCCAGACAAATTTTCTTGATTCTGGAGCAGCCCAACTATTACCACTCCATTGTCAGTTTTCTTTTTCTCTTTTCATAATTCAGCTTTTGAGGTACAGGAAACACATGGTAGTTGCTTTTGTTTTGTGGGCTCTTTCCGCTGAGGAAACTGTAAATAGTATTCCATCCTCTCCTCTGTAAGTACTAAAATGAAATCCATATGTATTGATTACAAAGAGGCTTCAACTACCTGGTTAAGGCAAACTGGGGAGAAAGCAGCTTAGGATCTATGTATGTATGTGTGTATATATATATATATATTTATATTTACCCCATAGTAACTACTATGCATTTCTTTTGAAAAACTGGCTTCTTTACTGCTTTGCCACCCCATGTTCAAACACTAGCGGTAAGTCAGCTTTTCCTTCTTTGTGTCTTGGGACAGGCTGGCAAAGTGTCAGAGTCTATCATTGCTATTGGAAAGCTGAGGGTAGCTGAAGGAGCTGACTATACTCTTTTCTAGAAATGTCTCTGCCTGCTGCTTTATTGATCTCTCCTGGCTTCCATCCTCTCTCTCCTTCAGTTTGATTTGACATCTCCCCCCTACACCCAATCCCCCACATTGCTCAAGGTAATATACACAAATTGTGTTCATTTAGAGAGGTTCTAATGTTCCCTGCCCTCCCAACCACCTCCTCACCTCCTTTCTTCTTTGGGCTGGCTCTAGAATTGATCTCATGAGGAAGCATTAATGTATTGTTGGTGACCCTTCCTTAACGCCTGGTGTCCCATGATTAAATTAGCTCCTTTGATGGACGGTTGCTCTGAGAACATTGTGTTTTCTGAAACCAAGCTTTTATCATTAACTCATGCAGGGAGTGGATTGAAGGCTTGGAGTGAATCCCTGCAGGGCCCAAGTATTATTGATCGTTGTGAGAAGGGGAGGAGGCAGAGAAAATAATGTAGATTGACAGCTTTTGGAGTGTGAATTGAGAGTTTAGAATACAGATGGCTGGAGCAAAGAGCTATTGTGTTGATTCCAATTGGCCCAGGAAAGGGAAAGTTCTCTAGGGATGAGACAAATTCCTCTTCAAGGATGACTATCCTAGAAGACTGGTCCTGCTTGTATTTCTAGATCTAAAATAGGTCATATAGGATTTTAAGGCTTGTGTTTTGCATTGTGTCGTGTTTTGTCTGTGTGTGTCTTAGTGTGTTTTATCTGCATTTTACAAATGGAGAAGCTGAACCTCAGAGGACTACTGATTTGTTCGGGGTCACACAGCTAGTAAGTTTTGGAGATACAATTCAAGCCTAGGTCTGTTGACATCAAGTCCATGGCACCAAACTGTCTCAAGGAGACATGATCCGGCAATAACTATCATAGGAAGAATTTTATAAATAGCTAAGAAAAAAAATTGTGCATGCCATCTTGAGGGGAGGGTGTTCCTTTTTCCAAATAAAGCTTCCTACCATGGAGATTTTTAGAGGTAGGAAAATATAATATGGGTCAAAAATGTCATCTTTTCTTTGAGATTGGTATAATGTCTCTACTCCAGTTCCACTTGAACAAGACTTTTCCAAGTTTGAAAACATACACAGATCCTTTAAAGCCTAGTTTGTGATACCACTCCAAAGAAAATAGATCTCTACCTTTTGAAAGGTCTCATTTTTCAGCATACAAATTTTCCAAGCCCCTTGGTTCTTTCCCTTCTTCATCTCTGTGACCTTCTTTTGTGTGACTTCCTTTTCAAAGCATGACCACAAGAGGGTAGGCATGGAAAGGCAGAAAGAAGGGAGGCAAATAGATTCTTTCCTAGGAGATCTGGTAGAAGGCTTAGGGGTAGTCAGTGGCTAAAAGAAATGTCTAATAAGGATGGCTTGTGAGGTCAAAGATAGAAAGGGCCCATATTTACCAAAATATTCAGAATAACAACACATTTTATTGATATCTTTTGCTTTTATATCACATACACTTCTCAATATAACCCTTCCCTCTTCCAGAGTCATCCTTTATAATAGTGATTTTTGTGGCAGTAAAAAACTAGGAGTAAAGTAGGTGCCCAGAAATTGGCAGGTGGCAGAACAAACTGTGGTCTAAGAATTTAAGGGAATAATATTGTGCTGTAATATGAATTAATGAATTCAATTCTCAATGAATATGAGAAATTCAGAAAAAATAGGAAGGCTCATCTGAGAATTCAAAGCAAAGAAAACAAATACAGGAGAATGATATATACAATGCCCACAATAATGTAAGTGAACACAACACCAAGAGTCTTGGATTTCTGGTAAAATGTAACATTCAAATCTTACTTGCAGAAGACTGATGACAGAAGACACTTTTCTCCATAGGGGAGAGGGAGTCCACAAATCCATAATATTTAGAGCTGGAGAGTATTTTTCGGGATCTACTTTTGCAATATCTCTCATACTTGTCTCCTTCCTTCCTTGACAGCCTTCTTTCCTCATTGCCTTGTGCCTGGACTATTACAATAATCTGCTGGTGGGTCAGCCTTCCTGAAGTCTCTCCCCGCTCTAGTACAGCCCCTATTCAGCTGTCAAAGTGATCTTCCTAACGTGTATGTATGACCACATCACTCCCTCTTCAACGAACCCCAGTAACTCTCTATTATCTGCAATATAAAATATAAAATTATCTGGCTTTTAAAACATTCCATAAACTGGTCCTTTCCTACTTTGCCATTCTTGTACCTTATATACTGTGATCCAGTGACTCTGTCCTCTTTGCTGGTTTTCACACAAGACATTCCATTTTCTGAATCTCCATTTTTATAAGCTATAACCTTATGATTACAATTCTCTCCCTTTTCATGGTTACCTTTTGGCTTCCCTTGCTTATTTTAAGTGCCAGCTAAAATCCACCCTTCTGAAAGGAGCCTTTCCCAGTTCCCATGAATTCTAGTGCCAACCCTCTGAGATTAATTCCTAGTTATCCTGTCTATATCTTGTTGCATGTTGTCTCTTTCCCATTAGATTGTGAACTCGTTGAAGATTGCTTTTTTTTGTCCTTTTTTATATCTCCAGCTCTTGACACAGTGCTAGGTACATGTTCTGTTTGTTGTTTAGTCATGTCTTACTCTTCATGACCCATGGACCATAGCACACCAATACTATCCGTGCTGTTTTCTTGTCAAAGATACTGGAGTGGCTTGCCATTTCCTTCTCCAGTGGATTAAGCCAAACTGAGGTTATGTGATTTGTCCAGGGTCACACAGTTATTAGCTGTCTGATGTTGGATTGAACTCAAGTTTTCCTGACTCCGGACCCAGTGCTCTATCCACTGAGCCATCTAGCTGCCTCAGCCTGGCACACAGTAGGCACTTAATAAACGTTTTTTGACTTATCTTCTTCCTTTTATGCATGAGAAAACAGACCTGAGAAATGAAGTGATTTACTCAAGGCTATAAGTACAAATCTGATGTTCTTTGAACTATTCCATATTTGCCCCTCATTGTCACTTGCAGACCCTTGTTTACTCAGTCATAGTATAGAAGAAACAGCACACTGACTGGTGAGTCAGGAGACTCGGGCTTGGATTCGCCTCTGAACTTTATTACCTGTGTGACCTTGGTCAAGTCACTTAATCTGCTTGGGTCTCAGTTTCCTCATCTGTAAAAGGAGGGAGTTGAATCGCATTGTCTTGGGGCACTCACCTAGATCTAGAATCTTATGGCATTCTGAGTTTTGTTGTTCCGAAGGACAAGTGTTGGGGTGGCTAGGTGGCGCAGTGAGTAAGAACGTTGGCCCCAGAGTCGGGAGGACCCAGAATTGGTTCCGGCCTCAGTACTTAGCACCCACACATAAATAATAACTAGCTGTGTAACCTTGAGCAAGTTACTTAACCCCAGTTACTTAAAAAAAAAAAAAGACAAGTGTTTTGTCTCAGCTAAGAGAGACTGTGGTTGTGGAGGAAATTTCTAAAGCCTGTGTACTGTGATTTAGGAGGAAAGGTCTTTCCAGAAATACTAACCTTAGAAGTAGAAATGCATCCTGCAAGATATTCTATTCTGATTCTAACTCAAAGGTTGTTGTTCAGTCATGTCCAACTCTTTGTGACCCCTTTTGAGGTTTTCTTGGCAAAGATTCTGGAATGATTTGGCACTCCTCCATCTTATTTTATGGATGAAGAAACAGAAGCAAACAGGGTTAAATGCACAGGATCACAAAGCAAGTAAGTTTCTGAGGAGGCCAGATTTGAACTCAAGAAGAAGAGCCTTCTTAACTCCAGATCCAACATTCTATCTACTGCATCGCCTAGCTGTCCTTATTATAAAACCTCCTGAACAAGAAAGTGACTCAACAGCCTCACCTGAGAGGCTTCTTTTGTTGCCTGTCCTAAGGTTGTGTAAAACCCTATCTATCTATATATGTGTAAGACAAATAAACACAGGAAGGGGCTGCTAACACAGGTGCTCTCTTGATCTAGCCAGGCAGGAAAGACACTAAGAAGGGGTTAATAATCTTACTTTATTCTAGTCTAGTTTCTCAGAAGAGGGTTGCTGATAATGGGAGCACCAATTCCTACAGCATTCCCTAATCACCCTTCTTTCAGGGGCTGGCGAGAAGGGGGGGGGGGCAACTACCTCTGCGTCTCAATGGGCTCAATACAGGCACTACTTGTGCATTCCCTAAATTTCCTCAAGCCTCAATGAGGGCCAGTTGAGGGACACACAGCATTTGTACATTCAACCCTAAGGTTCCCCATTCACTGACCAATGACCACCTGAGCGGCAACAGACAAAGAAGGCACATGGCCAGCAATAGCCTCACAACTTTACATCACTCCATCCCTGTATCTCACTGCACAATCACAGTGGATGTTTATATTATTTACCATTATATAATGCTGAGCAAGTGTGGTGGAGATGTTTTGAACCATAACTGTGAGAACTCATATCCAATACCTGGGAACAAGAGATTATTATGGCCATAGATCCTGGGAAACTGAACTCTAAGAAATAATAACAAAAATTCACTTTACACACACCAAAATCCACCTTACTTACACTAAAATTCACCTTACTTATAATATGTATCCTCCTCTGTTTTGTGGAGTTGTTAACTACCTGGAAACTGAACTTTAGCTGTCAGCAATTAAACATTTTGTCTTCTTGCCTTGTCTCTCGATATATTGACCTCTAGTCAATCAGACCCAGGTGAGAGGAATTGCTCTCCAAAGATTCTAGGAGCTTTAGGTTGAGAAATTCCTCAACTTGGGCTTTTAGACTTTGACCATGCCTTGGAATTTTAAAAGAGGGACATAGTCTGGGAAAGAGAAACAAGACAAAGCTGAGATAATACAATTTCCCCCATATTACCTTCTTTTATGGCTGTTTATTAACAGGTATTTCCATATAATTTTCTTTTTTAATTTATTTCTCTTTTCCTGATCCTTTGCATACCTGTAAAATGATTGCATGTTTGGGAAAGGGGAAAATGGTAGATGACCCCAACAATCAAAAAACCTCTTTCCTAAGTTATCATACTTCAGTTCTGATCTGGGGGCTCAAATAATATATATATGTAATTTTTGCCTGTATTTTAAAAATAATTTTAAAATTCTATTCTGTAAGTGTCAGAGAAAGGAATCCATGTGTATCATAGAAATGTTTTACCCCTTGCCTAGAAAATGTATTCATTGCTGTAGCTACATCTGCTACCAAGGAAAGGGAGGCTCAAAACTCCAGATTCCAGAGAGTGGGGAGCAGAGGCAGTAACCAGGGGGAGGAGAGGATCAGTACCCTTAGGGGCATTCAGTGGGAGGAAAAAATTCCTACAGAATTAATCTCTTTCCTTTTTTTTTTGTTTTGTTTTGTTAGGAGGAGGAGAAAAGGAATGACTACTCAGCCAACTTTGCTCCCCAGCAACACCTAGTGGGCTCCATCTGCATTTTTCCTCTTTTGTCATTGATAAATCTCTTCACATCAACAGTTCTGCCTCCTTATAGCTGTCTTCTCCTGGTCTTCCACTTCCTCTCTCATCTTCCTTAATGACTTCAGCCTCTGAATCAGTTTTTTCCACATTCTAACACTTTTGATCATAAGCAGTTATAGTATTCACGTCACTGCTGTTCACTTGAAATTGACCTTCCTTTGAGACTCTGAACTTCTAAAATCCATTTTCTGATGAAAATCTCCCTAGTGCTTCTAAGTAGGTGTCATTTTAATGGGACAGTAGGACTTGGAGTAAGGAAACCCTGGTTTCAAATCCTGTTTCAGACTCTTACAAGCTTTGTTGTTGCTGTTGTTGAGTTGTTTTCAGTCATGTCCAACACTTCATGACCCCCTTTGTTTTTTTCTTGGCAAAAATACCATAGTGGTTTGCCATTTCCTTCTCTAGTTCCTTTTATAGATGAAGAAATGAAGGCAAATGTGGTTAAGTGACTTGGCCAGGATCACACAGCTAGTGTCTGAGGTCAGGCCTGGCACTCTACTTCATTGCCTAGTTTTATAACTCAGCAAATCATTTGACTCATTTGACTTTTAAAGCCCTAGTTTCTTCATTTGTAAACTGAGGATAATAATATCTCTTATCTCATGGGGTTGTTGTGAGTATCAAATGAAATTCTCTCTCTCTCTCTGTCTCTCTCTCTCTGTCTGTCTCTCTCTGTCTCTCTGTCTCTCTCTCTCCCTCCCTCCCTCCCCCTACTGCCCCGTGTGTGCAGACCTTAAAGCTACCACTTTAAAGCTTGTCAAGCATTTTACATGTGCTTTGCACATGTGAGGATGGTTTTATGCTGACAAAAACCCTCGAAGGTAGATGCTATTATCATCTTTATTTTATGACTAAGGCTAACAGAGTTAGAAAACAGGGCCTAGAGTTGGCAAGACTCATTGTTGTGAGTTCAAATCTGGCTTCAGACACCTAGTAGCTTCATGATCCTGTGCAAGTCACCTAACCTTGTTTGCCTCTGCTTTCTCATCAGTAAAATGATCTGGAGAAGGAAATGGCAAACCACTCCAGTGTCTTTGCCAAGAAAACCCCAAATGGGGTCATGAGTCAGACATGGCTGAACAATGACAACAAAATTTCCTCAGACTAGATTTGAGCTAAGGTCTTCCTGATTCCAAATCCAGTGCTCTTACTGAGTTACCTTACTTTTCTCTCTTATTTCATTTCCCCTCTCAAACTTATCTTCACTCTCATCTCAACCTCTAGTCTTTCTTTCCTTACCATTATATCCTCTTTCATCACTTTCCTTCTTTCAGTCTTAAATCCATAGATAGCCACTGTACTATATTTTACCATCCAATTCTTTGCTTCCTTATTCTTCTGTTGTTCCTGTCTTGCTAATCTTCAAACCTGAGTCATGCTGCTTGCATTCTTGGCTTCTTATCTTGAATTTCAGAGTGTTGCTGGAGGAAAATCATAAAGTCATGTTACCTTAGTTCACTAACAATTCATGCTATTTGACCTCATCAGGGCTCCTACTGCTATATCTCCAAATGATTCTAACTTACACTGCCCTCAATCATTATTTTAAATCTTCTCCTTTCTTTTCAAATCACCAGCTTTATCCCCTCCCAAATTTCTCTTAGGAGATGATTTCATTTGTTATTTTAATGGGTAGTTGATTTCATCATTCATGAGTTCCTTTTCTTTTTTAAGCCTTAAAACCTCATCATGTCCTTAACTGTTCATTCCTCGTTTGATGATTAGGTGACTTTCCTCCTTATCAAGGTTAATCCCTGTACTTGTGTTCTTGGGCCCCTATGTTCCTGATTCTTCCAAGACTTTTGCTTGATAATTTCTCTTCTTTCTCCCTATCTTCAAGCTATCCCCCTTAACTGGGTGCTTTCCAGTTACCTATAAATCTGCCCGGGTCTCCCTTATCCTTACAAAACCCTAAAACACAAAAGCTCCAAACAACAACAACAAAACAGACTCCAAACTCCTTCATTTCACCCTGTTTTCTTAGGCTTTTTTCTTTCTTCCCCTTAACTGTTAAACTTCTCAAAGTCAACTTCTCAAAAGAACTACTTAAATTTGTTAAATTTACTTCCTTACCACTAAGTCACCCAAACCCTTGACATCTGGCTTCTTTCCCTATCACTCCATCAAAAATACTCCTTCCAATGTCACCAATCATATCTTCTTTTGAAGTTATATATACTGTATTTTCAATCAGCAAAAAGACTTTTTCTTTACCTAACCACCCTCTTCTGCATTGAAATGAGGGAAAAACAAAATCCTTGTTAAAAACATTTATAGTCAAGCAAAACAAATGCCTATGTTGGCCGTGTCCAAATCATACCCACACACCCACACACCCACTCACATATATACATTTGTATGTATGATGTGTATATATGTCTGTGTATATATGTACATATCTGCATATATGCAAATATGTGTATTAAATCCCATTCTGAGATCTGAGTTCTTTAACTCTATCAAGAGGTGTATACACACCTCCTACAGATGTCTAATTGAACACTCTGATTTTGTGAGATAATCCCTCCACCCCTTTCCATTCTTCTTTTTAAGATCATGAAAACATAATAGAACTACTCTAAAATCTTACATTTAATGATGTTCCCTCTATGAACCCTGACAATGACAGTGTTCCTAAGGGACACATGTATGATTTTCCCATATTAGCACATAAGCAATTTATCCTTCTTAGTCCTTTTCATTGTTTGTTTGTGTTTACCTTTTTGTGTTTGTCTATATCCTGTGTTTGAACATCAAAATTTTTATATAACTCTGATCTTTTCATCAGAAATCCTTGGAAGCCCTCTATTTTATTAAAAATCCACTTTTCCCCCTTTTAGGATTGTAATTAGGCTTGCCGGGTAAATAATTCTTGGCTTTAAGCCTATATTTGTCACCTCCTGGAATATATTATTCCAAGTGCTCTACTTCTTTGTAGTGATGAATGCTAAATCATGTGTGATCCTGACTTTGACTCCTTGGTATTTGAATTCTTTCCTTCTGGCTGCTTTCCTTAATTTTTTTTCATAGACCCGAAGTTCTGAATTTTGTCTACAATGTTCCAAAACTTTTCATTTTGAGATTTCTTTCAGGAGGCAACTACAGTGGATTCTTTCTATTTCCACTTTGTCCTCTTGTTCTAAGAGATGAATAGTTTTCGTTTGAGATATCTTGAAATATGAATCTAGGCTCTTGCTTTGGTGATTACAGATTCTTGAATTTTTCTGCTTGAGATCTGTTTTCCAGAACAGTTGTTTTTGCTGTGAGGTACTTTGCATTTTTTCTGTTATTTCATTCTTTTGACTTTGTTTTTTATTTATTTGGTTGTCTCATGGAGTCATTAAATTCTGTGTTGTCCATTTTAATTTTCAAGGAATATGTTGCTTGGGTAAGGTTTTGTACCCCTTATGCTAAACTTTTAATTCCTTTTCTAATTCTTCCATAGCTCTTACTTCTCTTCTAATTTATTTCTTTAGCATTCTGATTTGACAAAACATTTTAAAACTCTTTGTTCAACTCTTTCTTCATTTCCTCTAGGAATTCTAGTTGAATTTGTACCTAAGCTATGTTTTTCTTTGAAACTTTGCTGGTAGATATTTTAGGGTCATTCTCTCCTTCGAAGTTTGTGTCTTATTCATTCTGGTCATCATAATAGTTCATTATATGGGAACTATTATTATTTTTTGCTTATTCTTCCTGCCTGTTTCCTGACTTCAGACTTGATGTTAGGGCTGGGTTCTCTGTACTTCTGTAGGAGTCTAGGCTGTTTCTGTTGCTAATTCCTTGGGCTATTGAGAGTTGTACTGTTCCCCAGATCTTAGGGCAGCTCAGAATTGAGGCCTACAAGCTTTCAGCACTCCCAAACTCTTCTGATCCAGGGCAGAGTCTAATTGCTATCTCTTTGCTCTGACCTCTTCAAGTTTCTAACCTAAGTTTGGGTCTGGGCAATAGTGGAATGCTGCTAGATTCAGTCACTGGCTGCTAACTAGGATGATCTAATGGTTCAGAATGACAGAACTGAAGGTTCCCCTTTGGTCTGGGATTCCTGCTTTGGTTGTTCTGTAGGCTTCAGACTGGTCTGGAGGGTGGAACAAAGATCCTGTCCTGCTCCTACTTGCTTCTGAACTTGTTCCTCTTCCTTCCTTCCTTCCTTCCTTCCTTCCTTCCTTCCTTCCTTCCTTCCTTCCTTCCTTCCTTCCTTCCTTCCTTCCTTCTTCCTTCCCCTGCTGAGTAAAGTTCAAACTCTTTCACCTGGCATTCAAGGCCCTCCAAAATCTGGTGCCATTGTTCTTTTTTTAGATTTCTATCATATTCATCTCAATCAACTCCAGTCAAACTAGAGTACTCTCAGTACTATGACTATGTCCCTGCTTTCCATACCTTTGTTCAGAGTGTTCCTTAGGATTCCCATTTCCTCCCCTCCTTTCTTTGTTGAATTTATATCCATTCTTTAAAGCCAACTCAAATGTCACCTCCTCCATACAGCCTTACTGGATGTTCCTTGTAAGTAATGGTCATCCTTCTTACACCTTATCATGCAACTTTTTGTTTTACACTTCTCTGATATACAACATATATTATAGTTTTTTGTGTGTCTGTTTGTCTCTCCTGACTAAACTTTAAATTCCACGAAGACAGAAATTGTATTTTAATCTCCCTCCAGTGATTAGCACAGTGTTCTATACACTGTATAAGTACTTAATAATTATTTGCTGATTGAATGAATGAATGAGTTTCTTCTGTTCACAGGGTCCTTGGGCTTTTTATCTCCAATGACTGGCTCTATCAATAATTGATTTCCTCTCATAAATGGGATTCTCATTCTTTTAATAACATGATGTGAAAATTCTTTTGGCAACTCCTCCAGCACAAAATAGAAATGCTGTAAATTCCAACCATTATAGATTTTTAGGATGGTGAATCATCTTTCATGGTGTTTTCAAGGCAATTATTTATCTAGTTTATGTCTCTTGGAGGTGAGTCAGAGTCTCTTAGGTCAAGGAAATGGCTGACAAAATTGTTTCAGGTTAGATAATGAGTCTGGGACAAATTAGAAGAGGAACTTGTATGTGTGTTCCACTGACAGAATCAGGATCCAGGAACTGAAATCACACCATTATCTGGTTGCACCTGCATATTGGAATCTATACTACAGCAAATTTGGGTATGATGTGAGTCTGTGTCCTGAAAAATCATCTTTCGCACTTGGACCTCTGCCTGGATATATGCCCATTTTGGCTTCATATCCTTGGAAACAGGCCATTGAGTTATACCCTCCCTGTACTACTATGCTTTTTTGTTGTAAGGTCAGTGGCTTTCATGACACTATTCAGTGACTTTCTTTTTATTCTGAAAACTTTAAATTGCATTTGATTGATGTAACACTGCATCTGGGGTACCTCTTCACCTCAACACTCATGAGTTGTGGGCTTTGTTCCTAAAGAGATGAATGGTACAGAGGGTTCAAAGAGTCAGAGGTTCCACACTTCTAAAACTCTATCCCATGAGACACCACTATCGAGGTTCCCCTTAAGAGTCATCCAGTAGACACAGTTAGTTTTACATTAAGAGAATTTAATAAGATTACCCAACAAGATCAGATTACCTAATAAGATTTCTTGCATAAATATGGGGCATGCTATCACATAAATGTATGCAGGATCAGTAAATACAAACAGTGTAATTGTAGTGAGACACATATGTAGGGAGCACATGGTCTGCCACTGTAGGGCCTCGATGTCCTTTTTTCCTCCCTGATTGATCCTGTTGCTCAACTGGGCTCTTGGGCTCCACACCTCTTCATAACTTAACTTTCAGCTGGCAAGTCTAGTGTCTTTTGAGTTTGTAGTTAAGTCCCTTCTTTGCTTCCAGAGCTCTTTTTCCCTGAAGTTGCTTCTGACGTTGAGTGCTATTCTCTGTGTCTCCACAGTGGGTTTCTGGTCCCTTCTGGATGTGGCTTCTCCAAATGCACAAGTAATTCTCCTGTCATGGCTGATGGAGTCAGGGAGGTACCCTCAACAAATCTGCTTCCTGCTCTTGTCTCGACTGATTGAAGAGTTTTGCAAACTAGCTCTTTAAAGGTGACCAGGGGGCATAGCCAATCTTCCACTAGCCATTTCCATCAGGAAGGACCTTACTTTTTTGTAAAGGGGTAGCAGAGTGTTAATACCTCATTAACATATGAACATGTTACTTATCCTGATGTTCTCTGTGACTGTATCCAGGGCTGGGGAAATGGGAAATCAATTGGGGTCATTCCCCTTTATACTGACACTTAGCAGAAATGTCTTTTGAAATAAAGCACAGCTGGATAAAACAAATCAACACATCTGGCTAGTGAGCTTCCATGTTCTTTATATTTCTGCTTCCCAATGCACTGAGAATACAATGTGTCACAACTGATTGTTTGCAAAATCTGTGGGATATTTCCCAGTATCATATTTCAGAGAGACATCAGAAAATCTAAAAATTGCTCTGTATGCAAGGAAGGAACAGATACTGAAAGTATTCATCAAAAACAGATCAATTGGAACATCCTGTCTTCAAGAAAATGATAAATATGCTTCCTGTTCAGATTAGCCAATTAAAGAGAGTCTGAATGGCAGCTGTATATTTAAGGTGAAAACTGGACATGGGTAAAGTACACCCATGTCAAGAGGTCACCATGAAAGGAAGAACAGAAGGAGGCCACCAGTGCTAGGCTATCATTATTAAGACATTGACATTGGCCTTTGCTGGCACAATTTCCTCTCACCACCTTCTTCCTACCCTGAATTTGAAGTGGGGAGTGGAGGTCAGTCAGTCCATCAACTAGGATTTATTAAGCTTCTACTACATTCCAGACACTGTGCTAAGCATTGGGGATACAAAGAAAGACCACACACACACACACACACACACACACACACATACACACACCAAAGCCAAACCAAACCACCTTTCTTTCAAGGAACTTGCAGTCTAGTGTGGGAAATGATATACTGACAACTGTGTACAAACAAGATACATACAGGATAAATTGGGGGTATTCACAGAAAGAAGACCCCTAATCTTAATTAAAGGGATCTGGGAAAGGCTTCTTATAGAAGGTGATATTGTATCTGAGACTTGAAAGAAACCAGGGAAGGTAGAGGTGGAGACAAGGAGGGAGGGCAGTCCAGGCATTAGAGACAGTCAGTCAGGATGTCCAGAGTTGGGAGGCAGAGTGTAGTGCCCCAGTAACAATAAAGCCTGGGGTGCAGGATCACAGCATATGTGGAAAAGAGAAGTAAGATGTAAAGCCACCAGAAAGGTAGGATGTCAGGAACAATTTTACTTATCTATATATCTATGTACCTATTTGTGTCTAATGGTAGCCATCTCTAGGGTGGGGGGAAGGGAAGAAAAAAAAGAAAAAAAAGAGATTTACATAACAATTTTGCTATATATTTGAAAGCAATAGCAAGTTGTGCAGTTTCATGTGCAATCATATTTTTTATTATACTATGTTATAGAAATGCCTATTTTGTTCCATAAATTTAAAAAGAAAGGTAGGAAGGGGCTATGTTATGAAAGACCTTGAAAGCCAAGTAGAGAACTTTATATTTGACCCTAGAGATGTGTAGGATTTAGAACAGAGGTGGCTAGGCCTTGGGGGCCTTGCTCCAGTTATGATCTGGAGCAGAGGTGTCAAACTCCAGTGGCCTGCAAAACTTGGAGCCATATTAAAATGTTATTGGGAATTGCTTAACAAAATAAATCAAAACAATTTATGGTTTTCTAACTTCTTGTGTGACTCACAGGGATTCATTTCTATTTGAGCTTAACACCACCAATCTAGGTAATTGTGTTCAGTTTTATGCATAATTTTAGGAGGGATAAACTAAAGAGTTAGATCCAAACATGGGTGACCAGGATGACAAAGGGAACCAAAGCTGTATCATACAAGGATTGGTCAAAGGAACTGGGAATGTTTAGTTAAAAGAAAAGGAGCTATACTAGCTTTTTCCAGTGACTTGAGTAGTTTATATCATGGAAGAGAATAATAGAATCCAATAAATTTAAAGTGGAAGGGACCTTAGAGGCCATTTGGTTCAGCCCATAGTTGAACATTTAAAACATCACAAAGGCATCACCTGGGCTCACTCTCTCACTAATCAAGAAGGTTTTAAGTAAGTGCTCACTATGAGTTAGTGATTGTACTATGCACTAGTGATATAAAGATAAAAATGAAACTACTTTCTCTCAAGGAGCTAACATTCTATTATAGAGAAACAATACGTATAAATAATTTGTACAAAATATATACAAAACAGGTACTTCGTTGGAAAGCCTTCAACAATGGAGAAACAAAATCTGGCAACATTTTTTCTTTCCAGACTAAACTTATATGATTACGTTGTATATCTTACCAATTTGTATGTGTATTTGTATGTGTATCTTGTCTAATTTGCCACCCCCTGTGTATTGCCTTTGGGTTTTTTTTGTAAACATTCTTTTGCTCCGTCTGTTCCCTTTTTATACATAAACAACCTTGCCCCCATCTTTTAAAACTAGGCTTGTACAAGATTACTTTAGGAACTCTTCTATTTATACTCCAAGGGGATCAACTAACACATCTGTGAAAATAACTTCCAAGTTTGTATCTCTAGCCCTGACCTCTCTCCCAAGCTCCAGACTTATGTCTACAATTGTCTATATGACACCTTCATCTCATTATCTAATCATCAACTCAAATTCAACATATCCAAAACCATGTTTATCATCTATTCCCCAAAACCAATTCCTTTTGTTACTTTATTATGTCTATTGTGTCATCATTCACCTTATTTATGTTTGAAACATTGCTGACATTTTTGACTCTTCCTTCCTCAACTCTCATATCCAATTAATTACCAAGTTTTATAGATTCTGACTGTCATATCTCATATATGATATCTCTCCCCTTCTCCTCATTTTTACTGACACTATCCACCACCCTAATACAGATCCTTATTCTTGTACCTAGAAGTTTTCAACAATTTTCTAATTGGTCTCTCAGTCTTCGATCTCTCCTTCCTCTGATCCATTCTTCAAGTCTCTGCCACTCTAAGCTTCCATAGCCATAGAAATAGCCATATCACTTCCCTGATCAAAATTGTTTTGTGGTTTCCTGTTGCTTACAGAATAAGGTTCTCTAAACATACCTAGTCTGAAGCCTTTCCTTCTGGAAATAGGAAAGTCTCTTTACCTTTCTTTGTTTTAATGTTTTCTTTGTCTTTATAAACAGTTTTAACCAGAGATCTTTGTTAGTCTGGCTCTACTTACTGGAAATACAATTGGGAGGAATCACCTGGGGGTGGGGAGGGTAAAGAACATATCCAGAGGAAAGAAATACATAGATCTAACACTAAGATATTTTGCCAGACTGCTGTCTCTGGTTGGGAGCTTGGAGCTAAAAAAGAGAGGAACTTAAACATCCTTTGATACAGCCTCTCAGAACAGAGGAGAGTTTATTTGGGGAAAACTATCTAGGCTCTGAATCAATTGTGGAGAGAGATGGCAAATAGGGATTGTTGAACTACTGTACTTGCCTTTCCAGCACCACCACACTCACATATGTAGAGACAGTTCCTTTTGCAATGCTCCTTTCACATATTCACTTTAACCCATATCCTTGGAAAGAAGCAAGAAAACAAAAGGAGGATAAAGAGGGGGATAGTGAAAGTCTGAGATGTTAGTAAAGAGAGAATACCTGGATCTAGGAGACAATTAGGTCAAAAATGCTTACAGTGCCAGTTATATATACCCTTACTGTTTTTAAGATGGTAGTGTTTATAAAAGATGAAGAATTAGGACTTGATAAAATCTTCCAAATTAAATCAACACATTCTTTGATATTTGGTGACTTCAATCAGTCAATCAATACAAAATCATTTGCTAACAACTTATTACATACCTTGCACTATTCTAAACTTCTGGGGATTTAAAGGTAAAAGAAAAGCAATTCCTGCCCTAGAGGAGTTTACATTCTGAAGGGGAGACAACATGTACATAACTATGTGGTGCCTTTTTCAGATTACCATGGAGATAGGGACTCTGGAGAAGGATTCCTACTCATCAAGATGTATATTTCCCCTGGTTTCTTTCCTCAACCCTTATGGTTAGGCTAACTAACTTTCCTATTCTGAGAGAAAGGAAGGGTAGAAACCATAGATCAACTTGTACAATGTGGTCTCGAGTATATTTGGGTGCAGGAGGAGCCAATACATGCATACATATGCTTGTGTGCAGACATATACAAGGCAGAAACAAAGTAACCTTCTCCGGGAAGGCACTATATATTCCTATAGAAAATATATAAAGACAGCATGGACGAAGATGGCAAAAAATGTATTAGAAAATACATTTGAGAAGTAAGAAATGAAAGAGACTAGAGTCTTTCAAGTTAAACAGAAGAGTCAGACCAGAATATCACCAATGATTTGTTTGGAAAATGAATCACTGGTCACGAAAAACACTAAGTATCATTATAAAAAATGTGACTGCTTATATTTGAACAAAAAGAAAATTACTTGTTCCTGATAGGAAGTCATTCCTGCATCATCTGTGGGTACAATCATGCTTGTGATATGTTCAAGGGATCTCTGTTGTGGCTACACCCTCCAATAGCACAGGTGACCATCTGTCTCTTGCTTCTCATCCTTAAATCTTTTTCCTGTCTTTCCACAAATTTTTCACAGGCATTCACTGAGATATAGGAAATAAAAGATCTTATTGCATCTACTTTTGGCCGATTTAAAAAATACTTCAATTGATATATAAATTTAAAAGGCTAACTGAAAAATTTACCCTGCATGACTACTTTCCCATTTTTATAAATATTCATGAGAATAATTAACTTTTATGATGGGGACATTTGTTTACTGAGGGCATTTGAAGGGAACAGGTAGACTTTCACAATAATAATATATCACATTTCTATCATCACACAATTGATTGAAAGATGGAGCAGAGGGATGGAGTCAAGATGGTGGAGTAGAAACAGGACTTCTGTGGGGTGAGGGCATCCACCTCCTCCAGTTTATGTAAAAGGTGGCTCTGAATAAACTTTGGAGCTTACAGAACCCACAAAATAACACAGAGAAGCTAACCTCCTGCTGAAGACAGCTGGGCAGGCCAGCAAGAAGCAGCCAGCGCAGGGCTCTGGGGGCTGACCCCAGCCCTGCTCTAGCTGGAGGTCTTAGCCTCAGGGTGGCCACAGCCAGCAGCCAGCTGGAGGGACTTCAGATCACCAAAAGCTGTGGTGGTTTCCAGAATTATCAATCCATAGATGCTAAGGACAAAGTGAGAGGTCACTGCAGTATGGACTTTGGGATCTGGTAGTTTGGGATTGTGGTTGGCCTTTATCCCCTGGAATGAGAAGCCACTGATGCACTGTGGCCATGCAGCTGCCACCATGTGGCAGCTTCAGCTCCTGGCCTGCAAATTGTAGGGGGACCAAGTGACCAGTCTGAGGGTAATCACTCTTGCTTTAACCTGCTTGGATCTGGATTGTTGTCTAGGGTGGAGGTCCTGGGGTGTGTGACCAGCTTGCCAGAGTGTGTGGAGGCTTCAGAGAGGGCACCCAATTAATACCTTCAGCAGCTGAGAAAACCCCAGTGATTGGGACGAAGCTCCCCTGTATGGTAGCAGAGTCCTACTGTGGCAAAAAGCCCAGGGGTGAAGTGATTGAGTGACAACATGAGCAAACGAGGGAAGCAAAGCAAGCAGAGCAACCCAACTTTACACTCCTATTTTGGGGACAAAAAGGACCAAAGCATGGAACAGGAGGAAGACAGCAAAGTCAGAACTCCTGCACCAAAAGCTTCCAAGAAAAATATGAGCTGGTTACAGGCCATAGAGGACCTCAAGAAAGATTTTGAAAACCAAATAATAAAAGTGGAGGAAAAATTGGGAAGAGAAAAGAGGATGATGCAAGGAAATTATGAAATCAGAGTCAACAACCTGACTGAAGAAAATAACACCTTAAAAATAAACTAATTTAAATGGCAAAAGAGACTCAAAAAGGCAATGAAGAGAAGAATGCCTCAAAAATCCAAATTTGCCAGATGGAAAAAGAATCTCAAAAGCTCACCAAAGAGAATACTTCCTACAGAATTAGATTGGAGCAAATAGAAGCTAGTGACTTTATGAGAAATCAAGATACAATTAAGCAGATCCAAACAAATGAAAAAAAAAATAGAAGGCAATGTGAAATATCTCATTGGGAAAACCACTGACCTGGAAAATAGATCCAGGAGAGATAATTTAAAAATTATTGGACTACCTGAAAGCCATAATCAAAAAAAGAAGCTAGAAATCATCCTTCAAGAAATTCTCAAGGAAAATTTCCCTGGTGTTTTAGAGCCAGAGGGCAAAATAGAGGTTGAAAGAATCCACCAATCACCTCCTGAAAAAGATCCCAAAAAGAAAACTCCTTGGAATATTATAGCAAGTTCCAGAATTCCCAGATCAAGGGGAAAATATTACAAGCAGCCAGGAGGAAACAATTTGAATATTGTGGAAACACAATCAGGATAACACAGGATCTGGCAGCTTCTACACTGAGGGATTGAAGGGCATGGAATATGATATTCTACAGGGCAAAAGAGCTGGGATTAAAACCAAGAATCACCTACCCAGCAAAACTGAGTATCATGTTTCAGGGGAAAATATGATTATTCAGTGCAATAGAGGACTTTTAAGCATTCTTGATGAAAACACCAGAGTTGAATAGAAAATTTGACATTCAGTTACAAGAAACAAGAGAAGCATGAGAAGGTAAACAGGGAAAAGAAATCATAAGGAACTTATCAAAGTTGAGCTATTTACATCCCTACATGGAAACACGATAATTTTAACTTATGAAACTTTTCTCAGTATGAGAATAGTTGAAGGGAATAGGAATGTGTGTGTATATATATATGCACACATACATATATATGCACACATACATATATATGTGTATATATGCACAATGCATATATATGTATATATACACACATACATTTATATGCACACATACATATATATCTCTATATAGGAAGGTGTATGGGCATATGAATACATATGTGAGTGTGTGTATATATGTGTATAGGTATACATAGATAGAGGGCGCAGGACCAATTAGATAGGAATGATGATACTTAAAAGCTGAAATTAAGATGTGAGAGAGGAATATAATGAGAGGAGATGGGGAGAGACAGAATGAGGTAAACTATCTCATATAAAAGAGGCAAGGGAAAATGGTTACAATGAAGGGGAAGAACAGGAAAGCAAAAGGGAATGGGTAAACTTTATTCTCATTGAAGTTGGGTTAGGGAAGGAATGAGATACACACTAAATAGGGTATCTCACCCTACAGGAGAGTAGGGGAAGAAGGGGATAAGAGAGGGGAATGATGGAAAGGAGGGCAGGCTGGGGGGGAGGGAAGTTGGATGCACCCACTTTTGAAAAGGGACAGGATCAAAGTATAGAATAGAATAAACGGGAGGTAGTATAGGAGGGAGGAAAATATAGTTAGTCTTCTACAATATATCCACTATGGAAATATTTTACATAGCTACACATGTACAACCTATATTGAATTACTTATCTTCCCAGTAACAGTGGGTGACAAGGGAGGAAGGGAATGAATCTGGAATTCAAAGCTTTAAAATCAAATGTTTTATATATATATATATATATATATATATATATATATACACACTATTATTAATATTATTTTACATGTAACTGGGAAATAAGATATACAGGCACTGGAATATAGAGATCCACAGTGCCCTACTGGAAAGTCGGAGGGGGTATGAGAGAAGATATGGGAGAGAGCAGATTGGAGGAGGGGATATCCAGTGGGATCGCTATTTTGGGGTGGTGGGTAGGGGAAAAACAGGGAGAAAATTTGTAACTCAAAATCTTGTGGAAATGAATGATGTAAACTAGAAGTTAATAAAGTGTTTGATTAAAAAAAGAAAGATGGAGCAAATACAGGATTATTATAGAGATAATAACTTACACAATTCTGACCTATCTACAAAGAAAGAATCAAGTGATTAAATCAATTAACCAACCAGCCAATCAATAGGATTTTGTACAGTACCGTGTGGGACAGAGGATCTGATTGATATCACCCTTGTGACCTTGGGCAAGTCACTTAAACTCCCTGGGTCTTAGTTTCCTCTCAGGTCCTTTTCACCTCTTGCCCTGTAACCTCAGTCCCAAAGCCCATTGATATGGGCTCTCTGCCTGCATGAGGGGTGGTTAAAGAGCATGTGAGAGAGGGAAAAAGGAGAGCTTCAGTATTTTCAGCCTTCTTTAAGATTTCTTTGAGTCCCTTGAGTCTCACTGGATTCTGCAGTAGCTTCAAGTATTTCTGTCTTCCAGCTTTGAGAGAGAAGAGGGAAGATGCCAACCCCACTTCAGGTTGCTGAAAGAAAAAGGCTTTGGGAGGAAGTGAACATGAGAGGATCTGGAAGTTTCCAATATATCTCTATCCCCCATCTTGTTATACCAGAGACTTTGGTGAATGTCCCCTTGGGTGAAATCTAGAACTAACACTCTCTCTCTCTCTCTCTCTCTCTCTCTCTCTCTCTCTCTCTCTCTCTCTCCATTTCTCTTTCTTTCTCAGTTGAGGTGAATTACCTTGCTCTTAGTGGGAGAATTCCTTCACTCTATACTATCCAATATATATTTTCCTATGTATACTTGCTCTGCTTTTTATTTTGCCTTTGAATTGGATGAATAGGTTTCTTCAGTTATTTCTGTGTGTGTTCATTATGGAGCTGGTATTTAGTGGGAAGGGAATCAAACCTTAGATATAAAGCTTTGGGTCTTTCTTCTCCTATTAATAAAACAGTGATCAGAAGTTAGCTTGAACCTGAAAATCACATCCCTTAAACTAGTAAATATTTAAGGGAGCAGTTAGATATAATTCTAGCCTGGTATCCTTCTCTCTGAGGAGAGCAGAGGGGCCAAACTTTTGGCTCCAGCCTCCTCCTTCCCCTCCTGAAAGGAATTAAAATTTCCCTTGGAGAAGGCTCTGGGAGAATAGGTTAGAGATATTTCTTCTTCCTCCCTTCCAGTCACAAAACAAGACCCTCATGATACATGTGGGGAACAGTCCTATGAACAAGTATTTCTAAAGAATTCTGTTTAGGATTTTTGCAGCTGCTATCTGCTTCTGTAGCAATCCTTTCCTTTCTTCTGCTTTTACCCGAAAAGGTTTGGACTGATGCTTAGCCCTGTGAGCTCCTCTCCAGGTAGGCAGGAAGGCAGGCACACAGTCATTCCCCATCTTACTCCATCCCTGTCTCCCTCCTACTTTATGTGTGGGTTGTCCTGGATAGTGAGGCTTGGGTCCTTCTTCCCAGACAGGACAGCCAATAATACTACTCCATCCCAACCTCCATTCAACCTTATCTTCCCTTATTCCTGCCAGAAAATGTGTGTGTGTGTGTGTGTGTGTGTGTGTGTGTGTGTGTGTGTGTGTGTGTACCCTGGGGACTTAAGGAGCCCTAGCTTCAATGGGGACAAGCAAACCCCGCTTTCCTGGTAGTAGGGGGCCTTCCACGGATTCACCTTAAGGGATATTTGATGAGATGGACACTCCCTATCTAGATGACAACTAGGTGGAAAGGGTATTCAACTTAGAGTCAGGAAGACCTGAGATCAAATCTGACCTTAGATACTTATTAATGTGACCTGGACATGACAGCAATCTCTCTTAGCCTGAGTTTCTCCATCTGTAAAGTGAGGATAATAATAGCACCTATATTGCAGGATTTTTGTGAGGATTAAATGAGATAATATATGTGAAGTGCTTTGCAAACCTTTATATAAATATATGTGTGTATATATATTTATTATTATTATTAGGAACTTTAATCCTCAATCTGGGAATCTCTTCCTCCTCTCTTTCCCCCATGCTCCAACTCATCTCCATGGGTCCCAGGTTGTAAGGGCCAAAGACAGGCACTGCATCCCCAGAAAGGGAGAACCACCTTCTTCCCAACCTGCAACATGTCAGCTTTGGGGAAGGAATAGACAGATTGTATTCTTGTTTACCTGTTTAGACCCCTGGGGATCTCAGGTTGCAGTGGGAACAGACAAATTTCTTTTTTCCTCCAGAGAGTGGAGATCATTGCAAGGTCTCATTCCCAGGAGATGATAGATGGGATGTGTGCTTCACAACCTAAGACAGACTCAGGGCATACCAAGAAGAACTATCCATTGTACAAATCCAAGACACAATCTACTGCAGGTTTTTTTTTTTTTTTCTGACCAAGCTGCCATTGCAGAGTATGAGGGGAATGGCAGAGAAAATTATATCTTTTAAAATTTCTGATTATACGTAAAATTTATTTTAATTAAATATTATTGTCCGTGAGCATTTTGTAGTGATCTAATTCCAATTCCAAATTCCTTGGCCTGACCTGAGCAAAGCCTTGGTCAGAATACCCTCTACCCAGTCATGGAATTTGGGAATGTATTGAATCTCAAAAAAAACAACCCGAAAACAAAAACTTTGCATATTTGCATAATTGGATGGGATTAAAAAAATGACACTCATTATTTGATAAACACCATCAGGAAATACTTATTCCATTTAGAATGACATGTTATCGTGAACTATTTGTTTCTGCTAGGAGAATCATTAAAACCAAGACTAGGAACAAATTGAACTTGACCTTTGAATGGAAATGTGAAATGAATGGAAAATGTGAAACCAAGATTTAAAGAAATAATGAAGCAAGTTCAGTCATACTGCTCTCATTAAAAAAAATAACATGTTTTTAGTGAAACTGAAAAGATATTAAGGTTAGGTTATTAAAACAAAGTCTAACAAAATATTTTAAAATATTATTTAGTACTTTTAATTTCTTTTTTTTTTCCTTTTGGAGGGCAATTGGGGGGTTAAGTAACTTGCCCAAGGTTACACGGCTAGGTTTTTTTTTCATTTGTGTGTGTTAAGTGTCTGAGGTCGGATCTGAACTCAGGTCCTTCTGAGTCCAGGGCTGGTGCTCTACTCACTGCGCCACCTAGCGGCCCCTTTAATTTCTATTTTGTATGTGTGTTATAATGTATATATCAGTGAATACATGTATCATAAATATTTGTTGGGGGTAAAAACTTGAAAATTTTTTATTCATAGAATTATATTATGAAAAGTTTGGAGACTACTTCTATATAGCTATATAATAGGCAGGGGTTTGTTTTGTTATTTTTCTTCTAGGCTTAGTGGTGTCTTTTGTTTTGACATAGCAGATGCTTTCCAACACAGTGCGTGGGCTAGGTGGTAACAGTGGATAGAGTTCTAGGCTAGAAGTCAGGAATATCTAAATTCAAATCTAGTCTCAGACACTTATTAGTTATATGACCCCGGCCAGGTTATTTAACATCTGTCTGCCTCAGTTTCATCAATTGTAAAGTGGGGATCTTAATAGCACCTACCTCCCAGGGTTATTCAAATTAAATTCGTAATGAGTAAAGCTTTTAGCACAGTGCCTGGTGCATGGTAGATACTTAATAAATTCTTATTTCTTTCCTTCCATAATACCTCTGCCCTCCTACCCCAAGCACATTACCTGAAAATCGTCAAGCCAAGTAGCCTAATAGCATAGTTGTGGCTAATAATTCATGTCTTTAGGTTTTTTCTTGGTTATTTACCAATTCCTAACAGCAAAGATGCATCCTCTAATTTCCATCGTTTGAAATCAATATTATCTATTGTTTTTGACCTGGGTTTTGTTGACTCTATTCCATTGGTGTAGTCCATCATTATATTTTCAGCTCTGTTCTCATTACTCTCTAAATCACAAATTTAGAGCTGGAAGTAACCTAAGATATAATATTATCCAACCTCTACCATTTTATAGATGAGGAAACTGAGGCCCAGAAAGGTTGACTTATCTGTGTTCACACAGGTAGTAAAGAGCAGAACTAGAATTTGAATCTAGGTCCTCTTGACTCTGGGGCAGCTGAATGGCGCCATAGTGCACGGAGTGCTGGGCCTAGAGTCAGGAAGACATGTCTTCCTGAGTTCAAATCTGGCTTCAGACACTTAGTTGCTGTGCGACCCTGGGCAAGTCACTTAACCCTATTTACCTCAGTTTCCTCAGCTGTAATATGGACAGCAGAAGGAAATGGCAAACCACTCCAGTATCTTTGCCAAGAAAGCCCCAAATGGGGTCACCAAGAGTTGGGCACGGCTGCTCTTCTTACAAATCTTCCATATTTCTTTGAATTTTTCATCATCATATTTCTTATGGTGTCAGAAGTAGTCTATTACCTTCACATACCATCATTTTGTCTCTTCTTCCCCCCAACAAATAATACTGCTATGAATATTTTCTATACAAATTGACCTTTTTTTTTTTGCTGTCAATAACCTTGTTGGAATATAAACCTAGTTAGTGGGATCTCTAGCTGAAAGAGAACAAATGATTTAGTAATTCTGATTCCTTTTTCCAGGATGACTGAACCAATTTAACCTGCCAGTGGTGAGTGTGTATATTCTTATGACCCCTCCAACAGTGAGTTTCCCCGTATTTTACCATTGTTGCTGTTTTCCAGTTGTCAGTAGTTAGGTCCAATTTGTCTCAAGCTGTGTTTCAGGGCATTATAAAAGAATCCCATGTCTCTTCTCATCTTAGGGACACCATTCATAGGCTCTCTATGCAAAAGCTAGCAGGGCACCTGATTGTCCTCTGCTTTGCATGTGCCCAGCTTGGCAGATGGGCACTGCTTCCAGGATTACTTCTGCGGAAGCAGAGTGACTATGTGTCAAGGTTTCACTCTCAGTCCTAGCATAACATTAAAGAAGCCACAAAGATGATATTTATGACATAACTGAAGAAGGCTGAGATGACATTTGCAGTCAGGAATTTTGCTGCCTTGTGGGAGGTTAGACCACACTTTTTCTTTATAGATGTTCATTTTGGTCTGGAGTTTACATCATATTAGTGCTAAGATGTCTGTCATCTCCCACTAGACATATGTGATTCAGCTATGGTTATGTCTGGTTCTGCTCCCCCTTCCCACCTTGCATTTGTATAAACTTCTATACTTTGCCATGATGTCCTGTACAGTACTGAACTTGGAAGCAGGAAGACTTGGGTTTGAATCCCAAATCATCTAACCTTCCTAAACCTCAGTTTTCTCATTTATAAAATGGGAATAATAATAATTACACCCATTTCACATAGTTGTTTTGAATATTAAAAGGCACATTGTATATGTGACATTATTATAATTCTAGTTTTTCAGTTTTCATGCACTATTTTTCTGTCTCCTTACCTTTCTTCTTGGCCTTATCCATTCAGTAGTTGATTAAGTTCCTATTATGTCCAAAGTACTTCCTATGTCTTCTGATAATACTACCACATATGAACTCTTTACTGAACATAGTTTTCTTCATATTTCTTTACTCTTTTATTGCCTCAGATCTCCCTTCCCTTGCCCATTCCTCTGAGCAATTGGGGTGATTGTGACAGAAGAACATTGGTAATTCACCACAGGTAGCCTTTCCCATCAGAGGAGAGAAGGCCTATCCAGCCTGCACTTACCACCGGCTAAAGGCAGAGGGTGCAGGGAGGGGTGAATCACTGGCAGTGTTGGTGCTATGGTGCTGATGCTTGCACCATGCCAGCGCCAGTGGGATTCTGCAGAGACATCAATGTGCATCATGTCAAGGCCAATGTCATGAACTTAAATGAAAGCAAGTCTCCCCAAAACCAGTGTAGATGCCAACCTGCTTCCTCATTTTCTTTTGGCTCACAATTGGTCTAGAACATTGCAACTTCTCCTATTTTCCCATCATATAACATTCCCTATTGTAGCTGTGTACCTGTCCTCTCCCATATTAAATTGTAAGTTCCTTAGTGGCAAAGAGGGGCTGTAGTACTTATTTTTGTTTCCCCCCCATCCCTAGTACAGCAGCTCTATGTAAAATGACTTTTTAATAAAAGTTTATAAATAAGCATGATAACTTTTATATAATATTTTTTCAAAAGGCTTTATTATATATGATACATATATATTATCTCACTTGATTTAGGCACTGAGGATATAAAAACTAAAATGAAATTATCCCTGTTGTCTAGGGGCTTGCCTTGATACTCACAGTAAACCTATGGGTTCTACTATAGGAATATAGTTATACTATAGCTGTGTGACCCTGGGCATTTCACTTAACCCTGTTTGCTTCAGTTTCCTCACTATAAAGTGAGCTGAAGAAGAAAATGACAAACCACATCATTATCTTTTCCAAGAAAACCCCAAATGGGATCACAAAGAGTCAGATGTGACTGAAATGACTGAACAGAAAACAGACATTAGTATGAGAACAGTTAGGAGTTTCTGTGGATAGAGAGCCTGGGTTAGTGAGGAGGACTTGAGTTCAAATTTAACCTGAGACACTTATTAGCTGCATGACCCTGGGTAAGTCATTTCTAGAGTCATCAGAGTTCCCGATAGGACTGATGACCTGGGATGCAGTGGATGATCTTGGTGTCTTCAATGTCTGACCAGGCTTTAAGCACTCCACAGTACCTGCTTCATGGTCAGAGGAAATCTTCACATGCTTGGGGCAGACATCCCCCTAACTCACCGACAGGTTGGGAGGGGAAGATACCATAGAAATGAAAACATTTTTGGATAATTTCAGTATGCTCAAAAGATAATTTTAAAAAAAGTAATTATGCACTCATATAAATGTCTTTCTGAAAATATGGACAAGACTCACGTGGGATGAAAATACATGGATGGGTTATGATTTGCTTTGATGGAAGTACAGTGATTAATGAGATCAGAGATCCATAGAATAATAAGCATTTTTATTTGTTTTTCAGACTTAAATCTCCAATTTAAGGGCTTTCTTGAGAATGTGATTATGGTCCGTCTATCACTTTGGCTTTTTTTTTAAATGAAAGTTGCAAGTTATATTTACTTTTACTATCTCTCCTAGAACTATGCTCCATATATTTTTATTCTTTCACACACATATTCATGTAAATGTATGCACACATATATGTTATTGTTGTTCAGTCATATTTCAGTCATGTTTTACTCTCTGTGTTCCCATTTGGAGTTTTCTTGGCAGAGATACTGGAGTCATTTGCCATTTCCTTCTTCAGCTCATTTTATAGATGAGGAAATTGAGGCAAACAGGGTTAAGTGACTTGCCCAGGGTCACATAGCTACTAAATGTCTAAGGTAGTATTTGAATTCAGGAGGATGAATCTTCCTGACTACAGGCACAATACTCTATCCACTGTACCACCTAGCTGCTCCATACGCACATATGCACATGTATAAAACATATGCACATACTACACACATGTATGTGTTATTTACACATGTAGAGCCTTTACATATATACAGACATGTATATATACAAATACATATTTATGAACATATGTATGTGACTCACAGGTTTGTTTTAAGGCTCAAGGTAAGCTCCTTGAGTACAGGGATGATTTCACTTTAGTCTTTGTGCCTTCAGTGCCTAGGACAGGGCTTTTATATAATAAGTGTTGTCTAAATTGAATCAAGTGGGTATATGTTATGCCCTTTGGAAATTAAAGTGCTATGTAAAAATTAGCTATAGTGCTAATATGTAAATCTCTATTAAGATATGACTCCGAATAACTATTGAGGAATTTGTGGGGGATGACAAAGATAAGGTAGATCTGAAAATCATCATCATAGAGAGGGAAATTAAATCCATGGGGGCTGATGAGATCACCAAGTGAAGTCATCTAAAGGGAGAAGAGAGGAGGGCCTGGGACAGAGCCTTGAAGCTCACCTATGGCAAGAGGGTATAATCTGGAGGAGGATCCAGCAGAGGAGACAGAGAAGGAGTGGTCAGATAGGTAGGAGGAAAACCAGGAGAAAGTGGTGTACCAAAAACCTACAGAGAAGACAGTATCAAGGAGGAAAGAGTGATCAGCAGTGTCAAAAGCTTCAGAGAGGTCAAGGAGAATGAAGTTTGAGAAAAAGCCACTGGATTTAGCAATGGAGAGATCATTAATAACTTTGGAGAGACCACTTTTGGTAGAATGAGAAGGTTAGAAGGTAGATTGGAAGGGGTTAAGGAGCAAGTAAGGGGAGAAAAAATGGAGGCATCTATTGCAGATGGCCTTTTTGAGAAGTTTGGAGGGGGCAGCTGCCGGCCCTGGAATCAGAAGGACCTGAGTTCGGTTCTGGCCTCAGACACCTAATGCACACAATAACAAAAAAACCTAGCCGTGTGACCTTGGGCAAGTTACTTAACCCCAATTGCCCTCCAAAAGGCGAGAGAGAGAGAGAGAGAGAGAGAGAGAGAGAGAGAGAGAGAGAGAGAGAGAGAGAGAGAGAGAGAAGTTTAGATACAAAAGGAAAAGGAGGTATAGGATGGTGGCAGAGGTGGAAGGATCAGGCAGGTTTTCTTTTTTTTCAGGATAAGAGAGACACAGGCATGTTTGTAGACAGCAAACAAACAAACGAGCCTGGAGACAGGGGGAGTTTGAAAACAAGTGAAAGAATGGGGATAACAGAGAATGAAATCTATTAGAGGAGATGAGATGAAATGAGATCACTTCTGCCTTATCAGATTTTTTGCTCCTTAAATTTTTAAGTCTTTTTTTCATTTTTTAAAAGGAAATCTTTATTCTCCCTGATAATCTGGAGAGTGGAGAGGCATTCCCTTAGCCCATTTTCTTCTCTTTCTCTAAGGAGATCACCATGCCCTTTAGGTATAAATATCAGTTGCTTGGTCATGACCAAAGAAGCATTGCACATTTTATGTAGCCCCCTACAAAATTGTCCCTGTTCTTCATACTTTTTTGGAAGCAAGATCCTCCATTGTTTGTCACTTTTGTTAGCACCTCTGGTAACCAACTCTTATGATGACTTTGCCTGAGTTTATGTAGCTAGTTAGTGGCAGAGGTGGGCTTAGAATCGGTTTCTAGACTTGTAGTGTTTTTTCCACTATAAAATGAATTCTCTTAGTTGGATAGATGACCAATTTTTTTTTTCTCAAAAAAGTTTTTTTTTAAATTTTATGACATCTATTATTTCTACTAATATTTCCCCGTTGCAAATTTCTACAGAATATTGCTTTTGATTATACCTTGTAATAGGCAAAACCTAGGAGAGAGTTTGCCATTTTCTCTCTAGTGGCCTGGCGGAGACAATTCTCTTCAAAAGCCACTAGATGGCAGCATAAACAACTGTAAAAACAATTCTCATTCGTAAATGCCGTATTATTGCAGATTTCCTATCCATTTTCTTTATTTCTTTTCTTTTTAAAATAAAAATTATCTTATTAATATTTTCTAAACTTTATTGACTTTGCATAATGAAGAATTCGGTTTTTGGAAAAACGGTTGTCACTAGATGAAAAATTGATGCAATGCAGTGCTTCCTAATTTGGACATGAGCTGTCTGCCTCCTACCCATTCTGCAGTGGTAATATTTACACCTTGCAGCAGATTTATATAACAAGAATCCTTTAAGGTTTATCCAGGAGGAAATTTACCCCTGCCACTTTATTGAGAAAAGTCTTCCTAATGACCACATTGCCTCCTAAAGAATGACTCACCTGCTTAGCATCTTATAAACCTTTTATGGACTTTGTCACTCTCTCCACTGTCTACAATCACCCATGAAGCTGTTTTTCTTTAGCACCTCTCAGTGATTAATGAGAAATTCTCCTCTTCCTATTTCTCTTGGGAATGGGGTTGTCCCTTTATGTAATGACTCAGTCCTTTGTACCTCTATATTTCCATTTTGACAGCATGTCCTATTACTTCATAGCTTCTCTAATGATATATATATATATATATATATATATATATATATATATATATATATATATATATATATATATATATATATGTGTGTGTGTGTGTGTGTGTGTATATATATATATATATATTCAGTGTCTTTAGTTTGTAGGTAATGAAATTCATTTAGATCTACTGCTGGCTTCCTCCCTCTCCCTGCAACATCTCCTTTTCTCTCTTCCAGCTCCTCCTCTGGACCCTCACACTTTACTCCCTCTATACCTGTTTCCTTTCCTTATGTTTCATTTCCCTCCATCCCACTCTCAGATAAGATGATCTAGGCATGATTGGTGTCTGGGAAGAGCTGGTTCCTGAATTCCTGCTGGCTTTCTTGTTTGATAGATTCCCAGAAGGATTTAAGCAAGAGAGTATGTGGTACCCTGAAAATTACCATTTACTCCAGCATAACCATGGCTGAATGTCTTATGTCCTCTATTTTTATTATGTCAGCAGCAGTGTAAATGGGAAGGAGGAGCTTATACACATGCAAATTGCAGGCTCTATCTTCATACCCTGGGGGAAGCCACTGCATTTCTCTGCATCCAGTTTCCTCCTCATCTGGTCTGGGACTAGAAGACTCTAGAATTTCACCAAGTAAAATTACTGTAGTGTGTTGGTCAAAAGCTATTATTCCTCGACTGCTGATGAAGCCACTGACCTGATCTGATCACTGTCATTAATGACAGAGGGGAGTCCAGAAGACCTGGTTGGAATGTTATCTCTGATACCTACCTACCAGCTGTGAAACCCCATTGGGTAAAACCTTTCTGACCCTCAGTTTCCATATCTGAAAAATAGAGATAAGAATAGTACCTACTCACAGGGTTATAAGGGTCTAATGAAATAATCTATACTATTTTGCATTTTAGCACTATGTAAATTTAGTTATTAGTATGATTACCAACCAAAATTGCTTAATTTGAATGCATATAATGTACAGGAGGTCAGTGCAGTAGAAATTTTTTTTAAGGAAATTTTATCTTCCAATCTACTAAAAAAAATCATTAAACTTTCTCTAAACTGATGGAGATTCTCCCTTATCTTATTTCTCCATCCCAGAAATGATTTCTCTGAATTTTAGACCTTTGCAATCCATGCTGAAGGATATCTCAGCTGACTTTAATGTCTTGTCATGCATTCTTTTTTTTTTGCACAAAGATTGAATTTTTGAATCCTCATCAGAGGAACAAGGAACATAAATGCTACAGTCATTTTGAAGATCTCTTGTCTCTCTGTATTTTCTCTGTTGTTGTCCCTCTCCTCTTTTTATCTCTCCCCTCTCTCTGTCTCTATCTGCCTGCCTCTCCTCTCTGTCTCTGTCTGTATGTCTTTCTCTCCCATCTCTGTTTTTGTCTCTGTCTCTGTCTCTCTGTCTCTGTCTCTCTCTCTCCCAGAGAAGCCAAAATAAATGAATTATAGTGATCATCACTTGAAGAAGACCAGGGACCAAGAAACTGAAAACCCTATGTCTCTGTGTTCTTTCGGTATCTAGTTGTAGAGATGTCTGTCTATGCAATGATCAGATTTTGTTTGCATCTGTGTGCATGCGTGTGCACACCTGGGCTTTCCTGTACACAATGGTTTACTTGTGGAAAATCATGCTTTGGGACCAAGCACATGGATTAAGCAATCACCATGTGAGTTCTCTCACTGGCTGCATTGCTTCATTTCTGCCTTATGTAACCGGTGTTTGCTGTTTGCCTGTTGCCTGATTGGCTCAGGAGGCTGAACTGAAAAACGACTGTACAATCCACGTGAGGACTAAAACTCAGCTTGGTTATTTTATTATATTTTTTTATTCTTTGTGAGCTGAGATATGAAACCAAGCAATGATAATGGAATAGGGGGAAAACCTTTTTTTTTTTTTTGCTCAGGGTAGTGAAAGGCCATTTTACTGGAAAAACTCAGACTTTGTGGGGCTCTTGAACAGAGGGAGGCAGGAGAGAATGGGAGGAGAGAGATGGGAAGATTTGGGCAGAAGATTGATGCCCCAGGGAAGGTAGCTATAAATCTTTGGGTTTACAGTTTTCAACAATAAAGGAAGATTTCTAAGTTAAATGGTTTGGCTTTTACTTCCTGTAATTAAAATCTATATTTAAGAAAATAACAGCCACATTTTGTGAAGTTATCTGTATAATTTTTTTTTTTTAACTTTTTGGAGGGGGGAAGGCAGGCAATTGGAGTTAAGTGACTTGCCCAAGGTAACATGGCTAGTAAGTGTTAAGTGTCTGAGGCGGGCTTTGAACTGCTATTGACTCCAGGACTGGTGCTCTATTCACTGCGCTACCCAGCTACCCCCATTAACTGCATATATTTTACTAGGAGTTTGCACAAGGTATAAAATGACAAGGGTGATATGATATATGATATATAAAATGATAAAGGGTTTTCCACCTGTCCCATAGCTGAAAGGAAAAGAGGGATGGTCTTTTTAATCTGAAACATTTTGTTTTTCTCAATCTATCATAGGATTATATTAGTAGAAGGGAGCTTAGAGAGAGCTTTGATTTTACCAGAGGGGAAACTGAGACCCATAGAGATCAAGGATCACACAGGTGGTAAGTGATAGAGTCCAGGAAAAATGATGGAATACCAAAATGATATAAACTTGAGTCCTTCAACTTTAAATTCAGAGGTCTCTTTTCTGTCTCCCATTCCTTCTCCCCACAATGTCACTTTGAGGGAATTCTCCCTCACTCTCCACAAATAGTCGGGGTTACTCACTGGTCTGCTTGTAGGTTGAGAGATGATTGTTTAAATTATCACCATTTTTTTTCTTTGGCTTTCTTATCCCTTTACATTTGCTTTATTTTCATGTCTGTTTATAAAAGGTTGAGGAATCCTGTTGTGGAATCCTCCCTATGATCTAGAACTGAGTATTGATTGTATGTTCCTTGAGATCTAGCAGTTCTCACTGGATTTTGAGGGATGACCTGAAATGAGGCTGAGAACATGTGAGCCCTCTGCAGTATCTCATCATTTTGCTTTTAATAGCTAAAATTTTGTTTGATCATTCAGCTAGCCAGTCTTTACTACACCATGACCCCTCTAGAGGGCACTATTTCATAGAAAATTGGACCAGTTCAGGCTTCTGCTTTCATTTGCAAACAGGCTCTGTTAGGAGACATTTTTAGATTGAAACCAGTTTCTCCAACTTTGAGGTTATTAAGTTTTTTGCTGTTGCTTCCTTATGCAATCTTGTCTACAGGGGCAAAAGAGAAAGAATTATAGCTGTTGGTGACTATTGTGTCTCCCCCTTTCTTGCCCCCCCCCCCCCCTTTTTAAAGAGTTGCTATTTATCAGTCTACCAAAGCCCGGAGGTTTCTAAGGAAAACAAAAAAGGGCAAGATTATATCCAGGAGCAAAAGCCAGACATCTCTTTTCTGAAATTAGCAGTAGCCTTGTGTCACTTAGTCTCAGGATGCTACACCAACCCTTTCCCACCAACCCTGCTGGTTGGAAGGAGATTCAAGTCTTCAATTACATAATAGCAAGGCAGACCCAGAGAGCTTTGCAGTGATGCTTCATGAGGAAGGAGGACTCAGAGCTGATATTGTGACACAGTGCCATGTGTGAGGGAAGTGTGGATAGAGAGCAGACCTCAGAATCAGGAAGCCTCTGATACATCCTCTATGTGTATCCCTGGGCAATACTCTTAATCTCTCTATACCTTAAAACAGTCTCTAAGATTATAAATTGCAGAGTAGGTGCTGATCTGGGACATGGACTTTGGGAGAGGGAGTTTCCTTACTAGCCCTATGCCAGTGAAATCACAGGTCCTATACAAAAACAAAGAAAAAACCCTCCAAAGCAAAAAAGAAATTGCTGGAAGTTGTTAGAGACACAATCACACCCGCCACCACGGCAACAACAATAATAATAGCTCATGCATACATAAACACTTTTATAGTTTTCAATGCAATGTCCTTCCAAAAAGTCTGGGTAGGTTGTATAATCATCTCCATTTCACAGATGAGGAAAGATAAGTTCCAAGATATAAAATGGCTTGAATCAACCATTGACAAACATTTCTTAAGAATCTGCAATGTGCCAGGTACTGTTCAAGTCATGGGAACTACAGATACAAAAGGAAGATGATCTTTTCTTTCAAATACCTTATTAGAATACAAAATATTCATGTGTAAGTAAATAGAGGATATATGCATGTCATAGTGCTCTCTGAACTTCAGGACATTGGGACTGGACAGCAACCAGGAAACATGGGGTTTAGTCCTGGCTCTGTCAATTACTACTTGATTGGACAAAGCATTCTACCTTCCAAGGCTTCATTTTTCTCATCTGTACAATGGGGAAGTTGGATTAGATCAATCAATAAATTAAAAAGCATTTATTAAGCACCTATACTAGTTGCTCAATGATCCCTTCTCTGCTATACACTCTGATTCTGTTCTTCATGAGACCTCTGGAATTAGTGACTACTGTCATTCATAGTTCCCCTTACTTCTATTTAAGGTCTTATTTTTAAAAGGCAACACTGAGAAAATGAATGAATACAAAAGTATTTAAGTGCTTACTATGTGTCAAGTATGATGTTAAACTCTGGGGATATAAATACAAAAACAAAGACAGTATGTGTGTATATGCATGTATATTCATATACATACACACACACACACACATAGTGGAATGGTGAGCAAGAAGAGGAACTTTGATTTGGAAAGTTCCAGAGATGATGAGTGGGGCCATGAGGAGTAGAAAGGCATACTCTTTCCAGGAGTAACTACAGATGAGATTATGTTTCTAGAACTGGAAGAGGTGGAGGAGTGACATGGACACTCATTTCACATTTTGTGACAAGCTAGAACATTCCTGAAATTGTGCACTGGCAGAAGCACTCACAGAAGGTGGGGCAGGGCAGGGCAGAAGTTCCAGAGGTGAAATTAGAACATTTAAGGCATGGTCTTTGGTCTATTGCCCTTGAAATTTTGAGTATTGATAGCAGCAGTACTTGATCTAATTATTCCAAGTCTACAGAATGAAAGACCTGCAGACACTGATCATATTTTCATCTGGCCATGTCATGTGTGGGGGTGAGATAGGGAGGGATGTAGAGCAAAAAGGTGGTATAGTGCTGTATTTCTGAAAGAACTACTTATCTTCTACCAGTACCTTGGGGGAAGGAAGGCCAAGGAAGGAAGGGACTTGTAGCTGGATGAATGGTCTAGTTCTTCTTCTATTGGCATATGTGTCCTGCCCAAGTATTGTCAATATTTCTTTTTACTTTTGGAGTCTAAGTAGTTTAATATTTGGGAGACACTAAACTGTTTTGTTTTCAGTGTAAATTTTCACTCCCATGAAATATGTGGACAGTGTTGAGGTTTAAAATGTTGAGGTTTAGGGTTGCTTGGGACCCCAAAATACTGACACATCAGGTCATCATTGACCCAAGTCTTCTTTCAGCCAAAGTAAAACAAAGTTTATTAAAGATTTGCCATGTTGGGTAGATCCTTAAGGAACCTCACCATTGACTAGACTCTTAAGGAATGGGAGCACTTTCATGGAAGGATGACTTTTATATACAGAAAGATCTAAGGAGGATCTTGATCCTCCTTAGACTCCTCCTTAAAATCTAGAGAATGGGATTAACTAGAGAATGGGATTAAGGGGGAGATCAAGGGTGGGAAGCAGCCTAAGGCAATCTGGAGGTAGCAGACAATGGAGGGCTTGGCTAGGTTAAGGGCAACAGAGATTTAGGAATAGTGATCATGGAAGGTTTATGGCTTTAGGAGAGTGCCAGATTAAGTGGGAAGATTCAAGGAGAGTTCAAGGGGGCTCCCAGAGGCTCTACCCCTACTGTCAGCTTCATGGATAGAGTGTTAGATTTTGAATTAGGAAGAGACCTAGGTTCAAATTTTGTCCCAGTCTGGCACTTAAAGCTCTGTGATCCTCTGTAAATCACTTAACCTCTGGGTGCCTCAGTTTTTCTCATATGAAAAATGGGAATATAACAATAGCATCTACCTCCCAGGGTTGTTGTGAAAATAGTGTTCTGAAAACTTTAAGGCCCTACATAAACATTAGTTATTATGAAAAGGTAAGGGTGCCTGAGTAAGGCAAAACAAGGTTGTTGTTATTGTGTGTGTCCTTCCTTCTTGAAGAGGACCATGACATCAGGGAAATGATGACATGACTTGCAGTTGACTTGGAATTGAGTGAAGGATGGCTGTGCAAGGTCGGTAGCCTCACTTTGTCCTCCAGAGCCATCTGGGTTTAGTGGCCAGATAAACATCAGGAGGGCTGGAGATGGCCCAGGATGCATTGGTAGGTCTTTTCAGGTTCTCATTTCAAGTGAGGTAAAGACTATTCAGTGAATAGGCCTCTTTAAGAAGGTAATCAAGGGGGTAGCCCCTTCAATCAAGAAAGAAAAAAAGGGGCAGCTAGGTGTCACAGTGAGTAGAGTGCCGGCCCTGGAGTCAGAAGGACCTGAGTTCAGATCTGGCCTCAGACACTTAACCCACACAAACAAAAACCTAGCCGTGTGACCTTGGGCAAGTTACTTAACCCCAATTGCCCTAAAAGGGGCGGCTAGGTGGCACAGTGAGTAAGAGAGCCGGCCTCGGAGTTGGGATGACCCGAGATCAAATCCGGCCTCAGAAAATGAGCACCCACACATAAATAATGACTAGCCGTGTAACCTTGAGCAAGTTACTTAACCCCAATTGCTTTAAAAAAAAAAAAAGAAAGAAAAAAATCAAACTGGGAAGGGAAGACCCTCAAGCTTCCTGGCCAAAAGAGAAACAGTTACTATTTAGTATTTACATTCACTCTGCTTAAGGAGGGCAGGGACCTGTTGTCTGAGCTCCAGAGTGAATTGGGTTTAAGGCTTTGTCTTTCAGCAAGAAATATAGCCAGTCAAGCCAAAGGAAAAAGGCAAAGGCAGAGCAAGGGCATGTGGGGTGAATGGAGAACAGAAAGGAAAGATGACTGTCCCATTTTCATGGTAGTACATAATTTCCTCTGAGCACTAATCTCAATTCTTTCAAAGTGCTGTGAGAACAGAAGAGAATGGATCAGGTCAGGGCAAAGTGAGAATGAAAGTGCTCTGTCCCCATTTTGTTCTAAACCTAATGGGTGCACAAGAGTAAGCCAGAGGAGACTGAAGTAGCATTTCTTAGGGCTTGGCTATTTTTAGGATCTGGAGCCATACTGGGGAAGAAGCAAGAGAAGAAACATGCAACATTTATGTAACAGGTTTTTCAAGGCTCTTGAAAGGGAAGTTTTATATTTAATGAAATTGTTAACTAGCATGGTAAGATTAAAATAGAAGTAAGAGCATTTTGCATGTTTGGTAGGTTTTTGTTTGTGTCTAAAGAAGGATGGAATCACAGAAAGGGATCCAAGATCACCTTGTCAAAGCCCTTCATTATATAGATGAGGGCACCTTTGTGGGGAAGGAGATAGACCACCTGGTCAGGAGTCAGGAGTTTAAATCTGACCTCAGAGCCAGGAAGACTCATCTTTCTGAATTCAAATATGGCCTCAGACACTTGCTAGCTATGTGACCTTGGGCAAATCACTTAACCCTGTTTGCCTCAGTTTCTTCACAAATCTGTGTGAGATAAAAAGCCTCATTCATAATTTAATAAAAATCACAGAGGTTTCTCAGGATAAAAACAGGAAATTTATTCTTTTCCCCCACAGGGAAAGGGCAGTCCTCTCAATGACACATTAGTGAGAAGAGGCCCCAACATAAGGCAAAGCAGGGTTTTTAAACTTCAATTCCTTCAGGTCCTATTCCCCCACTGTCCCTTGTTCCCTTTGCTAGATTGAATTCTCAGAACCTTCCTGGAGGCAAGATGGATCTTAAATACAAAAAGATTGTGGGACCATCTAGGGGTGGTTTAGAGGTGGGGAAGGTTTTGAGGATGAGTCTAAGGAGGATCTTGACCAGGACTGAGGTCAGACTTCAGGAATGGGATTAAGGGTGGGAAGCAACTCAAGGCTACCTGGAGAAGACAGACTATGGAAGGATAGGCTAGTTTAAGGGTAACAGATTTGGGTATAGATATTTTGATACAATCAAGGGTAGGAAGTAGCTGGACAATGGAGGGCTAGGCTAGGAAAAAGAGTAGCAGAGATTTGGGCCTAGAAATAATGAAAGGTTTATGGCCTCAGGCAAATGCCTCATGTGGGAAGATTCAAGGGGGTTCCCAGAGCCTAAATCACATCATAAGGAAGAGTCAGACCTTGCTGAAATGACTCAACAACAATAACATTATATAGATGAGGACAATGAAGGGCTCAGTGATTTGGAAAAGTCATTTGATAAGTCAATAAGCATCTATTAAACACCCACTATGGGCCAACCACTGTGCTAAGTAATACAAAGTAAGCCAACTAGTATAGTGGTAGAGCTGGGATTAGAACTATAATTGCCTGACTTTGAGACTGGTGCTTTTGCATTATTTGAGTTTGGAAAGCTATATGCAGGCTGAGTCAATCTACTGAAATCGACATATTACTATTGGATCCCTAGTTTATTTTCAAAGTTCTTCCAATAAGTCTTTTCCCTACAGAAGTTTGTTTCTTTTTTTTAAAATTTATTTGTTTATTTTTAGTTTACAAGATTCAATTCCATAGTTCCTTGAGTTTCAAATTTCCCTTCCCTCTCTCCTCCCATCCCCCATGACGGTATATAGTCCAGTATAGGATCTGCAAATACTTTCACAATAGACTTTAGTCAAGTTACAAAGGGGTATTGTACTAGATGGGATGAAAAATGGTAAAGAAGAAATAAAACCAAACAATGAAAAGAAAAAGATCAATTAGTTTGCTTCCATCAGGATTCAAGCTCAGTTCTTTCTAGTTATTTCTCTGGATGTCGCATCTCTCTCCTTCAAGAGTCTTTTGGGATTGACTTATATCACTGCATTGCTGAGAAGAGTTGAGTCTGACATAGTTGGTCATCACACATATGTTGTGTCTGTGATTGTATACAAATTTCTCCTGGTTCTACTCTTCTCACTCAGCATTAGTTTGTATAAGCCTCTCCAGGAAAATATGAAAACTGTCTCCTCCTCATTTCTTATAGCACAATAATATTCCATTACATGCATATACCACAACTTGTTTAGCCATTCCCCAATTGATGGGCACCCCCTTAATTTCCAATTCTTTGCAACCACGAAAAGAGTTGCTATAAATATTTTTGTACATATGGGTCTTCCTCCCTCTTCTATGATCTCTTTGGGATATAACCCTAGAAGTGGTATTGCTGGGTCAAAGGGTATGAAATTATTTATGGCCCTTTAGGCATAATTCCAGCTTGCTCTCCAGAATGGTTGGAAAAGTTCACAACTCCACCAGCAATGCATTAGTGTTCCAATTTGCCACATCCTCTCCAGCATTTGTCACTTTCTTGTTTTTTCATCTTAGCCAATCTGACTGGAGAGATGTGGTATCTCAGAGTTGTTTTGATTTGCATTTCTCTAATCAATAGTGATTTAGAGCATTTCTTCATATGCTTATAGATATCTTTAATTTCTTTCTCTGAAAACTGCCTGTTCATATCCTTTGACCATTTATTAATTGGGGAATGACTTGTATTCTTATAGATTTGACTCAATTCTCTGTATATTTTAGAAATGAGTCCTTTATCAGAGACATAGGTTGTAAAAATTCTTTCCCAATTACCCACCTTCCTGTTGATCTTGGTGATATTAGCTTTGTTTGTACAGAAGCTTTTCAATTTAATGTAATCAAAATTATCCATTTTGCATGTTATAATGCTCTCTAGTTCTTGTTTGGTACTAAAGTCTTCCCCTCTCCACAGGTCTATCAGGTAAACTATTCCTTGCTTTCCCAAATTGCTTACAGTATAATCCTTTACACCTAGATCATGAACTCATTTAGATTTGATTTTGGTATATGGTGTTAGATAATGATCTATGCCCAGTTTCTGCCATACTGTATTCCAGTTGTCCCAGCAGTTTTTGTCAAATAGTGAGTTCTTATCCCAAAAGCTGGGGTCTTTGGGTTTGTCGAACAATAGATTACTATATTCATTAACTGCTGGGTCTCCTGTGCCCAATCTATTCCATTGATCCACTACTCTATTCCTCAGCCAGTACCAAGCAGTTTTGATGACTGCTGCTGTATAATACAGATTAAAATCTGGCATAGCTAGTCCACCTTCCCTAGCATTTCTTTTCATTAATTCCCTTGATATTCCAGACTGTTTGTTCTTCCAAATAAATTTTGTTTACTATTTTGTCTAACTCTATAAAGTAGTTTTTTGGTCAATTGATTGGTCAGAAGTTTGTTTCCAATGGAAATCAGAACTAGCCCTGTTATAGTCAGTTTAGCAAAAGTTGGAGCTGGGAATGAGAATCAAGGTCTTTCAAGTCCTGAGGCATTTTTGTTTCTATTATGCCACTCTGGTAATACAAGTCATATGACTGATCCTTTTAAGCTTTCAGGAATTTCTGCATCCAAATTACTGTTGTCCCCTCCAAAACAACTTAGGTTGAAAGTTAGGTTGGGTTCAGGTGGGGAAGATCAGTGGGAAAACCTATAATTGACATTAGAGCCATTGGTGTTTATTGAGTAGGGGAGTGATATGCACTTTAGGAAAATCACTTTGGCAGCTGTTTTTAGGATGGATTAGGAGGATGAGAAAAGACTGGAAACAGGAAACCAATCAGAAGCCTCTTGTAATAGTCTAGGCAAGATGTGTTGAAAGACTGAAGTAGGGTGGTGGCCAAGTGAGTATAGAGAAGAGAACAAATGCAAGAGATATTGTGGAGATAGAAATGACAAGAAAATGACAATCCATTGGATATATGGGATGAGTGAAACAGGCATATTACAAGTTGTAAACCTGCATGACTAGGTATACCCACAACATGATATTCACAGCACCTACAGTGACTATGAATACGCTGGTGTAAACATGAATCACAGAATGTAACAGGCTCTCCAAATGGAGGACAGAAACAAGGCATTTATTCAAATACCAGGAAACTGAGTCCCAAAACCAGAAAGTCAAAGTCATTACAATAAACACGAAGTTGGTACACATAGTCAATGCAGCAAACACCTACATTCTTAAGCCTTCAAAACAAAACAGGCTCCTTCAAGCAGGGATCCTCCTCTCCTCACTCATGGTAGTTCCTCAGCTTCCATGCTGCTTGCTCCCAACAGTTTCAGCTCCCAGAAGTTCTGGCTCCCAGCAGTTCTCAGAAGTTCTCAGGATCCTAGCAGTTCTCTCTCCTTTAGCAGTTCTCAATTCATTTCTCCAAAATCCTGGCTCACTAGCTTGGGCTTTTCCTTATATGTGGTATTAGCTCCTCCCTGTTCCACCCCTTCCTGTTACATCAGCAAGTTTTTCCCACTGTGGGATTCACAAGTTTTGGGTCTTAATACTTGATACAATCATCAACTTGAAACAAGGTGCTAAGTGCCTGTTTGTTTGCCAATACAAGGGGAATGGAAGATCTTCAAATCCCATTACTCTTACACTAGGATAGTGGTGTGCTTGGAAGAAATGTCCTCCTATAAATCCTTCATGTTTACCAGTGAACAAGATTGATGAAACATTTATTAAATGCTTACTATGTGCCAAACTCCAGGTTGTGAACTGGAGATAAAAATACAAGGACGTGAGGTAGTCCCTGCCCTCAACTTGCATTTTAATGACAGAAGACAAGACCTCAAGAAGAGAAGAAAGGGGGAATGGCTTAAAGTCTATGGGCATGGTGTGGAGATGGCCAGAAAGTGGCTTTTGTGGAAGATAAGGTAATGGTTCGCCTATAAGAGCTAAGAGTCCTCAGGGTGGAATCCAAGCTTTCAGTAGTGGAGAGAAAGAGATGAATTTGATGGCTGAAGCACAGCAAATTTGGTGTGGAGATGGCTAGGAACTGATGTGAGGGGACTTCACTATATCTCTTTATGTTACATAGATTATACCAGCTGTGGAGTATATCATGTCTATTAGTCTTCCCTTTTTCTTCCACATGATCTCATCTGTTATTAATGCAGTCTATTTGCATTCACTATTTTTTTTTAATTTTTGGAGGGAAGGGAAACAATCATACAATAATAAGTTGCTCTAAAAATGTCTTCTGCTATCAAATATGCAACTGATTTTTTAAACCTAAATATATGACTTTACAATGATATCTTTTCAGTTTCTTCTTCTTACTTTTAACTTATACTTCCAACCTCTTGATCTCACAATATCCTGGGGTGTTGCAAAAACAAAGTTAAGATTGCTAACCTATCTCAGTTCTTATTGGATAGCAAGTAATTCTAGGGGGATGAGGACTGCTCAGTATCACTGAAATGAATTGTTTGAAAAGTAGACCAAAAGTTGTCAAAAGGAGCCCCCACCCTGGGTGAATTGAGGTTCTATTTGTTTATGAATATGAGTATGGAGACATACAAAATGCAATCATGCCCTAAATATTCATTTGTGTATCCAAATACATCATTTGCTTATATAGCCTAGGTTATGCCATTGAGGGGAAAATGTACTTAAAGACTTAATTAGGAAGTTTAAGTAGATGTGAGAGAGTTACTTAAGCTGATTTTGGGCTGTGCAGTCACACTGCATCAGTGTTCCAACTTTCCCATATCCTCTCCAACATTTATCATTTTTCTGTTTTGTCATGTTAGCCAATCTGATAGGTGTGATATGGTACTTCAGAGTTGTTTTGATTTGAATCTCTCTAGTCAATGGTGATTTAGAGTATTTTTTCATATGACAATAGACACTTTTAATTTTTTCCTCTGAAAACTGCCTATTCATATTCTTTGACCATTTACCAATCGGAGAATAACTTGTATTCTTGTAAACTTGACTCAGTTCTCTATATATTTTAGAAATTACAGACCTCATAATTCTTTATGGATATAAGAGGAAGAATACGCTGACTAAGATAAAAAGGTGGGGTGCAGAAAGATTGATGTCAATGGTAGAGAAGAACACAATGACCAAGTCTTCAGAGGCTGAAGATGAGCTTGAGAACTTTGAATTTCTTTGGGTGTGAGAGGTACTGGAGAAAGTTAAAAACAAATTAAGGGAGAGTAGTGATAACATTCAAATATAAATCACCCCTTCCCACCATTAAGCTCTGTAAAGCACAGTGCAAAAGAGGGTGCTTGATAAAGGCTTCTCCCCCTCCCCCACCTAATTCAATGAACTAGATGTATGTAGTCACTATATGGCAGGTACAAGACACTTTGCTTTACGATCCTTTAAGTAAGCTTGTCTTCCTGGGATGGATGAGAAATTAAGCTAGAATGGAGACTTTACTGGCAGCCTTTTATCTCTTTTTCCTTTGATCTAGAAGATGTTACTTCAGATGTTGATATGGATTTGGGCACTAAGTGTTTTATGCATCATGCTAATTTATAGTGAAAACCAGTTCAAAAGACAAGAATGTATAATAGAAAGGGGAGGAGGTACCTCTTCTTCCTTTAGGCTATCTCAGACAAATTTGCAATATCTCTCCCACATTTTCCCTATGACATAATCATAATCCATTGTCTAAATGTAATAGAAGGGCAATTGAATAACTTCTGTGATGGAAGGGGGGGTGAGCAGAGGGTTAGCCAGTTTCAAAAATACATTTTCCAATATGCTGTGTAGCAGCTAACTGGATTACCTGTCACAAATTTCTCCCCATTCCACCCTGCCCCACCTCCCCTACCTTTCCTGTTTTCATACACTTTACATATCATCACATACTAATTTACTGACACTGACTCCCTTGCTGTTCCTTGGACAAGACATTCCATCTTCTGACCCTGGGCATTTTCACTGCCTGTACCCCATACCAGGCACTGTGCTAAGTCATAGTTATACAAAGAGAATTAAAAGATGATCCCTATGTTCAAAAAGTTTACAGTCTAATGGAGAAGAAAACATGTAAAAATTATGTAACAAAAAGAATAAAGTGGAAATGGTTAATAGAGGGAAGATACTAGCATGAAGGGGGATCAGAAAATGCTTCTTGCAGAAAGTGAGACTTGTAAGCCAGGGAATCTGAAAGGTGGGATTGATAGGGAGAGGGTTCCACAGCCAGTGAAAACTCCCAGTGTTGGAAGATAGAGAGGATGGTGCAAGGAACAGGAAGGAGGCCTGTGCCACTGGATCAAAGAAGGGTGATTGGAAAAATAGGAAGGGTCCAGGTTATGGAGGACTTTGAATGCTACACAAGATTTCATATTTGATCCTGGAGGCAAGAGGAAACCACTGGAGTTGATTGACTTGGGGGTGGGGGATGTCATGTTCAAACTTCTGCCTTGGGGAGATCACTTTGACATGGAGGGTTAGCTGGAATGGGGAGACTTAAGGTAAGGAGATCCACTAACAGGTTATTGCAGTAGTCCAAACATGAGATGTTAAGGGCTTGGGCCAGGGTTGTAGCAGTGTCAAAGGAGAGAAGGGGGGGAATCAAGAGATATTGTAAAGGCAGAAGTAACAGAATTTGGCAACAGACTGGGTAGGGGAAAGAGAATAAGGAGGTGAGAATGACCCCAACTTTGTGAACCTGAGAAACTGGGATAATAGTTACCTCCTTGACAACAATAAAAATGTTTCTGTTCCATAGTAAGAGCTTACTAAACGCTTGACAGCTGATGGGTGTGAATCTAGAATTTGGTGCTAGTGGCTTCCTTTAGATACCTTAGTCTAAGAGAATCTTGGAACAGTGCTTATATATTGCAGATATTTTGAGCTCTTAATCTCGCCTTTTGTACAGCCTCATGTGCCAAATACTTTGACTAAATTCTCCTGAGGTAAAATACTAGCTCCAGAATAGATTCAAGGAGAAGCCAACTTTGGGCAGTATCAGAATGAGGTGGCACTGTGCCCACCAGTGGGAGAGAGCTTTGCTTATTAAAAAAAAAAAAAAAGCAAAATCCCTCCCAGCACTCTGGGTTGACTATTTCATTAACTCATTGTAGAGCAGGTGAATTCTCTTGGGCTCTCCAATCCTGTTGGGAAAGACAAGGACCATTTATTTGAGGAGCAATCCCAGGCACCAGGGCAACTAGAATGGGGAATGTAGCTGATATTCCTGAAGGCAGTGCTGGTAGGTAGCCCATTCATGAAATGAGTCACCATGTCATCTTAGACATGAGAACAAGTCCCAAGAAGTTAGCTATAATTGGAGCAAGAATTTACATAAAACTGAAGGCAAGCACGCTTGTCTTCCCTCTTAATCTAAAAACTGTCCGTGGTGGGAGATTTTCTACCCTAAATAAAGCACATGAAGCACCAGAGGAGGAGCAGCATGACCCATAGCTGGTGGCTTTTAAAAACTGTTCTATTTCTCAAGGACAATTATCCTGAAAATAAAACTACAGGTTCCAACTCAGGATAGATACATATCCAGATGTGCAATAACTTCTCCCCAGTCAGCATGTTACCTGGATATTTATAATGGAGAACAGTAGGAGTCAATGAGTATAGGTCTTCCAAATACCTGACATCTGCCTAGCATTTCCAAGCACTGGGAACCTTTCTGAATGTTGTATTTTCCCATTTGAAATCGCATGCCCTTTTCTTCTTTCTTTGGCAGCCTGATCCTCCAGATAGCTGTGCATTTGTTGAATATGAGCTGTCCTAGTCATTTAGCTTTTGATGGATCCTATTCCTATTCATTCTTGCTGGGTAGGGTGGGAAGACAGAAAATACACATTGACTGAACTGGGTTGACAAATACAGTCTAAGGTCAAGAGATACTGGATAACTTTCTTATTCTCAGAAAGCCATTTCCTCAGGGGACATATCATCGACCTTTGCCTAGATCTCTTTTCTCTGGGGTAGACACCGAAGCTGTTGAGGGTTTTCTAATCTATGTGTGGTTAGCTAAATGGGATAGTAGATAGAACATTGAGCTGTAAATCAGTAAGACTCATCTTCATGAGTTCAAATCTGGCCTTAGACACTTACTAGCCCTGTGACTCTGGGAAAGCCACTTAATCCTGTTTGCCTCAGCTTCCTCATCTGTAAAATGAGCTGGAGAAGGAAATGACACACTACTCCAGTATCTTTGCCAAGAGAAATCCAAAATGGGGTCATGAAGAGTTGGATATGACTGAATAACAACAAATCTATGTGCAAGTTTCCCTTTCTACCTCAATTGATGTAGTCACAGAATTAATATTAATGAATCAATCAGTGAAAAATGTAGTAACAGTATTTTTATATAGCCCTACAACAGGATGTGAATAAGTCTTTAAGCAACTTGAAAATATTATAGGGCCTTGATCAAACTGAGAGGACACAGAAAATATCTAGTGATTGGCTATTACAGCCATATGAAGTTCTCCTACTAGGAGAATCAGTTGTGTCCCTTGGATCTATATGTAAAAACAGCAAGAAGGTTGGGGATCATTTTATGACCCCTGGTGGGGATAGAGACAAGGAAGGTTAGAGCGAGGGCTTTCTTTTGTCTACCCCCATCAACCACTTCCTCTAGCTACTTGACCAAACAGAGACTCTTTGTGCAGGTAGGAGCAGACACACATATCTCAGGATAGAAACAGATGTAGAGAGACAGTCAACCTAGGGAAGATGGCAGCTTCAGGGAATGTAATCTTACCAAAGAAAGACAGCTATAAGCTCATTTGGAAACCTTCTTATGAAGTTAAGTTTATATTTTTCTTCTTTTTTCAATGAATTATTTATTTTATTTTTGATTTATTGACTGAAACAAGCATTTTTATAACTATAATAAAAAAGATGATCGTACATGAAACTACAAGTCTATTACATACAACTTGCTATTCCTTTTAAATATATAATAAAGTTATTATGCAAATTTATATATTTATTTATTTAACAAATGCTTTATTAACTTCTGTTTTACATCATTCATTTCCTCCAGATTTTGAGTTACATTTTCCCCCCGTTTTTCCCCTACCCGCCCTCCCAGAATAGCAGTCCCACAAGATATCGCTTCCTCCAATCTGCTCTCTCCCATATCTTCTCCCATACCCCCTTCGACTTTTCCATTAGAGGAAGGTGAATCTTTGTGCCCCAATGCCTGCACATCTTATCTCCCCATTACAAGCAAAAGAGTATTAATGATAGTATTTATATATATTTGAAACATTTAATTTTAAGACCTCAAATTTCAGATCCATTCCCTTCCTCCCTAGTCACCCATTCCCTCTGGGAAGATAAGTAATTTAGTATGTGTTGTACATGTATAGCTATGCAAAACTTTACCATAGTAGATATATTGTACAAGGCTGCTTATAATTCCCTCCCACCCATCCCAGCCCCCACCTGGTCCATTCCCTACTTGATCCTGTCCCTCTTCTATAGTGGGTATTTCCAACCTCCCCTCCCCCCAAGAATGCCCTTCCATCCATCATCCCCCCTCTCATCCCCCTTCCCCCTATTCTGCTGCAGGTTGAGATATCCCATTTAGTATGTATGTCATTCTCTCCCTGAACCAAATTCAATGAGAATGTGGTTTTGCCTTTTTGCCTTCCTATTCTTCCCATCCTCTGCAACCACTTCCCCTTGCTTCTTCTACATGAGATAGTTTACCCTACCCTGTCTTTCCCCATCTCCTCTCTCCACTTTCCTGTCTTACCTCATAATTTCACCCCTTGAGTATTCTCCCTTCCCAACAAATTCAACCTATGCCCTCTATCCATATATAACTGTAAACATAGGTACACACATTCACATATGTATTCATATGGCCATACACCCTTCTTCCATTATTTTCATACTGAGAAAGGGTTCATCAGTCACAGTTACTGTTTTTCCATATAGGAATGTAAATAGCTCAACTTTGATAAGTTCCTTTTGATTTCTTTTCCCTGTACCTTCTCAGGCATCTCTTGCTTCTTGTGTCTGGATGTCAAGTTTTCTATTCAGCTCTGGTTTTTTCCTCAAGAATGCTTGAAAGTCCTCTATTCCACTGAATGACCATATTTTCCCGTGAAACAAAATACTCAGTTTTGCTGGGTAGGTGATCCTTGGGTTCATTCCCAGCTCTTTTGCCCTCTGGAATATCATATTCCATGCCCTTTAATCCCTCAATGTAGAACCTGCCAGGTCCTGTGCTATTCTGATTGTGTTTCCACAATATTGAAATTGTTTCTTCCTGGCTGCTTGTAGTATTTTCTCCTTGATCTGGGGATTCTGGAACCTGGCTATCATATTCCTGGGAGTTTTCTTTTTGGGATCTTTTTCAGGAGGTGATTGGTGAATTCTTTCAACCTCTATTTTGCCCTCTGGATCTAAAACATCAGGGCAATTTTCCTTGAGAATTTCTTGAAGGGTGCTTTCTAGGTTTTCTTTGATCATGGCTTTCAGGTAGTCCAATAATTTTTAAAGTATCTCTCCTGGATCTATTTTCCAGGTCAGTGGTTTTTCCCATGAGATATTTCACATTGCCTTCTAGTCTTTCATTTGTTTGGATCTGTTTAATAGCATCTTGATTTCTCATAAAGTCGCTAGCTTCCATTTGCTCCAGTATAACTCTGAAGGAATGAATCTCCTCAGTGAACTTTTGAGATTCTTTTTCCATCTGGCAAATTCAGCTTTTTAAGGCATTCTTCTCCTTATTGCCCTTTTGGGTGTCCTTTGCCATTTGAGTTAGTCTATTTTTTAAGGTGTTGTTTTCCTCAGTCAGGCTGTTGACCCTCATTTCATACTTCTCCTGCATCCTTCTCATTTGTCTTCCCAATTTTTCCTCCACTTCTCTTATTTGATTTTTAAAGTCCTTCTTAAGGTCCTCTGTGGCCTGTAACCCACTCATATTTTCCTTTGGGGCATTTGGAGCAGGATTTCTGACCTCACAGTCCTCCCCCTGTTCTATGCTTCGATCCTCTTTGCCCCCAAAATAGGAGTCTAAGGTTGCATTTTCCTGTTTAATTTGTTTCCTTTGCCTTGGCATGTTGCCACTTAATTACTTGACTTTTGGGTTTGTTGCCACAGTATGGCTGGGCCACCAGACAGGTGAACTTTCGTCCCGAATGTGTGTGGGGCCAACTTCCATTTCTGGCAATCTGGAAACCCACCCATGACCTCCAGCCCAGATCACAATCCAGATCCAGGGAGGTTAAAGCAAGAGTGATTACCCCCCAAGAGTGATCGCTGGATCTCCCTACAGTTCGCAGGCCAGGAGCTGGAGCTGCCTCTGAAAACTACAACATGGCATGTCTCCTCAGCGGCTTCTATCCCCGAGGGGAGGAAGCCGACGTGTTCCCAAAATACTGGTCCCAAAGTCCATAGGGCACTAACCTCTCACGTTGTCCTAGGCATGTCCATGTTGATAATTCTGGAATCGCCACAGCTGCTGGTGTTCTGGGGTTCCTCCAGCCGGCTGCTGGCCCTGCCGCCCTGGGGCTAAAACCGAGACTCAGGTGGACCTGTGCTCGTTTCCCCGCGCATTGTGCGCTGCATGCTGCTGGCTTTCAGAGTGCTGTGCTGGTCCTTCCTGCAGGGCTGCTGGGCTGTCCTCAGCGGGTGGTTAGCTTCTCTGTGTCGTTCTGTGGGTGCTGGGGCTCCAGAAGTTGTTCAGAGTCCCATTTTACATAGTTTGGAGGTAATCTGGGGGGAGAATGCCTTGGACACGCTGTTTCTACTCTGCCATCTTGGCTCCGCCCCCGCAAATTAATTTTTTCCTTTTTTTCCTTCTCTCCTCTCTCCTCCCCTCCCCCTGGTCTAGAAATGGCTGTCATTAGACACAAAATATGTATACATGTAAAACCATTCTATACATACTTTTTTTTCATCAGTTCTTTCTCTGGAGGAAGATAGCATCTTTCTTCATATGTCCTTTGTAGTTAATCTGGGTTTTTGTAATAGTCAAAATGGCTTAATTATTCAAAATTGTTCTTAAAACAATATTGTTACTATATAGAACATTCTCTTAGTTATGCTGTTTTTACTCTTTATTATTTTTATGCAAGTCTATCCATGTTTTTCTAATTTCATCAAACTTATAATTTCTTATAGCACAGTAGTATTCCATCACAATCATATACTAAAACTTGTTTAGCCATTTCCCAATGATGGACATCCCTGCAATTTCCAGTTCTTTGCCACCACAAAGAGAGCTGCTATAAATATTTTAGAATACATAGATCCTTTTATCTTTTTCCCTAATAATCTTTGGAAATAGACCTACTAGTGGTATTGCTGGGTCAAAGTGTATAGGCAGTTTAATAACTTGTTGGGCATAAGTAAACATGTAATAACATTTATATTTCTTTCCTCAATCTTGGAAGTAATTTTAAAAATGCATTTTGTTGCCAAAGTGTATGCTTTTCACTATCTCATGGCTTAGTATGATGTATTTGATGAGCCACGTTGGAAGACCAGGGGAGCCCAGCATTGGCCCTGGGAAAAGGGAATTTATTCCTGCTTATAGGTCTGAAGAGCCAGTAAACAGGGCAGATGTACTGTCTCATTGACAGTTATTGAGATAGAATTGGGTCGATTTAGACAAATTAAATACATAAATCATGAGCTGATTGAGAGAATTTAGTGCTCAAATGTTTGGCAGTAAATAAGGAACCTCTGAGTTTGCAGGTTTTACAGGAAAGTGACTGAAAGCTGGGATGAGAATAGAGCTGGGGTGTGGATCCTGTATCCTAGGGAATTTGGATCAAGATAAGGGAGACAGGAGATGAAGTTCAGACTATAAGTGGGGCAAGGAATGTGGAGCAATGAGATGTCTGGTGCAAGCGCACACACACACACACACACACACACACACACACACATACACACACACACATGAGTTTTTGGGTAAGCACCAAGTTGCCTTGAGGATTCTGAAAGTCCCTCTTTATTTCTTCCCTACCAGATATGGATGGGTATCCTTCTCTTCCTTTTTTTCCCTCCCATTTCCTCTTATTCTCCTTTTCCTCCCCTTATCTCCCTTTTCTTCCCTCCCTTCCTTTTCCTTTCTTTCTCCTTTCCTCCTCCCCTTTCCATGTTCCATCTTGTATTACCAGTCTTGCTCCATATACTATTCTATCACTCCCTACCTTTCCTGTCCTTATTCTCAACATTCCAACTGAAGATGTAATCCAGTAGCTGTTAGATAGTTTATGGACTTAAGCTTTCTCCCTTTCTCTTCTCCCAATCAAACACCTACCCTGAAATCTGCAGGTAGAGTATTTTGTAATTAATGCCATTAGGATGCAAGCTTCTTGGGGATGGGACTGTTTTTAGTTTTTCATTTTTATCCCCAAAGCTTAACACAATGCTTGTCACATAGTAAGATACTGGTTAATTGATTTAATGTCTTGAACTGTTGAAACAGACTTCTTGCTCATCCTCATCTTGATCACTGTGAAACAAAAGGATATAGAGGTTTGTTATTATTTATTGCTGCATACTCAGGCACTAAGCTCTATATTGATTTACTATTTCTTAACTTATTTTATAAACATGTACTCCCTGACATCTTGGCTGCAAATGTAAATCCTAAGCTTAAATTCACCCTGTTAAGTAAGTTACATACTGGTGCTTGAGGAGAAATTAAATTCATACATCAGTACAAAGTTGAAGAACATAATTCCGGTGAGTAGAATTCTATTTACTCATTGCACAGCAATTTTAACCCAAGTATTCACTCCTTTCTAAATGACTATGAGTCCTAGGAATTTCCTGAACTTGGTGCTTATTTTAACTTTATTGCTACTGCAGTTGTGAGTGATCTTTTATGTGTTTATTTCTTTTCTTTTTATATACTCATTTTTCATATATTCATTCTTTTTAAAAAATATTAAGTTCCACATTTTCTTCTTCCAGTCCCTCCTCCATTGATTGAGAAGAAAAGTAATCTGAAACTCATTATATATACAAATTTCTTCAACATATATTTCCTTATTAGCCATGATGCAAAAAAAGCAAGAAAAATAAAGTGAAAAATATGCTTCAATCTGTACCCAGAGTTCATCAGTTCTTTCTCTGGAGGTCTTTTTATCACAAGGTCTTTGGAATTGTCATGGATCATTGTCTTGACCAAAGTAGCTAAATCTTTCACTAACTTCATTATTACAATATTGTCACTGTGTACAATGTTCTCTTGCTTCTGCTCACTTCATTTTATCATTTTTTATATCTATCTATTTTATATATATATATATATATATATATATATATACATATATGTAGGAGTGGTTTTTTGACATTATTCTCAGTTCATCATTTTATTGTTTGGCCCTCTTATTTCTATGTTGGTTTTCTACTCATTCAGTGATCTAACCAGGAATCAAGGAATCTTGTTGTTAAGCTCTTTCTGGGAACCTCCATCTTGGACCCAGGGATCTGGCAGGATCTGCATTTCCATTTCTTCTGGAGAGCCCTTGTAGCAGCAAGCAACCCAACATACCCAGGATGGCTGCTAGCACAGGTTCTTAGATCTGCTTTTCTAAAGGAAAGCAACTCAAAATGGGTTAAAAATCTTGCTTTAATCAAACATATGTCATTTACCTAGTTCAGGGGAAAAAGGTCAGCACCCCAAACTTCAGAGAATACAGAGGTTACAAGCAGACAACAAATATAGACAGAGAAACAGATCAGCAGACAGGCTTCCAGCTGTCTGACCATTACATCCATACCTAGTCAGTTACCAGAGAGGGAAGCACCAACATCTGGGTTTTCAAAGCCAGGGGGCTCAACGGCTGCCCAGAGTCTCATCTGGCCAAATCACACAATACTTCTCAAAGTGAGCCCCAAAGCAAAACCTCACATCAGGGTATATATATCCTTCTCCTGGGTTAGAGAATGTCACAGCCCTCTTGATCCACTGCCCAATCACAAAGTATCAAGGTGTCTGTTCTTGAAAACCAAGCCTCCTGCCACAGCCTCCATGTGACCACATTCAGCCTATTAGGGGGCAGAGTATATTTTCAAATCTGGGAAGGTTCTCAGAGTCACTTAAGCCTATCAAAAGGCCTCGGGGCAGGGAAGATCTTAGATTCCCATTCCCATAATAGCCCTGTAAACCACTGGTGTGTCTAAAGTTGGTATTGTCAGAAAGAGTCTGCAGGTGCCATTGGCTTGACCACTTGATGCTCAGCTTCAGAGAATTACTTGGCTAATAAGCCACTAAGCCCATTAAGGCATCTCAGCCTATCAGTAGATGACATAGAATATAAACATATATGTCATCATGACCATCAGAAAGACCTATCCCATTGCTCATGATTGTTTCCATATATCCAGCCAGCTCATTTTTCTGAGATTATGCGGTGAACTAGCCAGAGTATAGATTGTACTCAAAGTTTAATTGCTTATCAACATTATAGCAGCCTTAGAATACTTCTGGCTCGTGCTCACCTAAGATACCCATTCTGGGGTTGTCTCCTTTTGTCCTGATTTATATTTTGCCACTGATGTGAGACTGGTGACTTTGCACAGCTCTCCCCCACTTAAATCCAGTGCACTTGCAAGTAATGGCATTGCCTTCCTGATGTCTTGGCCCTCTTCAAGAATGAAGGACACACAACAACAATAATGGCGACATAGCCGTTTCTTCTTTCCCACATATTTTATGCTGTGTGGCATAGGGAAAGGCTTATATGTGGTATCAAGCATTGTCTGTCACCCGTGTGGGGGAGATGCTATTTGAATCTACTTATCCTGAGTATTTTGACATTGAGGAGGATGCTAACAAATGCAAATTACTTTCAATTGCCCTTTCCTGACTCCTCCCCTCCCCAATGCTCCACTCCTAGAGTAGCTTTACTCCTGATTCTCCCACCCATTTTTTTCCTATTTCTTAACATGCACATTTATCAAATTGCCTCTGTAGGTGTGAGCCATGGATAGCCTCAAAGCTATCCATTTATGACTGGAAAGCATAGCCTGAGCCATTCAACCAATTCCAACTCTTGAAGGAAAGGGCTTCCTTTTTCCTTTTCTCTCTTAGCCTTTGGAATGTTCTTGGGGCAGCGATGGGACTTGCAGTGAATCTGATCTCTTAGTGTAAGGGATTTGGAACAGGGTTCTTCTCAGTTCACAGGATAATCTTAGGACCATAGATTTAGAACTGGAAGTGACCTTTGAGACTATCTAGTTCAACCTCTTCATTTCACAGATGAGGAAACAGAACCAGAGAGGGGGGAAATGTCTTGCATGAAGTCACACAAATAGTAAGTATCAAAGAAAGGATGTTAACTTTTGAAGTCCTTTAACTAGAAATCCAGCACTTTTTTCATTGTATCTCACTGCTCTGGTTTTGTTTTTCTCTTTGTATCATTCCTCAATGCCTGAGAATTAGCATGGCATGGTGGAGAGAAGGCCAATTTTGGAGTTAATAAGAAATAACTTCAAGTTTTGCCTCTGATACATGCTAATTATGTGAGCCTGGGCAAGTCACTGAACCTCTCAGTACCTTAGGGAACTTGCTAAGATTATAGATTTTTGTCAGTCGGCAACAATAGCCATAGTTCCCAATATTGATGAAATCACATATCTCAACTGTTTCCCCAACCCCCAGATGCTCAGGACCCAGCAGGATGCCTTCCTCATAGATACAGGCCTGATGGATCTGCTCCTCATATGCTTAAATGGAATGGAATTGAGGGCTTTGTACTTTCTTAACAGTTGAGGATCATTTCTAGAAGCTCTACCACTGGAATCTATGCCCCTGATTGCCATTGGTTCAACAGACTGCCTGGTATTTTTAAAAAAGAGGTCATCTAGCTACATGGGCTGGCTCTCCAGTTGTCTCAGACTAAAGGCCACCACTGGTTACTCATTTCTGGTATTGTTTGTAGGAGCTCTTACTGACAATAGCTGCCACCCTCTGCATAATGGGAAGTTGAAATGAGTGAACTTATATATGAAATAATTTCTATGTCCCTGAAACTTGTAGCAAGATTGTGCCTTTCACTTAGCTATTGGTTGAGTTTTCCAAGATAAAACAACTTGTTCTGCCTTTGCTGAAAGCAAACGATAGTTTAGTTCTTCTAGGTATAACATTTACCCCTTAAGGCTGAGCAAGTATCAGTGTTGGCCATGTGGAAGAACCACCTATGTATAGGACTCTGGCAAGTGTGTTAGAGCACTTGGTCCACATTAGAGTGGGTCAAACGTCTTGGGGATTATCAACCAACTTGGCACAGGGTGAACATACCCTTGTGGGAGAGGAAAGGCTTATTATAACCTGATCTCACATATTTTCTTATGTAGTAATTATTCAAGGTATTGGACTATTAGTAATGAGATCAATCCTATCACTTACATTCTGAAGTTTCAAATGCCTAATGGACCTGACACTCATTATATTCTCTACTTGAAATCAATGTAACTGCCAATTCTACAATCAGCAGAACACTGGTCATATAAGAAATGAGGTAAACTATATTGTCTAGGAGCTCTTGAATTGTAGTAACATTAGGGGTTACTGGTTTTATCTGGTTGATTGGAAGGGATACACACTATGTGGGAAAAAAAGATTCAAAATGTTTATTTCTTAACTGGTGGGGCCATTTTGCTGGTGACTTGGTGGGGTCATTTTACTGGTGATACTTGCATAAGCTCCATTCTATACCCCCATAATAAATATCGAGCTTTTGGAGAACCAGTTTTGATGTTGGCATACTTTGTAGAATCTCATTTCTCTTGAGACCCAGTAAAGACGGTGACAGAACAACCATAGTTTCTAATGCTTTGGGGCTGTGTGACCATGAAGAAAACTGAAGGCATGAGAGTTTTAAGAGAGGGCTTCAGCTATAGATGAAGATAGAGATTCATAGTTTGGTACCCTGTGCAGAGAGGCAGTGTGTTCTTCCACTCTGGTTACATGGGGAAAGACTTTGAGATCTAGGCTGTTTGTGCCATATAGGAAATATTTCTCTGCTTCTCCTTCCTCAACATTGACTGGTGTGAGAGGAGTAGAGATGGCTTAATTAACTGTACTGCAAAGTTGTAGGGATGGCTGATTCTTGGAGGAGACCTCAACATCAAGTCATAGTCTGACTGTGGAGCTCAAATCATTTCTAAAGAGACAAAAAGAAAGACTCAGAATGCCTCAGACACCTTCATATACTAGACCCTGACCACTAGGAGAGAGGAAAATACCAGGATAAATACCTTGGAAACTTCCTCAGGGAGAGATCAGGACTGATGAAACTTCCTGTTATTTTGGTCTGATTGTAGAGAAGGTCTTTTCTGTTTGTTCTGAGAAAAACCTAGTATGTTGGGGAGGTGAAGAACTTTAATGTAATTTCCATGACCTAGAAACAGTCTTCCCTTTGCCAAGAACTGCTTCCAAATATCTCCATTTGTCACACCTGCCCCATTTCCCTCAATCCCATTTTTATTGCTCCCCATCTTTCTTACTGCACCAGATTTGTGGGGTACAGATTAAACTGATATTAATATTATTATTAAACTGATAAACTTCTGATTAAAGTTTTATACATCATATTTTACAAGTGAATCAATGAAGCACACAGCTAGTGACAATATAAAGGGGAGTGATTTTCCTTTTAGAATAGTATCTGAGCCAAAATATGATTGAGTAAGCCACACAAGCAAACCCTCAATCAATGAGACAAGTAATGATATCCACAAGAAAGCAGAACTATGGGGAGAGAGGTGGTCAGCTTTCTGAGAGCTGGACAGAGCTTGGCCAGAAGGCCTTCTGGCCTCAGGAGGTGCTGCACATCAGGAGGTGAAGACAAACTTTGGAATGACAGCATCTCATCCTTACTTCTGAATAGGATTGTGTACTGGTTTTAGCACCTGCTAGCTACAACATGCATGACACAGAAAGATAGGAAGATCCACCTAAGGCATAAGAAACGGGTAACATTTTTAACTAAGCAAGGAAAAAAGGAATGTAAATTCCTCTAAATTATAGCCAATTCTCTTTTGCCATAAACAGAGAAATAAATTAGAAATTTGTTTAGAGAAAAGAATTAGAATTAGAAATTCTAAATAAATTAGAAAATGGCCCCACCAATTAATTAAAATGAATTAGAAAATCTAGAAATTAGAAATGAGAAATTTCCCCCTTCTGTTTATTGTCAGTCTGATGCCATTCTGAAAAACAGAATTTGAAGTTAAACAGAGACAAGGTGAGATCAGTTTACTGTGTATGCTGAGTGTTTCAGGTTTACAAAGTAGACTGTGATCCCTCCGATTATACTGGTAGGAAATGAAAACATCTTAGCCTATCTGCTGATCTGAATCATGTCATGATAGGCAGGATGGGGTAAATGTGTGTGACAAAGTAAAATGATTTTTATTGCCAGTAGCTATAAGAATCATTACCTAGATGTCAGAAGACAGGACATCTGGAGTTGTTTATAAAAGCCCCTCAAATGAAGAATGTTAAAATAAAATTAAAAAAGCCCCAAACAATAGGCACAAAAGATTGGTCACACAGATAAGACTAATTGATTCATTAAATTTGTATGTTACTGGGAGTTTGAATTAAAGTTCCTAGGCTTTTGGGGAAGAGCAGAAAGCTTTTTCTTTCAGAATGACAGGTGTTGTCAGTAAAAAATAGAAAAGAATGGGGATTCAGATAAGGCAAGCTTCTTGTCACTGATTTTGAAACTCATATGGTGAAACATCACATGCCTTGGAATTATCTTCCACAAAACATAAGGGTACAGAACTCATATTAAAAATAGAAGAATTAGCAAATCTTGACTATGGTTTTGGTGGAAATGACTTTCAAATGTTTGGCACCTTAATGGTATTTAAAGAAGACTTTCTTTTTGAGGAGCTCAAATTGGCTTGCACATGTCAGCTAATTTTCACCATAACCCCATAGATCTGGTGCAGTAAGAGGGATAGGTAGTAACAAAAACAGGATCGAGGGAAATGGGGCAGGTGAGACAAACTGGGATCTGTAATTGGAAGCAGTTCTTGGCAAAGAGGAGCCTATTTTTAGGTAATCTTTTCTTTTCCTTGTAAAAGTATATAATGCTCTAAAATTTGCTTAGTTCTTTCAGCCTAGAAATAGAGCAACTAGAAATAGAATAGCTCAACTTTGGTGGACTTGGTGGGGCGGTAAATAAAAGCTGAAAACAGGTTTTCAAGATTTCTCATTATGTGATTACTTCCCCCAGAGAACACCTGTGACGACCAATGCTAAAATATTATCCCTGTTCCTTCTGCCTCTGACCTTTCATCCCCTCCATGTGAGAGTTCTATTCTTGTATTTGAGCAACCTAGCAACTGTACAAAACTCTAGTGCTGTTTTCTTCCCTCAGATAACAACTAATTTTAAAGGTTGGCTTAGCTAGAGAAGAAGTGAGAAAATTCACTTCCCTTTTTCCTTTGCAGAGGTGGGGGGCTATAGGTATGGAATAATGCCTATGCTGTTAGTTACAGTTGAAATGTTGGTTGCATTTGCTCAACTGTTTTTCCTCTGACTTAAAATTTTTATTAGAAGGTAGGCTGTGGGGGTAGGATATATTAGAAAGTGAATGGGATATAAAAACAAAATATATCAATTAAAATCAATGTTGTGGGGGACTGGTCAATAAGTGTTGTGGAGGAGCTGGTCCTGAGAGCGTGTATGGTTTTGCTTTTCCTGGTAGGTTATGAAAAGCATGCGAAATATTCCCTGCCTGCTACCAACCTGAAACACAGAACTTTGGAGAGTCACTTCCTAGACTTGAGTCCCTGAGAAGCCAAAAGTGATTACGGAGTGATAAAAAGTCTTCAGATTGGTTGAAAAGCCAGTAGGATGAATGACTCCATAAAGGCTGAGCCAGAACAGATTGTTCAGACTAAAGGTTCAAGAAGATCTATAGCTCTCTTCATTCGGGGCTAAATTTTAGTTGGAAAAATTCCCACAAGCTACCAGGTAGGGAAGGGTCAGCAGGCTCTATATCCCAATGGCTGCCATGTGTCCATGAATGCATGACACCTTTGTTTCTGCTTTTCTGAGTATTGTTGTGAGTGAATATTCTCAGATAGGACTAATTGACCAAGAGACCAATGAGACAATGAGGTCCATCATAACCATCTGAACTCCTACTAATAATAGATGTCCTAAAGTTGGTGGCAGCAACAACTGAGTCCATTGAGGAGTAAGCCCATATGAGTAAGGGAGGGACTCCTCTACCAGCTATGCCAAATCCAGAAGTGAACTTGGCCATAGTTGTTATCTGTATTATTTCCTCACTAGATTTATGCTTCAGGTTTGAACCCACTCTTCCTTGGGACCAAGTGTGAGTAGAGAGAACAGTCCTTGCTGCATTTTCTCAATATTCTTTTGAAAAGACTAATTGATATAAAAGTGATTAACTGATATAGAGGAGAGCATACCATATAGGGGCTTGAGAGTGATACTATTAGAAGCCCAACCCTTCAGGGTTACCCCTAGAATCCTGAGGGCAGCAATAGTTAACCCCTCTCTGGGGGACTCAACCTACTCCTGTGGGTAGGGATTGGGAGAGGGAATCCAAGAGAGGTACTATATAAAATACTTTGTTTTGAGCTTTGAGATTATTAGGAGAAAACTGAGGGAAGACCTCAAGAAGCTAGAGGAGATCTGTTTATACCAGAGGTGTCAAACACATGACCTCTAGGCTACATATGGCCCACCATACTCTCAAGTTTGGCCAGAACCAGATTAAATTGTCATTGGGAAATATTTAACAAAATAAGTAGAAATAAAACAAGACATAGGTAATATAACATTTCAGAACTAAGCCAACATGCTATGACTTCTGTTTCTGTGTGAGTTTGATACCACTGCTTTATACTATTTACAGAGCTGATATTTCACTACTATAGCAAGCACCTTTCTGGTTTATCATAGCTCTCATCCATTCACATCTTTGATCATGTATTGTGATTCCTTAAGAAGAAAAGTTGTGGTAATGGTAAGGGAAGAGAAGGGAAATGGAAGAAAGAGAAAGGGAACCAATCCTCAGTTTGAGAAACATCAGTCTTAAAAATCTAGGACAAGTTGTCTGAGCAATCAGGTTTATAAATTTAGACATTTTACCTAGTTTTAGTAATGCCAGGTGAATAATTACAAGTTACATTCATATAAACTTTCTATTATGAGGTTTATGAAATACTTTCTTCACAATAATCCTGTGAAGTAGATTATATAAATAGTACCATGTCACCCTTTAACAGATAAAGATCAAAGGCCCAAAGAGGGTAAATAATTTTCCTAAGGTTTCAAAGTTAGTGTCTCAAATTTTAATCCTTCTAATCCATTATTTCTCATGTCATATGACTTCCTACTCTTTTTGCATATCTCTGCAAAGTAGATTGTACTTATGTGTGAACTATTATCATTCAATTGATACTACTTCAGTTTTCTAAGTTAAAAAATTTCCAATATCTTTTGTGTAAACTTCAACTTTATATGTAATATATTTCTCTCCTTTTCTCTAACCAGTGAGCCATCCTTTGTAAGAAAGAATCAAAAGGAAAGAATTTAACAAAACTCACCAGCCCATCAACTGACCTTGATAATATGGGTAACATTTTATATCCATTGTCCTCCAACTCTGAAATTAGGAGAGGAAATGTATTTTCTGAAGAGATTCTAAATTTATAAATCTGATTGTCAGGACTATATTTCCTTGCCCTACTGGTTAAGGACCAGTGTTTCTATGAGCATGGTTAGGTCATTGTTTTCCATCTGTGAAGTCAATGGCAGGTTTTGGGAGATGTGGAGGAAAAAGGAGTGGCAGTGGTGTTAGTGGTGGCCAGTGGTGACCAGCTGAGCAGGTGTTTATAGACTGATGGAGGCCAGACATGGGAGGAACTCAGCATCAGTACTTTTTATTTTGCCCTGCAGATCACTATGCATTTTGGCACAGAATTGGATGTAAAGAGACACCCTCCATGGGTTTTAGCGAATTCTTTGTTCCCCTGCTTTTTTTTTTTAAACAAATGCTTTATTAACTTCTGTTTTACATCATTCATTTCCGCCATATTTTGAGTTACAATCATTTTCCCCCCATTATTCCCCTACCCAACCTCCCAGAATAGTAATCCCACAAGATATCACTTCCTCCAATCTGCTCTCTCCCATACCTTCTCCCATACCCACTTCGACTTTTCCATTAGAGGAAGGTGAGTCTTTGCATCCCAATGCCTGCACATCTTATCTCCCTATTACACGCAAAAGAGTATTAATAATAGTATTTATATATATTTGAAACATTTAATGTTATGACCTCAAATTTCAGATCCATTTCCTTCCTCCCTTGTAGCCCATTCCCTCTTGGGAGATAAGTAATTCAGTATATGTTGTACATGTATAGCTATGCAAAACATTATCATAGTAGATATATTGTATAAGGCTGCTTATAATTCCCTCCCACTCATCCCACCCCCCACCTGGTCCATTCCCTACATGATCCTGTCCCTCTTCTATAGTGGGTACTTCCAACCTCCCCTCACCCCAAGGATGCCCTCCCATCCATCATCCCTCCTCTCATCCCCCTTCCCCATATCCTGCTGCAGGTTGAGATATCCCATTTAGTATGTATGTCATTTTCTCCCTGAACCAAATTCAATGTGAATGTGGTTTTGCCTTTTAGCCTTCCTTATTCTCCCCCTCCTTTGCAACCACTTCCCCTTGCTTCTTCTACATGGGATAGTTTACCCTACCCTGTCTCTCCCCATCTCCTCTTGCCACTTTCCTCTCACCTCATAATTTCATCCCTTGAGTATTCTCCCTTCCCAACAAATTCAACTTATGCCCTCTATCCATATATAACTGTAACCATATACACACACATTCACATATGTATTCATATGACCACACCCCCTTCTTTCATTATTTTCATAGTGAGAAGGATATCATCAGTCACAATTATTGCTTTTCCATATAGGTATGTAAATAGTTCAACTTTGATAAGTTCCTTTTGATTTCTTTTCCCTGATTACCTTCTCAGGCATCTCTTCCTTCTTGTGTCTGGGTGTCAAATTTTCTATTCAACTCTGGTTTTTTCCTCAAGAATGCTTGAAAGTCCTCTATTCCCCTGAATGACCATATTTTCCCGTGAAACAAAATACTCAGTTTTGCTGGGTAGTGGGTTCATTCCCAGTTCTTTTGCCCTCTGGAATATCATATTCCATGCCCTTCGATCCCTCAGTGTAGAAGCTGCCAGGTCCTGGGCTATTCTGATTGTGTTTCCACAATATTGAAATTGTTTCTTCCTGGCTGCTTATAGTATTTTCTCCTTGATCTGGGGATTCTGGAACCTGGCTATAATATTCCTGGGAGTTTTATTTTTGGGATCTTTTTCAGGAGGTGATCGGTGGATTCTTTCAACCTCTATTTTGCCCTTTGGATCTAGAACATCAGGGCAGTTTTCCTTGAGAATTTCTTGTAGGGTGATTCCTAGGTTCTTTCCTTGATCATGGCTTTCAGGTAGTCCAATAATTTTTAAATTGTCTCTCCTGGATCTATTTTCCAGGTCAGTGGTTTTTCCTATGAGATATTTCACATTGCCTTCTAATCTTTTGTTTGTTTGGATCTGCTTTACAGCATCTTGATTTCTCATAAAGTCACTAGCTTCCATTTGCTCCAGTCTAACTCTGAAGGAATGAATCTCCTCAGTGAACTTTTGAGATTCTTTTTCCATCTGGCAAATTCGACTTTTTAAGGCATTCTTCTCATTGCCCTTTTGGGCCTCCTTTGCCATTTGAGCTAGTCTATTTTTTAAGGTGTTGTTTTCCCCAGTCAGGCTGTTGACCCTCATTTCATACTTTTCCTGCATCCTTCTCATTTCTCTTTCTAATTTTTCCTCCACTTCTCTTATTTGATTTTTAAAGTCCTTCTTAAGGTCCTCTATGGCCTGCAACCTGCTCATGTTTTCCCCTGGGGCTTTTGGAGCAGGACTTTGACCTCACAGTCCTTTTCCCGCTCTATGCCCCCAAAATAAGAGTCTAGGGTTGCATTTTTCTTTTTCCTTTGCCTTGGCATGTTGCCACTTAATTGCTTGACTTTTGGGCTTGTTGCCACACTATGGCTTTAAGGCCAGCTAGAGGAATTTTTGTCCCGAACGTGTGGGGGGCAACTTCCATTTCTGGTAAGCTGTAAACCCACCCACAACTTCCACCCTAGATCACAATCCAGATCCAGGAGGTTAAAGCAAGAGCGATTACCCCCCAAGACTGATCGCTGGATCTCCCCACGATTTGTAGGCTGGGAGCTGGAAATGCCTCTGAAAACTACACAGTGGCGTGTCTCCTCAGCAGCTTCTAGCCCCCAGGGGAGGGAGCTGACGCATTCCCCAAATACAGGTCCCAAAGTCCATAGGACACTAACCTCTTACTTTGTCCTAGGCAAGTCTATGTTGAGAATTCTGGAGTCGCCACAGCTCCTGGTGTTCTGGGGTTCCTCCAGCCAGCTGCTGGCCCTGCCGCCCTGGGGCTAAAACCTCGGCTCATGCAGACCTGGGCTTGGCTCAGCTCCTGCGCTCTGCGTGCTGCACGCTGCCAGGTCCCAGACCACTGCGCTGGTCCTTCCTGCAGGGCTGCTGGGCTGTCTTCAGCGGGAGTTTAGCTTTTCTGTGTTGTTCTGTGGGTGCTGGGGCTCCAGAAGTTGTTCAGAGTCCCCTTTTACATCGTTTGGGGGGAATCTGGGGGCAGAGTGGCTTGTATGAGCTGTTTCTACCTCCCCTGCTTTTACCTCCTTTTATTTTGCTTTTCTACCTCTTCAGGCAGCTAGGTGGTGCCATAGTGCAGAGAGTGTCAGGTCTGAAGTCAGGAAGACTCATCCCAAGTTCAAATATGACCTCAGACAATTACTAGCTGTGTGACTCTAGGCAAGTCACATAACCCTGTTTGCCTCAGTTTCCTCATCTGTAAAATAAGCTGGAGAAGGAAATGACAACCAGTCCAGTATCTTTGCCAAGAAAACCCCAGTTGGGGTCACGAAAACTCAGACACCTTAGACAATAACAAACAATGCTTCCTCCCGCCCCGATCCATACCCAACATTTCTTTCTATCTTTTTTTTTAAATTTAATTTCTTTATTTTAAAATTTTTTATTTAAATAAATGCTTTATTAACTCCTGTTTTACATCATTCATTTCCGCCAGATTTTGAGTTACAATTTTTTCCCCCACATTTATCCCTTACCCACCCTCCCAGAATAGCAGTCCCACAATATATCACTTCCTCCATCCTGCTTTCTCCCATATCTTTTCCCTTACCTCCTTCGACTTTTCCATTAGAGAAAGGTGAATCTCTGTGCCCCGATGCCTGTACATCTTATCTCCCCATTACATGCAAAAGAGTATTAATAATATTATTTATATATATTTGAAACATTTAATTTTAAGACCTTGAATTTCAGATCCATTCCCTTCCTCTCTTGTGACCCATTCCCTCTGGGAAGATAAGTAATTCAGTATGTGTTGTACATGTATAGCTATGTAAAATATTACCATAGTAGATATTTTGTACAAGGCTGCTTATAATTCCCTCCCACCCATCCCAGCCCCCACCTGGTCCATTCCCTACTTGATCCTGTCCTTCTTCTATAGTGGGTACTTCCAACCTCCCCTCCCCCCAAGAATGCCCTCCTATCCATCATCCCTCCTCTCTTCCCCCTTCCCCCTATTCTGCTGCAGGTTGAGATATCCCATTTAGTATGTCTGTCATTCTCTCCCTGAACCAAATTCAATGAGAATGTGGTTTTGCCTTTTTGCCTTCCTATTCTTCCTCTCCTCTGCAGCCACTTCCCCTTGCTTCTTCTACATGAGATAGTTTACCCTACCCTGTTTCTCCCCATCTCCTCTTGCCACTTTCCTCTCTCACCTCATAATTTCACCCCTTAGGTATCATCCCTTCCCAACAAATTCAACCTATGCCCTCTATCCATATATAACTATAAACATAGGTACACACATTCACATATGTATTCATGTGACCATATACCCTTCTTCCATTATTTTCATACTGAGAAATGTTTCATCAGTCACAGTTGTTGTTTTTCCATGTAGGAATGTAAATAGTTCAACTTTGATAAGTTCCTTTTGATTTCTTTTCCCTGATCACCTTCTCAGGCATCTCTTGCTTCTTGTGTCTGGATGTCAAATTTTCTATTCAGCTCTGGTTTTTTCCTCAAGAATGCTTGAAAGTCCTCTATTCCACTGAACGACCATATTTTCCCGTGAAACAAAATACTCAGTTTTGCTGGGTAGGTGACCCTTGGGCTCAGTCCCAGCTCTTTTGCCCTCTGGAATATCATATTCCATGCCCTTTAATCCCTCAGTGTAGAACCTGCCAGGTCCTGGGCTATTCTGATTGTGTTTCCACAGTATTGAAATTGTTTCTTCCTGGCTGCTTATAGTATTTTCTCCTTGATCTGGGGATTCTGGAACCTGGCTATAAGATTCCTGGGAGTTTTCTTTTTGGGATCTTTTTCAGGAGGTGATTGGTGGATTCTTTCAACCTCTATTTTGCCCTCTGGATCTAAAACATCAGGGCAATTTTCCTTGAGAATTTCTTGAAGGGTGATTTCTAGGTTCTTTCTTTGATCATGGCTTTCAAGTAGTCCAATAATTTTTAAATTGTCTCTCCTGAATCTATTTTCCAGGTCAGTGGTTTTTCCCATGAGATATTTCACATTGCCTTCTAGTCTTTCATTTGTTTGGATCTGCTTTATAGCATCTTGATTTCTCATAAAGTCACTAGCTTCCATTTGCTCCAGTCTAACTCTGAAGCAATGAATCTCCTCAGTGAGCTTTTGAGATTCTTTTTCCATCTGGCAAATTCGAGTTTTTAGGGCATTCTTCTCCTCATTGCCCTTTTGGGCCTCCTTTGCCATTTGCGTTAGTCTATTTTTTAAGGTGTTGTTTTCCTCAGTCAGGCTGTTGACCCTCATTTCATACTTTTCCTACATTCTTCTCATTTCTCTTCCCAATTTTTCCTCCACTTCTCTTATTTGATTTTTAAAGTCCTTCTTAAGGTCCTCTATGGCCTGTAACCCACTCATATTTTCCTTTGGGGCTTTTGGAGCAGGACTTCTGACCTCACAGCTGTCCTCTTGCTCTATGCTTCGATCCTTTGTGCCCCCAAAATAGGAGTCTAAGGTTACATTTTCCTGTTTAATTTGTTTCCTTTGCCTTGGCATGTTGCCACTGAACTTACTTGACTTTTGGGCTTGTTGCCACAGTAGAACTCTTCCACCAGCCAGGGGAGCTTCCATCCCGAATGTGTAGGGGGACAACTTCGGTTTCTGGCAAGCTGGATATCCACCCCACAATCTCCCCCCCAGACCACAATCCGGATTCAGGGAGGTTAAAGCAAGAGTGATTACCCCCCAAGACTGATCGCTGTATTTCCCTACAGTTTGCAGGCCAGGAGCTGGAGCCGCCACTGAAAATTGCAAAATGGCATATCTCCTCAGTGGCTTCTAGCCCCCAGGGGAGGAAGCCCATGGTTACCCAAATACTGGTCCCAAAGTCCAAAGGGCACTAACCTCTCACTTTGTCCTAGGCATGTCTGTGTTGACCATTCTGGAATTGCCACAGCTGCTGGTGTTCTGGGGTCCCTCCAGCTGGCTGCTGGCCTGGATGCCCTGGGGCTAAAACCGGGGCTCACTGGACCTGGGCTCAGCTCTCTGTGCACTCGCTGCCAGCTCCCAGAGTGCTGTGCTGGCCCTTCCTGCAGGGCTGCTGGGCTGTCCTCAGCGGGAGGTTAGCTTCTCTGTGTCGTTCTTTGGGTGCTGGGGCTCCAGAAGTTGTTCAGAGTCCCCTTTTACATAGTTTGGAGGTAATCTGGGGGGAAAGAGCCTTGGAGGTGCTGTTTTTACTCTGCCTTCTTGGCTTCACCCCCCCAACATTTCTTTCTTTTAGGACATTTGCTTATCAAGCTCTCTCTAGCTTTAGATAGCAGAATCAGAATCAGTCTGTCTTTAAACAATATGGCTTCCTTAAAAAGAGAGAGCAATAAGGGGTATGGCTGAAAGGCTGTACAGGGATGCACATGAAAACTCCATTAACTTTCCATTAGCATCATCTGCAAAAAAGAGAAAACAGAGTCAGGGAGAGAAAGATGCATCTCCTTTTACTTATCTCACAGGGCTGCATGAAAAAAAAACTTCATAAATTTTAAAGTGCTCTAAAATATGAGCTGTGATATTATTATTAGTAATAACAATAAAAGTGACAATAATTTTAAAAATCTGCATAGTATGCCGAATAGAGTCAGGAAGACCTGGGGTCAAGTCCCTTTTCTAACAAATACTAGCTCTGTCACCCAGGGAAGTCACTTCACCATCCAGTCTCCCAAGCATCTCTCTAGGACTCTTGAGTTATAGATGAGTTGTAAATCTATATTGGTGAAGAGGGTTTCCACACAAGGAATTCCCTAAACCCACTGAAATCACACATCTGGACTCCAAAGTGAGCATGCTTCTCTTCATTTGACTATGTTGTTCATAAACACATTGCATTGTCCTTTTTCCTTTCACAAATTAGAGTTTTCAAAATTTCATACTTTCTGAAAGAAAAATCTCTTACTCATCCTTGGGGGATGAGTTCCCATCATTTCTTGTTTTTTTTTTCCCGTTTCCTCAAAGATATGGAACTATATGCAGGAAAGAAAGAGATCTCTTTTCTATCATTTCTTTGGCTGGATATTATTCTTGATCATTGTGCTGCTGAAAAAAACAAAACAGAACACCATGTTCTTTTCAGTTGTGGCTAACATTTGGATGAACTGTGCTATTTATCAGCTTTACTGATACCAGGCATGACTGTTGTTGCATGGCCTTATTTGACCAGTCTTTTGAAAACCAAATAAGTTGTGGCACATTAGAATTGAACACGGTATTTGGAGTCAGAGGACCCAGCTTGGCTATCTGTGTGACCCTGGATAATTCAACTTAACTTCCCTGGGCCTCTTCATCTATAAAATGAAAGGGCTAGACAGTAATGTGCTAAAACTGGAGATCTAATTATTACATTTTCAGTGTGAGCATTACATTAATCTGTGATTGATTTATTGTTTTTTAGATTGTCTGGACTTAAGTAAATTATGGAGAAAATGTTAATAATGCAGATTAAACTTAAAAGTAGAGCAGTGGATAAAGTGCTGGGCTTGGGGTCCAAAACCCTCACCTTCCTGAGTTCATATCTGTCATCAGACAGGTACTACCTGTGTGACCCTGAGCAAGTCACTTAACCCTGTTTGCCTCCTTACCTGTAAAATGAGTTGGAGAAGCAAATGGCAAACTGTTTTAGCATCTTTGCCAAGAAAACCTCCAGTGGGGTTATGACTGAGAAGGACTGAACAACAAGAAACTTAAAAGTACATTTTCTTCTTCAGGGTTATTAAACATGCACTAGCAAGCCCTTGGGGTCAACCTAGATAACCTCTGAACTCTCTTTCTGCTTGTGAAACTATGGATGGCAGCCATATATTAGAGGTGGGATGTTTACCACTGGCTCACATTTTTATAGTACTTTATGATTTTCAAAGTACTTTATTATTATTTTTTTTTGGAGGGGGGAAGGCAAGGCAATTGGGGTTGAATGACTTGCCCAAGGTCACACAGCTAATAAGTGTGTCAAGTGTCTAAGGTCAGATTTGAGTTTAGATCCTCCTGACTCCAGGGCCAGTGCTCTATTCGCTGTGCCACATAGCTGCCCCTGTACTTTAAGTATAGTTTCTACCTGCTGCTGTGCTTTCCCTTATGCTATTCTGTTCCCTGAAATGTTTTATCCCCCTTCTCCCTGTCCAGATAAGTGGAAAGATCATCTTTCATGATCCAGCTCATCTTAGTGACCAGAAAGTGATCAGTCACAAGTTATCACCTGCAGTCCTCCAAACTCTGATAACAATTCTATCCTGTAGAATTCCTCATGAAATCAATCATACACTGCTTTTTGACACCTCTTCTATGTCCTTCAGTTTTCTCAAAATCGTGTATTGTTTTTAACCTTTATGTTGCCCCTTGGGCTGTTGAAAGCTGCTTTGCACTTAGTAGGAACTAAACAAATTTTTATCATCTAATTTCTGCATAGTTCTTTGATTTGTTTGCTTTTGGCTATTAAAGATCTGGATCTCTTGTTCTTTTTGTGGTCAAACTATCATTTTGCCAGTGACGTTTAGTCATTTACCTTCAAGCAGGGCTTCTATTGTACAGAGGATGTTAGGTGAAAGAAGAGAGGCAGGAACACAGATGACATACCTAAGGATATGGTGGGGAAGATGTTTTTGTTTTCTTTTTTTACAAAAGGGATAAAGCTCTAAGCAAAAAGATCTGGATTCTTCAGTAAAACATTTGAATGAAGGCTCTGATGGGCAGGGAATGATTTATTGAGTTATTGCTACCTGCTGTACATCTGTACACACACGTGTTGTAAAAGGTGTTAATCATTCTATCTCTGCAGGCTATTTTAGGGGGTGGTGATGGTGAGGTCATGCGAATTCATTTCTCTAGCTTTCTCCCACGCCACCTCTTCACCATGTGTGCTAGTGCTGGGATATTTTTGTTCTGTCTCATAGTACTCTCTTGCTGGCTTTCTCTCCCCCTATCTCAGTAAAAAGAAAGTTAATTCTTTCATTTCTTTTTGCCTAATTGAAAATATGACTGAATTTGGGAAGAATATTGTTAACATGCTTTTTCGCCCTTTCTTCAGATTGGTATTGGCATGACTAATAGTAAACATCTTGAAATGCTGGGAAAAATCATCCTTCAATTACAGAATGTATTGCTGTATGGACAGACACAAACATTTTGAGAGTAGGTTTCCTTCTTGTCTTCCTAACTTTCTTTCTCTCTTTCTACCTTTTTTCTCCAAAAATAATTAAAATTGCTTTACTTTTCATGTCTTAATGTTCAAAGTTTTCCAAAATTCTGCCCTTTATTGAGAAGCATATTAGGGAAAAGACTTTGGCTGCCTTTTTCTTTTTCTCTTTCTTTTTCTTTTTCTTCTCCTCTTTCTCCTTCTCCTCCTCTACTACCACTACCACCTCCTCTTCCTCTTCCACCTCTTTCTCCTCCTCCATCAAATATGGGCCTGTGATTTCACTGGTGTTGGGAGCTGTCCATGACAAAACTCCCCCTACCAAAGAAGATAGGTATCTGCTCTGCAATTTATAGCTTTAGTAAGTTGCTTGGGAGCATTAACAGGTTAAGTGACTTGCCTGGGGCTACCCAGTTAGTATCTTCCAGAGGCTGGGCTTGTGCCAAAGTTTTTCTGATTCCCAGGTGGAAGACTATCTATAAACTTTGCTACAATGCCTATTCACATGAGTTGGTTGAAGAATCTCATCCACCAAACATTTGTTGTAGACCTACTTCATTGTCATTGTTGTTCAGTTATTTCTAACTCTTCATGACCCTGTATGGGGTTTTCTTGGCAAAGATTCTGCCATGTTTTGCCATTTCCTTTTCAGGTGGATTAAGGCAAACAGAGTTTAAGTGGCTGACCCAGGGTCACACAACTAGTGAGTTTCTGAGGTCACATTTGAACTCAGATCTTCCTGACTCCAGACCCAGTGCTCTATCCACTGAACCACGTAACTGCCTAGACATATGGCACACAAAGTATTAATCTGATTCTTTTGTAGGATAAGAAGATTAAAATAAGTCATAGTTTTTGTCCTTAAGGGGCTTCCAATTTGGTGTGTGTGTGTGTGTGTTTTGTGTCAAAGGAGCAGAAAGATATGCACTCAAGCAACTAAAATGTAAGAAATACTGTGAGAAGTGTCACAGCAGAAATATGAACAAATCAATCAAACAAGTAAGCTTTTATTAAGTGCATATTATGGACTAGGCACTGTACTTTGCTCTGGAAATACAAGGACAGAAGTGAAATAGTTCCTCCCCTCAAGGGGTTCACCTTCTCAGGGAGTGATCTGGAAATGTAGTAGGGCTGAGAAGGCTTGGTTTGGGGGAGGAATGAAAGAAGAAACACCTATAGCATCCCAAATAGAATAAGTTGCTTAACTTTTAAGGACAGGAAAGACAAGTGCTGAGTAGATATTGAGAGCTGAGGTAAGCACCCTCAAAGAATATACCAATGTTTATCAAAGTAAGGCAAGGTGGGCAAAAAAAAAAACCTGGAGTGAGGAACAAGGTAAATTCTAAATCAGCAGGTCTCAGAGAGTTTTGTGGTTCCTTCCCACCAGCCCTGACACTTTAACGTTTCTCAGCTCCCACCCTGGTTGTTCTTCTAAGTTTGGTCATAGTAGACGCACTATGGGGGAGAGGCCAGGTAGTCTTTTCCACATGTTTTGGGGAAGTAGAGAAAAGGAAGTTAGAGGGAGGAGAAGAAATAGAGGAATCCTAAGGTCAGGATGATGGCTCTAGAAGAGCTTTTAAAAAAAATGTGTGTGTTTGTTTTGGTCACATTAACATTTAGTCTGTCTCTATTTCTTGTAGCAAAGGGTGCTGGAATGTGAACAAAAATAGTCTGGGAAGGACTGTTTTCGAGACTGATTTCTACACACACTACATATGTACACAGAAATACATACACTATGTATATATAAAACAGTGCTTTCTACATATACATACATATACATACACACATATGCAATAGAGGTATGAGGACTGAGTGGCATTCTGAGATTTCTAAGTTCAGGGGGACAATCTTGAAGTCCTGAAAATGATTTACAGTACTGCATTTTTTTAGACAGAAAGAGAACTTAAGTAATCCACAAGAATTTTTAAAAATATTTTTAAAAGGGGCAGCTAGGTGGCACAGTGAATAGAGCACCAACCCTGGAGTCAGGAGGACATGAGTTAAATGTGACTTCAGACACTTAACACAAAAACTAGCTGTGTGACCTTGGGCAAGTCACTTAACCCCAATTGCCCTGCCTTCCCCCTCCAAAAAGCAGAAAAACATTTTTAAAAATTTGAACTTAAATGCTAAAGAGGAGCATTTCTATATAGATAACAGAACATAAAAAGAGGATTCTATATGAAAACATGGGGCAGTTAGGTGGATAGAGTAGAGAGAGCACCATGGATAAAGTGTCAGGCCTGGAGTAAGCAACACTTATTTGTATGTTCACATTTGGCTTCAGACAATTACTAGCTGTGTGACCCTGGGCAAGTCACTTAACCCTGTTTGCCTTAGTTTCCTTATCTGTAAAACGAGCTGGATAAGGAAATGGTAAAGCACTCCAGTATCTCTGCCAAGAAAACTCCAGATGGATTCACAAAGAGTTAGGCATGACTAAGAAAATGACTGAATAACAACAACTATATGGAAACACAAATCTTCATTTCATACCACTTGCTTTTAAAAAAACTGTGTAAAAATTATACACAATAAATAATGCTACAAGAAATTGTCCTTCTGAACTTCCATCTGCTCTCTTATATGTATTTTTGAGTGCATTTAAAAACATTACTATAGTCCTTTTTATCATTTCTGTGAATCCCCCATACTCTGACCTCTTCCGTTTCCAATTAGAAAAGTAGAGAGAGAGAGAGAAAAAAAAAGAAAGCCCTGGTAGTAAATAATCATGCAAACAAAACAAATCCACATGGTGGTTTTGTCTCAAAATATGTCTCCTTCTGTACGTTATATGTATAACCTTTCTCTCTGGAAATGGGTAATGTGCTTTATTATACACCTTTTGGAAACACAGTTGGTCTTTGCACTTATTGGAGTTCTTAAATCTTTCAAAGTGCTTTTTCTTTACAATGTTGCTTTCTTTGTATAAACTATTCTTCTGGTTCTGCTTGCATTATTCCATTTCAGTTCATGCTACCCAGAATTCTCTGAAATTGTACTTTTCATCATTTCTTATAATCCAAACATTCCCCACTACACTCATATATCACAATTTGTTCAGCCACTCTCAAATTGTCTAAGAGGCAAGCTAGGACACCCTTTTAGATTCTAGTTCTTTGTTTTTCTTCTTTCCCCCACAACCCTCCCATTTTGGATTGGGAAGTTTGTTTTGCTTGTGACTCTTCTCTTTCTAGTATTATCCTTTCTCTTTACTCCTTATCCTCACTTGTTTTCCTGTTGAATTTGATATATTAAACAAAACTGTGCATATGTACATCCACCCCTTCTTTGTTTTTTTGGCCCATTCCATGATGAGTCAGATTTATTTGATGTCCTCTTTCTCTTCCTCCATGTTTGTATGTTCTTCTTAGCATCTCAATTATGAGAAATACCTCATCTTGTATGCTCCCCTTTAGTGGATAGCTTTTGTAATCATTACTTCCTTGATAGATGTTTATCAACCAGTTCTTTAATACCATATTAATGTTGCTAGTAATCATGCTAGTTGAACGCCTTGGCCTATAGATAACATACCTATTCTCTCTCTCTCTCTTTTTTTTGGAAATCAGTACAATATTCACCCCTCTGGAATCTTGTGGAATCTTTCCTATTTCCTATGTTTTTTTAGATCACCGACAGTGTCAAAGCAATTGCATATATTATTATTCCAATACTTTTTTTTTTTAAATTAATTTATTAGTTTAGTTTCAGTTGACAAGATTCAATTCCATAGTTCCTTGATTTTCAAATTTCCTTTACTTCCCTCCCCTCCCCTCATGACATCATATAGTACAGTATAGGGTCTGCAAATGCATTCATATTAAACATTATTCCAATTACAAAGGCATATAGTACTAGGTGGGATGAAAGATGGTAAGGAAGAAGTACAACCAAACAATGAGAAGAACAAGATCATTTAGTTTGCTTCCATCAGGATTCAGGCTCAGTTCTTTCTAGTTATATCTCTGGATGGCACATTTCTCACTTTCTTGAGTCATTCGGGATTAACTTATATCACTGCATTGCTGAAAAGAGTCCAGTCTGTCATAGTTGGTCATCACAGATATGGTATGTCTGTGATTGTATACAAATTTCTTCTGATTCTACTCTTCTCGCTCAGCATCAGTTTGTATAAGTCTCTCCAGGTAATTATGAAATCCGTCACCTCCTCATTTCTTATAGCACAATAAAATTCCATTACATTCATATACCACAACTTGTTTAGCCATTCCCCAATTGATGGGCACTCCTTTAGTTTCCAATTCTTTGCAACCACAAAAAGGGCTGCTAAAAATATTTTTGTACATATGGTTCTTCCTCCCACTACTATGATCTCTTTGGGATATAACCCTAGGAGTGGTATGGCTGGGTCAAAGGGTATGAAATTATTTATAATCCTTTGGGCATAATTCCAGATTGCTCTCCAGAATGGTTGGATAAATTCACAACTCCACCAGCAATGTATTAGCGTTCCAATTTGCCCACAACCTCTCCAGCATTTGTCACTTTCTTGTTTTGTCATCTTAGCCAATCTGACTGGAGAGATGTGGTATCTCAGAGTTGTTTTGATTTGCATTTCTCTAATTAATAGTGATTTAGAGCATTTCTTCATATGCTTATAGATATCTTTAATTTCTTTCTCTGAAAACTTCCTATTCATATCCTTTGACCATTTCTCAATTGGGGAATGACTTGTATTCATATAGATTTGGCTCAATTCTCTATAAATTTTAGAAATGAGTCCTTTATCAGAGACACAGGTTGTAAAAATTCTTTCCCAATTTCCCACCTCCCTCTTGATCTTGGTTACATTGGCTTTGTTTGTGCAGAAGCTTTTCAATTTAATGTAATCAAAATTATCCATTTTGCATTTTATAATGCTCTCTAATTCTTGTTTGGTCCTAAAATCTTCCCCTCTCCACAGATCTGTCAGGTAAACTATTCCTTGCTTTCCCAAATTGCTTACAGTATCATCCTTTACACCTAGATCATGCACCCATTTAGACTTGATTTTGGTATATGGTGTTAGATAGTGATCTATGCCCAGTTTCTGCCATACTGTATTCCAGTTTTCCCAGCAGTTTTTGTCAAATAGTGCATTCTTATCCCAAAAACTGGGGTCTTTGGGTTTATCGAACAATAGATTGCTATATTCATTAACTGCTGGGTCTCCTGCACCTAATCTATTCCATTGATCCACTACTCTACACCTCTGCCAGTACCAAGCAGTTTTGATGACTGCTGCTGTATAATACAGATGAAGATCTGGCATAGCTAGTCCACCTTCCCTAGCATTTCTTTTCATTAATTCCCTTGATATTCTAGACCTTTTGTTTTTCCAAATAAATTTTGTTATTATTTTGTCTAACTCTACAAAGTAGTTTTTGGTAAATTGATTGGTATGGCACTAAATATATAGTTTAGTTTGGGTAAAATTGTCATTTTTATTATATTAGCTCGACCCAGCCACGAGCAATTGATATTTTTCCAACTATTTAGATCTGATTTTATTTCTGTGAGAAGTGTTTTGTAGTTGTGATCATATAGATTCTGGGTTTGTTTTGGCAAGTAGATTCCCAAATATTTTATAATGTCTACAGTGACTTTAAATGGGATTTCTCTTTCTATCTCTTGCTGTTGAGTTTTATTAGAGATGTACAGGAATGCTGAGGATTTATGTGGGTTTATTTTATATCCTGCAACTTTGCCAAATTTATTTATTGTCTCAAGTAATTTTTTACTTGATTCTCTAGGATTCTCTAAGTATATCATCATATCATCTGCAAAGAGTGACAGCTTGGTCACTTCTTTGCCTAATTTGATTCCTTTGATTTCTTTTTCTTCTCTAATTGCTACTGCTAACGTTTCAAGTACCAGATTGAATAAGAGGGGTGATAGTGGACACCCTTGTTTCACTCCTGATCTTATTGGAAAGGCTTCTAGTTTATCCCCATTGCATATAATACTTGCTGATGGTTTTAGATAGATGCTAGCAACTATTTTAAGGAAGGCTCCATTTATTCCTATACTTTCTAGTGTTTTTAATAGGAATGGATGTTGTACTTTGTCAAAAGCCTTTTCTGCATCTATTGAGAGGATCATGTGGTTTTTGCTAGTTTTGTTGTTGATATGCTCAATTATATTGATGGTTTTCCTAATATTAAACCATCCTTGCATTCCTGGAATGAATCCTACCTGATCAGGGTGTATTATTTTTGTGATAAGTTGTTGGAGTCTTTTGGCTAATATTTTATTTAGAATTTTTGCGTCTAAATTCATGAGGGAGATTGGTCTATAATTTTCTTTCTCTGTTTTATCTCTTCCTGATTTAGGAATCAGTACCATATTTGTGTCATAGAAAGAGTTTGGTAGGACTCCTTCTTCACTAATTTTCCCAAATAGTTTGTAGAGTATTGGAATCAATTGTTCTTTAAATGTTTGATAGAATTCACTAGTGAACCCATCTGGCCCTGGAGATTTTTCCTAGGGAGTTCATTGATGGCTTGTTTGATTTCTTTTTCTGAGATGGGGTTATTTAGGTAATTCACTTCCTCTTCAGTTAATCTGGGCAATTTGTGATTTTGTAAATATTCATCCATTTCACTAAGATTGTCATATTTATGTGCATACAATTGGGAAAAATAATTCCTCATTATTTTTTTGATTTCCTCTTCATTGGAGGTAGATTCACCCTTTTTATTTTTGATACTCATAATTTGGTTTTCTTCTTTCTTTTTTTTTATCATATTGACTAAGGGTCTATCAATTTTGTTGATTTTTTCATAAAACCAGCTCTTGGTTTTATTTATTAATTCAATGGTTTTCTTAATTTCAATTTTATTAATCTCACCTTTGGTTTTCAGTATTTCTAATTTAGTACTAAATTGGGGATTTTCAATTTGTTCTTTTTCTAGCTTTTTCAATTGCATGTCCAATTCACTGACCTCCCTTCTCTCTGCTTTAATTAAGTATGCACTCAGGGATATAAAACTTCCCCTGAGAACTGCCTTTAGTGCATCCCACAAATTTTGGTATGTTGTTTCATTATTATCATTCTCTTGAATGAAATTATTGATTGTTTCTATAATTTCTTCTTTGACCCACCAATTTTTTAGGATTAAATTGTTTAGTTTCCAATTAGTTTTTAGTCTATCTTTCCATGGCCCTTTATTGCATATAATTTTTATTGCATCATGATCTGAGAATGATGCGCTTACTATTTCTGCCTTTCTGCACTGGATTGTGAGGTTTTTATGCCCTAGTACATGGTCTATTTTTGAGTATGTACCATGCACTGCTGAGAAGAAAGTAAATTCCTTTTTATCCCCATTCAGTTTTCTCCAGAGATCCATCATATCTAGTCTCTCTAAGATTCTATTCACCTCCTTAACTTCTTTCTTGTTTATTTTGAGGTTAGATTTATCGAGTTCAGAGAGGGGGAGATTAAGGTCCCCCACTGGTATAGTTTTGCTATCTATTTCTTCCTCTAATTCCTTTAACTTCTCCTCTAGGAATTTGGATGCTATACCACTTGGTGCATATATATTTAGTAGTGATATTGCTTCATTCTCGATGGTGCCTTTTAGTAGGATATAGTTTCCTTCCTTATCTCTTTTAATTAGATCTATTTTTGCTTTTGCTTTATCTGAGATAAGTATTGCTACCCCTGCTTTTTTTACTTTAGCTGAGGCATAATAAATTTTACTCCAACCTTTTACCTTTACCCTGTGGGTATCCCTTTGTTTCAAATGTGTTTCTTGAAGACAGCATATTGTAGGATTATGGTTTTTAATCCATTCTGCTATCCGCCTCTGTTTTATGGGAGAGTTCATCCCATTCACATTCACAGTAATGATGACTATCTGTCTCTTCCCCTCCATCCTATTCCCTCCCCTGTTTATGTTTTTGTTTATTCCTTCTCCCTTCCCCTCCTTGAAGTTTTCCCTTTTGACCACCCCCTCCCTCAGTGTTCCCACCCAGTGACCCCCCTTCTTAACCTACCCTCTCCCCTTACTACTATTTCCCTCCCTTATAATCCCTCCCTTTAGTCTCCTCCTTTTCACCCCCCCTTACCCTCCCACTATCTATAGGACACAACAAATTTTTATACTTATCAGAGTAAATTACTCCCCGTTTGATTCCAAACCAATGAGAGTAAATTTCAAACAATGCTCCTCTCCCTCCCTCCAATTCCTCTATTTAATGAATTTATGTGTCTATTCACGTTAGATTCTTAAACTTCACTGATTAATTTGATCCTTCTTTGAACCAGAACCAGTGAGAATAGTGTTTAAATGATGTTCCTCTCCCTCTTACTTTCCCTTCTTCTATAGTGTGTTTTGATGCCTCTTCAGATTGCATATTTTACCTTTTCCTAGATCATCCTTTCCTTTTTCCCATTACAGTACCATTGATCCCCTTAATAGTCTTTTTTTTTTTAGACTCCATGTTAGTGCATTCATACCCACACCCTCTAAGTATAACCCTTTTGCAGGTCATGATAATCATAGAGATTTCAAATATTGACAGTTATCAGCTCCACATATAGGGATGTGAAGATTTTGCTCTTGTTGCATCCCAAGTAAGGAGCTTGTGTTTGTGGGTGTGGGTATGTGCACTTCTGCATGTGTGAGTCTATGTTACCCTTGTTTACCTTTTTATGTTCTTCTGGAGTCTTGTAATTGGAGATCAAATTTTCCATTGAGCTCTGGCTTTTTCATTAGGAAGGTCTGGAAGTCCCTTACTTCATTAAACGTCCATCTCCTTGCCTGAAAGATTATGCTCAGTTTTGCCAGGTAGTTAATCCTTGGTTGTAGTCCTAGCTCTCTTGCCCTACGAAATATCAAATTCCAGTCCCTCCGCTCTTTTAATGTAGAAGCTGCTAGGTCCTGTGTGATCCTAACTGTAGTTCCTCGATATTTGAATTGTTTCTTTTTGGCTGCTTGTAGAATTTTTCTTTAATCTTATAATTCTGGAATTTGGCTACTATATTTCTTGGAGTTTTCAGTTTGGGATCTCTTTCAGGAGGAGTCCGGTGAATTCTATCAATAGCTATTTTATCTTCTGATTCCAGGACCTCAGGACAGTTTTCTTTGACAATCTCTTGGAGGATGTTGTCTAGACTGCTTTTCTCATCATGGCTTTCTGGTAGACCAATAATTCTTAGGTTGTCTCTCCTGGATCTGTTCTCTAGGTCAGTTATTTTTCCAGTGAGATATTTTACATTTTCTTGCAATTTTTCGATCATCTTGTTTTTTTCGATTGACTCCTGCTGCATCATAGAGTTCTGAGTTTCAGTTTGGTTGTATCTAATTTTTAGTGAATTATGGTCTTCAATAAGTTTTTGAAGTTCCTTTTTTAGGGAGGTATTTTCTTTTTCCAAGTTGGTCATTGCCTCCCTGATTTGGTCTTTAAAATTTTTCTTAAGCTCCTCCAGGAATGCTATTTGGGCTTGAGACCAGATCATGTTTCCTTCTGTGGTCTCTGGTGTGGGCAGAGAGTCTATATTGTCCTGTGTGTTTTGTTGTTCTTGCCCTGCATAGTATGCTCGAATAGACTTTCTTGCCTTCCCCTTCTCCTTTTCAGCTTCCTTCCTTCCCATTGTGACTTCCTGTTTCTTAGTGTCTCAGGCTATGAGTTTGGGGCCTGATCCTTGACTTTGAATACCTCTGGGTGGCTAGTTTATGGCTAAGTCAGGGAAGTCAGTGAGGAATGTAGATGTGTAGGTGGGGTTGAGTCTGACCACTTCAGATTTCTGCCTCTATACCCCTGGGCTATAAGTAGGCTTTTGTTGATGAGGTGAGGTGGGGCTAGTTGGGTCCCCTCCCTCTCTTCTCTTCAGATTCCTGGCTGTCTCAGTTACACCCTTTCTTGGAGATTCTCAAGCCTGAGGCTATTTCCATTAACTTGGGATTTCAGTCTGGGTGGGAGACTTATCTTTGGGTTTTCTGCTTCATGAAGGAGGGATGGGAGGATCGGAGCAGCTAGAATTTACTTTACCATTCCAGCCCCTGCATCATACAGGCAGGCAGTTTCTAAATTTCCAGGCTGGGGGCTGAATGCAGCCTGAGAAGCCACTCTCTCCACTGGTTGCCCGACTCTCCTACCTGGCTCCAATGATCCGTTCCCTCTGCGAGATGACTGCGATTCGTCCTTGGTAAGTCTGCAGGCTGGGGCTTTTTCTCTCTCTGGTGTAGTCTGCTTGCCTGCTCTTAGGTCTGAGCTGTGCAGACCCCACGCGCTCTGCGCTCGACCTGTGCAGACCCCACGCGCTCTGCGCTCGACCTGTGCGGGCACTCTGGGCAACCTCCTGTGCTGGATTCTGCCACACTCTGTCTTCCACTGGGCTTCGTCACTCCGGAATCTGCTCAGATTTACCCTTTTGGACTTAGTGACAGAGGAGCTCAGAGAGGTCACTGCTTCCTTTCCGCCATCTTGGCTCCGCCCCTATTCCAATACTTTTTGATGTAGTTTGTTGGGACCTGGTGACTTTAGCTCATCAAAGGTATTATCAGCTACCTTCCTATTTATACTGGATTCCAGCCCCATTTACCAATTTTGTTTGTCCATTCCAGTTCAATGAATGTCCTTGTTGGTGAAAAAACAAAGCCAGAATCACAGAGTTGAGAAATTCTGCCTTTTCTCTGACATGTTATCCTTATCTCATCTATACCAAACAGCAGTGCTATCCATTCATTGAGCCTCATATTTTTTTTCCCCAAAAGTCTAAAAAATATCCACTTTGGATGTCCTTAGAATTCCTTTTGAGTTTCAGTGCTCTGGACTCAGTTCTTATTGGACTATGCAGTGTTTTGGACATGTTCTGGACATGTTTCATAGGAAGATACAGCCCTCTTCATTGTTACTGTCAGGATAATTATATAGCTGCCTTATTACTGCTTAGTAGGAAGTCATCAGCCACTTCTTCTCTCATCTTCCTGGAATAGAGAATGTTTCTCCTGTTTGGAAACTATAGATCCACATTACCATTCCTGGGAAATCTAGCGGCTGCCAACTCCTTGAAGGGTTCAGTTGTTCAATGAGAGTCTCACATCTATTACTTAGTTCCAAGTAGTCAATGGTTCTCCTTATTCCTTTTTCCTTCTTTGTCACATTTTTCTCTGTCATCCCCAATTCCTGAAGCCCTTTTGCCTCTTCAGATTCTTGCTTTTATTTGTTTTTACAGTGAAATCCTTAATTGTCTTTGTTAGTAAGAACACTGAAAGATTGACTCAATCAATCCAAAACAAGTGTGAATAGGGCCTGCAACCCTCTTTAAATCCATCAAAGTCATTGTGTGAGAGACTTGGTTAAGCTCTAAGGAATTCATACAAGAGGAAGGAGCTATCCCAAAATCAGAGAGATACTAAAAAGGTCTGAAAATGGAGAAGAAGGAGTGGGTACTGTAAAGCTAACCCAAGGACCAGAAGTCTCAGGGCAACCAATGAAAAGAGAAAGAAAAGTTAAGAGTGAGCTGTGGCAGAGAAGAGAAATGTTAAGGAACATTGGATCTACAGGCATCCACTGACATCACTTCTTTGCCTATTTATTCAAAGAATGATGTAATCCTATTCTTTCCTACAACTTCTCACCATAGTACCTAACTATCCATATATACTATACCATAATTACTGTTTTGTTACCAAATGTTTCCAGTGGCCTGAATCATGCCTCAACCATGGAAAGTAAATAAGTCTCATTTTCCCCCTTGACTGGTAATCATGCTAGTTGGTTTAAAATTATTATGGCTTCAAACCTGATTAGAAAATAATCATAGGTTTATAGGTTTAGACCTGAGATTGACTCAGAGGTCATTTAGTCCAACCCTATCCCTCATTTTCCAAATGAATAAATTAAAACCCAGAGAGATTAAGTCATTTTCCCAATGTCACAGAGTTAAGTAGAAGGTCTGAGATTTAAAAACTCAGATCCTTTGACCTCAAATACAGCACTATTTTGACCATCAACATGCTTTTTTTGTACTCTACTCACATTTATCAGAACTAATCTCATACCCTCTTTTTTTGAAAGATAGTTTCACTTTTCTAATGTTCCTCTAGCAATCTCTTTTACTCCAGACATGTTTCCTTAGCTTCTAGATTTGATTTGTTGACAGTTCTTTGAACAATTCCATAGTGAAACTCTGGAACATCAACTTCAAGTGTGTCAATCTGTTATGCTGAAAATAAGCAAGGCAAAAAGAACTACGAGGAATCTAAGGCATTGCATGTCTTTACACTTAAAAGAGACTTCTAAAGCAATAGTTTTATTTATGGAGGTTTCTCCAAGGATTAAATGACTGTAATAGTTGGGAGTGTCAAGTACATAAGACCACAGATTTAGAGCTAAAGAGTATCTCAGAGATTACCTAGAACAGGCCCTTCATTTTACGTATTAAGAAATGGAGGTCCTAGGAGGCCAGGTGACTTGTCCAAGACCACCCTAGATCACCCATCACTTACCCCTAGAAAATTATTAGAGGTTAAGATTCAAACCTAGATCCTTTGAATACATAATCTCTTTTCTATGTTTTCCACATTCAACAAATCAACCCACCAATGCAATTTGATTTATTTGTAGACCATGTAAGCCATAAATGGTATAAGCCAAATCATCTAATTAAGATTTTAAAATAATGTGAGTTATGATGGAGTCAAGACTCATTATCTTACCCTCTACACAAAAGAATGCGATCTCCTTTTTTTTTTAAGTTGATGGATGAATTGGAAACCAAGAAATCTCCAGGAAAAACATGGGAAGCTATCCTTCAGCATGAGGGGGCAGAATGGATTTAGGAAACTATCATTACCTCCTCTATAGCATTCTCTCAGTGGCCAACAGGGAGATCTATGGCCACTCCAGTAGGCTAGATTTGCCTTGATTTTGGCTTCAGGTTACCAACCTTTTTGGCATGGAGCTGGTTTTCTAGGTTCCCATTTTATCAGTGTAACTCTAGCCCTAGCATCATCCACATGATATCTGCATTCCTAATATCAGAACACTTTGGTGTAACTCTCTGCTCACAGCTGTTCAGGGATGCCCCAAGACTCCCCTTTCCATATGTTGAGGTTTGGAAGTTCAGGGGTGCTTGAGACCCCAAAATACCAACTTTCCAGGTTCTGCTGAATGAATTTGACTCAAGCTTTCTTTTAGCCAAAGTAAAACAAAAATTTATTAAAGATTTGCCATAATGGGTAAACTCTTAAGGAGCCTAAGTATTTGTGACACTTGTATTGGACAAGCGGGGCCAGAACAATCTGACACAGAGTGAGTCTCTGCTAGATTGAATCTCAGCACATTCATGGAGGCAAGTTGGATCTTGTATACAGAAAGACTGTGGGAGGGACCTAAGGGTGATCTAGAGGAAGGGTTTGGGAGGGTCTTGAGGAGGAGTCTAAGGAGAATCTTGACCAGTACTGAGGTCAGACTCCTGGAATGGCATTAAGGGTGGGAAGTAGCTTGAAGGTTACCTGGAGATGACAGACAATGGAGGGCTGGCCACTTTAAGAGTAACAGATTTGGGTATAGATATTTTGATCGGATCAAGGATGGGAAGTATCTGGGCAATGGAGGGCTAGACTAGGTTAAGTGTAATGGAGATGGGGCAGCTAGGTGGCTCAGTGAATAAATAGAGCACTGGCCCTGGAATCAGGAGGACCTGAGTTCAAATGTGTCCTCAGACACTTAACACAAAAACTAGCCATGTGACCTTGGGCAAGTCACTTAACCCCAATTGCCCTCCAAAAAAAAAGAAAAAAAAAGCTAGATAATGCATTGTGACCTAGTGGATTGTTTTTAAATCATCAACTTTTAGAGATACTGAAAGTTTTTGTTATTCATTATTTTATGTTTTTTGCATGACCAAAGTACTTTCAAAATGGAAGTTTACTTAAAATTTGGTAGGCTTAATTTAATGAAAATATTTAGGTTTTTAAAAAAATTATGGTTCCATATGAAATTTTTTTTCCCTCACAAAACCTGAATGCATTAGTGTGTCTTAAAAATCATTGAGGAGGAAGGGTGAGACCTCATGCTTATGGCAGATTCAATTCAAGCAACAAACATTTAAATATGTCTCCAGGACTTTGTTCCTAGGTTATTTAGGAAGATACCTTTTAACTGGGACAAGCAGAAGGATATAGCTGACCACTTTTAGGTCCGATGCTTGCTGTGCTCATTTCTTGGCTAGAAGTATCTTGTGGAATCTGTTTCTAGTTCTAGTGGAGATAAATCTTTTAAAGTGCTTTGCATTTCTTAAATTCCATTATCAAATAGACTCTGGCATGCAGGTTGGAAATGATTTCTGAGTTTTGCTGCTGGCATTGTAAAAAACAAATCTGTGTGGGGCTCAAATCATTATAGAAGAGTTACAATCAGTTCTCAAGGCTTCACTGACACAAGCTTTTATATCTGTAATCAAATAGCCTTATGCCAATAGTGGGGCACAGAAACAATAGAGATATTACTTGGATAGAAGCATACCTTCTCTTTGTCAGGAGGTTGGTTGACCTTAATGTAAGCTTTCACCACTTCCGTGATGGCATTTTAGGAAACATCAAGAATTTGGTGATTTATAATCTTTCACAGATGCTGAAAAGAGATGACCTGTCAGATACTCAGTGAGCAATGATTGAGCTCCCATGGGGGAGGAGGAAATGTGCCTAGTGCTGTCCTTGGTACTTGACTTACAGTTGGGAAACAAACCAGAAAGCACGTGCATATGTCAATGGTGATGCTATGTCTGACTCAGGGGCTCCATTATTCTTCAAGGCCACGTGGCACATTTTCCATTTATGCCTCATTGAAACCTAATTCATCACTCCTTTGACTTCCTGCCATTCATCCAATCAGTTCCTTGTCCCAAAATAAGCCCCATAATTGTCAGTCCTGATGTAGTACATAAGAAAATCATTACTATTGAGGGATATTATTTCAAGTTCATTTGGTCACTTACCAAATAAGATCAGGAGACTTGCCTAAACAAATCTCATGTATACAACTATTAAGAAAATCTATGTTTTGTAGCATTTGGCACATTTTCCTTAGGCTGTTACCAGTGTGATTCATTTTAGAACCCAGCAATTTTAAATCGACTATTATTATTATTATTTTTTTAAACAAATACTTTATTAACTTCTGTTTTACATCATTCATTTCCGCCAGATTTTGAGTTACAATCATTTTCCCCCCATTATTCCCCTACCCAGCCTCCCAGAATAGCAGTCCCACAAGATATCGCTTCCTCCAATCTGCTCTCTCCCATACTTTCTCCCATACCCCCATCGACTTTTCCATTAGAGGAAGATGAATCTTTGTGTCCCAATGCCTGCACATCTTATCTCCCAATTATAGGCAAAAGAGTATTAATAATAGTATTTATATATATTTGAAACATTTAATGTTAAGACCTCGAATCTCAGATCCATTTCCTTCCTCCCTTGTCACCCATTCCCTCTGGGGAGATAAGTAATTCAGTATATGTTGTACATGTCTAGCTATGCAAAACATTATCATAGTAGATATATTGTACAAGGCTGCTTATAATTCCCTCCCACTCATCTCACCCCCACCTGGTCCATTCCCTACATGTTCCTGTCCCTCTTCTATAGTGGGTACTTCCAACCTCACCTCACCCCAAGGATGCCCTCCCATCCATCATCCCTCCTCTCATCCCCCTTCCCCCTATCCTGCTGCAGGCTGAGATATCCCATTTAGTATGTATGTCATTTTCTCCCTGAACCAAACTCAATGTGAATGTGGTTTTGCCTTTTTAGCCTTCCTTATTCTCCCCCTCCTCTGCACCCACTTCCCCTACATGAGATAGTTTACCCTACCATGTCTCTCCCCATCTCCTCTTGCCACTTTCCTCTCTCACCTCATAATTTCATCCCTTGAGTATTCTCCCTTCCCAACAAATTCAACTTATGCCCTCTATCCATATATAACTTTAACCATATACACACACATTCACATATGTATTCATATGACCACACCCCTTCTTCCATTATTTTCATAGTGAGAAAGATATCATCAGTCACAATTATTGCTTTTCCATATAGGAATGTAAATAGTTCAACTTTGATAAGTTCCTTTTGATTTCTTTTCCCTGATTACCTTCTCAGGCATCTCTTACTTCTTGCGCCTGGATGTCAAATTTTCTATTCAACTCTGGTTTTTTCCTCAAGAATGCTTGAAAGTCCTCTATTCCACTGAATGACCATATTTTCCCCTGAAACAAAATACTCAGTTTTGCTGGGTAGGTGACTCTTGGGTTCATTCCCAGTTCTTTTGCCCTCTGGAATATCATATTCCATGCCCTCGATCCCTCAGTGTAGAAGCTGCCAGGTCCTGGGCTATTCTGATTGTGTTTCCACAATATTGAAATTGTTTCTTCCTGGCTGCTTGTAGTATTTTCTCCTTGATCTGGGGATTCTGGAACCTGGCTATAATATTCCTGGGAGTTTTCTTTTGGGATCTTTTTCAGGAGGTGATTGGTGGATTCTTTCAACTCTATTTTGCCCTCTGGATCTAAAACATCAGGGCAGTTTTCCTTGAGAATTTCTTGAAGGATGATTTCTAGGTTCTTTCTTTGATCATGGCTTTCAGGTAGTCCAATAATTTTTAAATTATCTCTCCTGGATCTATTTTCCAGGTCAGTGGTTTTCCCATGAGATATTTCACATTGCCTTCTATTCTTTCATTTGTTTGGATCTGTTTAATAGTATCTTGATTTCTCAAAAAGTCACTAGCTTCCATTTGCTCCAGTCTAACTCTGAAGGAATGAATCTCCTCAGTGAGCTTTTGAGATTCTTTTTCCATCTGGCAAATTCGACTTTTTTAAGGCATTCTTCTCCTCATTGCCCTTTTGGGCCTCCTTTGCCATTTGAGTTAGTCTATTTTTTAAGGTGTTGTTTTCTCAGTCAGGCTGTTGACCCTCATTTCATACTTTTCCTGCATCCTTCTCATTTCTCTTTCCAATTTTTCCTCCACTTCTCTTATTTGATTTTTAAAGTCCTTCTTAAGGTCCTCTATGGCCTGCAACCCGCTCATGTTTTCCCCTGGGGCTTTGGAGCAGGACTTCTGACCTCACAGTCCTTTTCCTGCTCTATGCCCCCAAAATAGGAGTCTAGGGTTGCATTTTTCTGTTTCCTTTGCCTTGGCATGTTGCCACTTAATTGCTTGACTTTGGGCTTGTTGCCACACTATGGCTTTAAGGCCAGATAGAGGAATTTTCGTCCCGAACGTGTGGGGGGCAACTTCCGTTTCTGGCAAGCTATAAACCCACCCACAACTTCCACCCTAGATCACAATCCAGATCCAGGAGGTTAAAGCAAGAGCGATTACCCCCCAAGACTGATCGCTGGATCTCCCCAAGATTTGTAGGCTGGGAGCCGGAAATGCCTATGAAAACTACACAATGGCGTGTCTCCTCAGAGGCTTCTAGCCCCTAGGGGAGGGAGCTGACACATTCCCCAAATACAGGTCCCAAAGTCCATAGGACACTAACCTCTTACTTTGTCCTAGGCAAGTCTATGTTGATAATTCTGGGGTCGCCACAGTTCCTGGTGTTCTGGGGTTCCTCCAGCCGGCTGCTGGCCCTGCCACCCTGGGGCTAAAACCTCGGCTCAAGTGGACCTGGGCTCGGCTCGGCTGGGCTCCTGCGCTCTGCGCTCTGCCTGCTCCCAGACCGCTGCGCTGGTCCTTCCTGCAGGGTGCTGGGCTGTCCTCAGCGGGAGGTTAGCTTCTCTGTGTCGTTCTGTGGGTGCTGGGGCTCCAGAAGTTTTTCAGAGTCCTTTTTTACATAGTTTGTGGGGAATCTGGGGGCAGAGAGGCTTGGACTAGCTGTTTCTACTCCGCCATCTTGGCTCCCAGTTGACTATTATTTAGGGTAAAATATCTGGCTTTTCTGTATCAACTAAGCAAACATTTATTAAATACTAATTTTGTGCAAGACATCATAATCAGTTCTAGGGATACAAATGCAAACATCAAGGAATAATTCCTGGCCTTACTTAGCTTTTGTTAGAAAGCAGATAATATTCATGTAGAGGGAAGCAAACTAATGTTAAGTAGGAATAGAACATTAACCACTGGGATAGGAGATCAGAGAAAGCTTTTTGAAGGAGGTAGGCCTAAAGCCTACAGAGGATGAACTTACATTCTGATGCTTTTTTATTCAGTTTCAAAAGTAGCTATTTTGTCCACCTGAATGAGCAGGATACTGACTTGTCTTAGGACCATTTCTTTTGTGAACCCACCTGGCATAGGTGAACATTTAAAATAATAACAACAGTGGTAATAATAACATTAAATCCAATTGGTTGTTTGTGTCATGATGCAGATAAGGGACAACCACAAAGTCAGGGGATGCCTGCCAGGGTGATGTATAGCAGGGCCTTTGTGGGCCCAGTGACTACTGTGGCAACTCAAAAGACCTGACAGGAATCTTGAAATTACTGGACAATAGGGTTTTCATGATACTATTGATTTGGTAAGCTCTCTAGCCACTGTTTTAAATCTGCTTTATAAATCTTTGTACACAAATTAGTGGAAAAATCCCACTACCAGATTTTTTTCAGACCAAAACCTGATATTCTTTTTGGGGTGGAAGACAACTGAAAACTATGAGGGCACCCATCACTTAGGGAATAACTGAACAAACTATAGTATATTGATGTAATGAAATACTTTTGTGTTGTAAGGAATGATGAAGGGGATGGCTTCAGAGAAATCTGGGAAGACTTCTACAAACTGATGCAAAACCAAAGGAGCAGAACCAAGAGGGCATTGCAATTTTTTTTCCCTATGATAACAGCAGCCCTGTACAGACAAACAACTGTGAAAAACTAAACCCGTGTGGGGAACCTTAAGCCTCACTTCACAGAATATGTTTGGATTCAGTTAAAGACCCATACTTGAGGACCTAGAGGGTCACATGTGGCCTTGAGGTTGCAGATTCCCCACTCCTGGACTAAACCCTGATCAATGCAGTGACCAATTACAATTCTAGAAAACCCATTAGGAAGAATGTTACTCATTTCCTGAAAAAGAAATGATAGATTTGATGCAGATTGAAACAAGTTGTTTTTTTTAACTTGGCTAACAGGAGAATTTGCTTTGTTTGATTATGCATATTCTTATAAAAGTTTCATTTATATTTTAAAATTTTCCAATGGCAAGGAGGTAGTAAAGAGAGAAAATAGATTTTTGTTAATTAAAAGAATTAAAGGAAATTTAGAAAAAATAGTATCTTGCATTTATAAATGTTTTAAATATTGCAAAGCACTTTACATATCTTCTCATTTGATCTTTAGAAAAACCTTATGAAGTAAATGCTAGCATTATCACCATTTATTTTTTTTACAGATGAGGAAGTTGAAGCTGATGCACGTTAAATGACTTGTTGAAGGTCACATAGTAAGTAAATGTCTGAGGTAGAATTTGAATATTCAGGTCTTCCTAACTCCAAGTCCAATGCTCTACCTATATGTCAATCTCTGCTACATAGTGCTTATTTTTAAAAAAATGTTTTAAATTTACATTACCTTTCATATTTATAATTAGGAGAAAAGTTCATAGACCAAAACAAAGAATAGAATTGCAGAATATAAAATGAATAATTTTGATGACATAAAATTTCAAAGGTTTTGCATAAGCACATCCAATAAAACTAAGTTTAGGATAATCAACTAACTGGGGAAAAATATTTGCAGCAAGTTTCTCAGATAAAGAACTATAGACATATGAAAAAAATGCTCCAAATCACTACTAATTAAAAATGCCAATTAAAACTATTTTGATATTTTACCTTATACTCTTCAGAGTGGCAAAGTTGACAAGAAAGAAAAATGATAAAAGTTAGAGGGGCTATGTGGAGAAAGGCATATGGATGCACTATTGATAGACCTGTGAATAGATACAACTATTCTAGATAACAATTATTATATATTATAAATAGTAAGAAAGCCTAGAAGAAAGGAGGTCTTAGGAGGAAAGAAAGAGATCTATTTTGGGTGTGTTGAGTTTGAATGGGATATCCAGTTCAATTTATCTAAGAGACAATTAATTGGCAATGTGTGATGATGACTCAATAAACATGTAGAGTTAGAAAAATAGATCTGGAAATAATTTGAATAATTGCATTGTTGAATCTACGAGAGCTATTAAGATTACCACATGAGATAGAAGAGAAAAAAAAGCCCAGGACTGAACCTTTGGGAACACTTATAGTTAGAGGGAGTGACAGGGATAAAGACTAAGCAAGAAGACAGAGAAAGAATGGTCAGACAGATAGGAAAATGATAAGTGAGTGTAGTCACAAAAACTCAGAAAAGATTTGAGTATCCAGGAGGTGATCAACAGTGTAAAGTGCTGCAGAAAGTTCAACAATAATGAAGATTGAATAAAAGCCATTAGATTTGTTAGATCACTGGTACATTAAATTGGTACAGATAGCTGGTAACTTTGGAGAGTGAAATTTTAGCTAATGATGAGGTCTGAAGACAGATTACTGAAAGTACTGAAGAGAGTGAGAGTAGAGGAAGGGATGCAACTAACACGGATGGCTTTTTATGAGGAGATTAGTTGAGAAGAGGAAGACATATATACAACAATAAGTAGTGAAGATAGTAGGATCAAATTTTTTTTGTAATGCTGGGAGAGTCACGGTCATAGGTAGCAGGGAAGCAGCCAATAGATAGGGATAGATTGGAGATTAGAGTGAGTGGAGATGATGTTTTGGAATAATCTGCTGGAGAAGACAGTAAGGAAAGAGATGAGTGATGCATGGTGGGGGGCGGGGCTTGGCAAGGTCAAGTAAGAAAGAAAAGAAGGAAGGAAGGGAGAAAAGAAGGAAGGAAGAAAAGGAAGGAAAGAAGAAAAGGAAGGAAGGAAAAAAAGAAACAAGGATTAAGTGCTTACTATGTTCAAGGCACTGAGCTAAGTACTTTACAAATATTATCTAATTTGATTCTCACAACCCTGGGGAGTGGGTGCTATTATCCTCATTTTATAATTGAGGAAACTGAAGCAGGAAGAGGGTAAGTGACTTGCCCAGTGACCCATGGCTACTAAGTATGTGAGTCAAATTTAAATTCAGGTCTTCCTGACTCCAAGCCCCATATGACTCCTATCCACTATACTACCTAGCTATTTCTTTGTTAGAGACTATGCACTACAGCCAAGTACATTGTAAAAATTTTGGACCCACATATCATGACCTCAATGGCGAGAATTACACGTTAAAAACCATTTTCTTTAGTGGATGGACAGATGACAATTTTTCACACTGTAAATACAGACCTCAAAATATCCCGGAAAACTTAATCAATAAGTTATCCGAGCTGTAATGTCAATACATAAAAACTCAAGGCAACATTTTAAATAGATGTTATCATAACAAATACTCATCATTTCCAAGCTAAATGATATGGAAAAATTTCAAAATATAGAGGCCTGGCTGAGAAGATTGAATTCCCATGGGTCCAGGATGGGCTTCATGACAGTCCCATTGTCCTGAATGCTGAGGGAGTAGTACCAAGTTTCTTTTACTGAGCCTTTAGATGATGAGATTAGAGTCTAATGTTTTTATGCAAGTATAAGCAGCAGTTATTTTATCCCACTAAGCAACAGTCCATGACCATTAGAAGTAAAAGAGTAATAGCAGGATAGCAACTTGTCCCAGGATCATTTCTATCTGAATTCTATAAAAAAGATGAGAACAGGATAAAAACAACAACGAAAACAACCCCACCACCATAAAAGTATTTTTTTTTAGCAGATGGGATTTGATTAGTGCAAGTAATTCTAACCATGAAATTTCCACAACCCTTGCAGATTGCCACTTTCTCTGCAACTCTGGGATGGGGAAAGGGATGGTTCTTGTGGCACTGAGATGAAACATTAAATGACTTACCTAGTATCACCCAGCAAATATGTATAAGACAGGAAAACTTGCACCCAGGTCTTTCCTACTCCAAGACTGGCTCTCTATTGACATTGAGACACTGACTCAATAATAATAATAATAATAGATGGTATATATTTGAAAATCTATATATGTATAGTAGAGTATTTATATAGGTTTTATGTTTTATATGCTATATATTTTTATACAAATATATTTTACATAATTGCACATATTTTATAATTATAATATGCATATTTATCATAAAGGACAGCTGCAGGTTCAGTGTATAAAGCACTGGGCTGGGAGTCAGGAAGACCTGAATTCAGATCCAGCCTCAGACATGTATAGCTGTGTATCCTTGAGCAAGTCACTTAATCTCTTTTTGCCTAGGAAGCAGCTAGATAACTTAGTGGATAAAGCACTGAGCTTGGAGTCAGGAAGAACTAGCTCAAAACTAGTCTCAGACACTAGTTATGTACTGTGTCACACTGTCACACTGTCACCCTGGGCAAGTCACTTTACCCTGTTTACCTCAGTTTCCTTTTATGTAAAGGGATCGAGAGAAGGAAATGGCAAACTACTCCAGTATCTTTGCCAAGAAAACTCCAAATGGGGTCATGAAGAGTTGAACATGACTGAAAAATGACTACTCTATTTGGAGTTGACATTTAGGGACTGTTTTCATGTGTCTTGGAGAGGATCTTAGGGGTGGCTTGGGGAAATAACAATTCATCTAAAGAGCATCCTTTGGAGTTGAATAAACTTAAGAGTGTCTCTAGTTCTTAATATATGTATGAATGGAAGCTCATGAAATGGGTTTGATGTTTTGAAACATGATCTTGTTCTGGCTTAAAGGCACACTTGCAAAATCATCTTGAGGCCTATTACTTTTTTTTTGAAACTGCTGGGAAAGTCCCCATAATTTAGTACTCAGGGATGGTGCTTTTGACTGCAGGGGGTGTTGGAAGGTCTTATGGATAGCATCATTAAAATGCTTACTTGTCAAAAGCTCACTTCCTGTTAGACCTGGTCTTTTTCCTGTGGGTACAGAGTGGGCCCACAGTAATTCACATTGCTCATTTTATTTCTTTAAGATTACAAAGCACAGTTTCCTGATATTCTGTTTCTGATAGGTGCTCTTTGACCTAGATAAGTCAAGCTATTTCTTAATTTAAATTTGATGGACATGGAGTTGGGAGGTGGAGAGAAAGCAATAGGGGTGGATACAAAGGGGCAGGTCAGGCTATCTGATTGTAGAGTGTACCTTTTAATATAGGCATATTCAACCTAGTAAAATGAAGAATAGTTAACATTTATGTAGTGCTTCTTATGTACCAGACATTGTGCTAAGGGGCTTTATAAATATTATCTCATTTGTTCCTCATAACAACTCTGGGAGGTAGGTACTATTATTATCCCCATTTTATAGATGAGGAAACTGAAGCAAAAAAAAGGTTAGGTGACTTGCCTAGGGTCACACAGCTAGCAAGTATCTGAATCCAAATTTAAACTGAAATCTTCAGAACTAGCACTTTATCTTATTCATTGCCTACTTGCCTCAATAATGATAATAATATGCTAAATATGGATAATGGAGAGACTGGTAAATGAGGGCTCAGTCTTTAGAGCGTGTGCAAAATGTTTTGCTCATATCAACTCACCTGGAGGATTGGTAAGCCTGCTTTCAAAAATTTAGGCTGGAAAGAATATTTCTCTTCCTCCTTCAGAGTATGAGCAGATCCTTTAACTCTTTCCTGTCAGCTTATTGTCTGATAAAAGTCATTTAAGGGCTATAGAACTGTGTATACCCTTTGATTCAGCAATACCACTACTAGATCTATATCCCAAACAGAACAAAGAGAAAGGAAAAGGACTCACATGTTCAAAAATATTTATAGCAGCTCTTTTTGTGAAGGCAAAGAATTGGAAACAGGGGATGCCCATCAATTGGGGAATTGTTGAACAAATTGTGGTATATGATTGTGATGGAATACTAGTGTGCTATAAGAAATGATAAAGAAGATGGCTTCAGAGAAACTTGGGAAGATTTATTTGAGCAAATGCAAAGTGAAGTAAGTAGAATCAAATCACTGTATATAATAACAGCAATATTGTAACCATGGTCAACTGTGAAAAAATTAGCTACTCTGATCCATGACATATCCTAAAGGAATCATGATGAAAAATACTATCCATCTCCAGAAAGAGAACTGATAAGCTCAGTACAGATTAAAGCTTATTTGTTTCACTTTCTTTATATTTCTTGCCTTTCTTTTTAATTTCTTTCTCTTTTTTTTTTCAACATGGCTAATGTGGAAATAGGTTTGCATTAGTATTTCTTGCCTTCTCAATGGGTAGCTGAGGGAGTGAAAAGAGGTAGAAAATTTAGAACTGAAAATAAAAATAAAAATAAATAATTTTTTAAAAAGCCATTTAAGGGGCTGTTGAGCCAGATTTGAGTGCATACAGAAGGCTCAAACAGATGCATCATCTGTCTCTCTAACTTCTTCCTAAGAACTTCTCTAAGTCTATGGGTGGGAAGAGAGGCAGCAGCAGTGGAAGCAGCAGGGGCCTGCTGCCTGCTGCTGGCCACCTGCTGCCTGCTGCTCCCTGCCTTATGCCACCACCTAACCACCATGTGCATCTATTATTGTTGTGTTTATTTGTTTCCCTGATCTTAGGTACGTACCAGAATTAAAATGGATGAAGTTCTGATACTTAGAGAATGGGAATGTCAGAAGAGCCATCAAAGATCCCCTAGGCAACCAGAGTGAGTAGTACCAAGACCCACATGTAAAGAGGAACCATCCCTGTGGTTGACCCTGAGGTTGCTGGGCTAGACACAGCCCAGTTTTGAATCATCATGACAGCTGAGCAATGTGTTCCATGAGTAAGAAAAAGCCTTGTCCATTGACTCTGCCATGCCCAGAAGTGACCTTGGTAGCAGGAAAGTTTTGCAGCAACCACTTTATTTTGGAGTCCACTGTTACCAGGGACTGAGGTGGGAGAGGAAGGAGATTATGTTTCCATTTGGGGAAGTTGTTGTACTATGGCTCTTACTTTAGATTCTAAGCAAATATCCCTTCATAAAAGTTATTTCATGGTAATTGGTTAAATGATTGATATTGGGGAGAAATTAACATACTATGGGGACATTTGAGATGGGGGCTCATGGTGATCCCTTAGGGCCCTGAGGCCAGTCAGTCAGTAAACATTTATTAGGTACCTACTATGTGCCAGGCCGTGTGCTAAGCTCTGGGGATACAAGGAAAAGAAAACAGCCTTGCTCTTGAGGAGCTCACAAGCTAATGGATTTTAGAAGCAGTAGAGAATTTCTGGGGATCTCACTTACTAGTCTGAATGTGGTTGCAAAAACAAACCCACAGAAAGTTTCTCTAATAAGGGTCTTACTTCCAATATACATACATAAATAATACATTTGCATAATACACACATACATACATGTACATATATATGACTAAATCAAATTTATAAGAAGAGTGAAGAGTCTTTTCCTAATTGACAAATAATCAAAGGATATAAACCGGAATTCCTCTAAGGAATAAATCTTAACTATCAAATAGTCATATTAAAAATGCCTCCAAATTACTAATAATAATAGAAATACAAATGAAAATAACTTGGGTTTTGACCACATACCTATTATGTTGGTAAAGCTGATAAAAAATGAAAATGATGGTTGTTGGAGGAACTATGGGGAAATAGGCACATTAGTGCACTGTGTGTGGAAGAGTAAATTGGGCCTGTCATTCTGGTGTTTTGGAGAGGGGAAGGTAGGGCAATTGGGGGTTAAAAATATTTATAGCAGCTCTTTTTGTAGTGGCTAAGAATTGGAAACCAAAGAGGTGCCCATTATTAGGGAATGGCCAAATAATGGTTTATAAATATAATGGAGTGCTTGTTATAAGAAATGATAAAGGGCATAGTTTCAGAGAAACCTGGGAAGATTTGCAAAAACTGATGCAGAATGAAGTGAGCAGAACCAGAAGAATGATTTAGATAAAAACCTCAGCTTTGTAAAGACAAGCAACTGTGAAAGACTTAAGAACTCTGATCAATGCAATGATAAATCACAATTCTGGAGGACCCATGATGATCTACCTACCTCTTGACAGAGATAATGGCCTTGGGGTACAGATTAAGACATGTATTTTTGGGGGATATGACTAATGCAAATACTTGTTATGCTTTACAATGCATTTTTATTGTAAGGGTTTTTTTTTTCCCTAGTGAAAGGGAGTTGTTGGAAGAAGAAAAAAAATAGATCTTTGTTAATTGAAATAAAATAAACTTTAAAAAAATTTTAAAAAAGAAAGTGATCTCAGAATCTATATGCTACAAGTATAAAGAAGGATTTTGAACTGAGTGGGGCCCCATATGGAGCCCTGATAGAGAGCCAATTAGGCTCTGGGTCACAGGGATCCCCACACCTTTCTGATTAAATGCTGATCTCCAAGCTTATGGTAGGGGTACTAAGCCAATCAAGTCTTTGATTGGAAACAGTATATACATATACATACATACATACATACATACATACATATATATATATATATATATATATATATGTCTCCAGTGTTTTTGCCACTGTATTTTGCCTGCTTAATGCCATTTCTAGGGTGGGATGTATGGAGGGAAGAAAAGAAAGGGAAAAAATAAATTTAAATGATAGCTATATTATATATTTAAAAGAAATAGCAAGTTGTACATAATAGATTTGTACTTTCATATGTGCAATCATCTTTTTTCTTTTACTATGTTTTGGAATGGCTTGTTTTATTCTATACATTAAAAATAAATAAATGCATTCTATACATTACAAATAAAATAAAGTTAAATCAATCAATCAATCAATAAATAAATAGATAAATAAATAAATACTTCATGTGGGCAGCTCAGTGGGTAGAGACCAAGGCCTGGAGTCAGGAAGACCTGGGCTTAAATTTGGCCTCAGGCACTCACTAGCTGTGTGACCCTGGGGAAATCACTTAATCCTGTTGACCTCATCGGCAAAATTGAATTGGAGAAGGAAATGGCAAACCACTTGAGTATCATTGCTAAGAAAACCCCAAATGGAGTCATGAGGAGATAGACATGACTGAACAACAAGACTTCATGTCAGAGTTCTTTCTCATTTTTTATCTCATTTGTTCCCCATGACAACCCCGTGAAGGTGATACGACATGTATTAATATTCTTATTTCAGAATTGAGGAAACTGAGGCATGGAATAATATGTGTCTTACTAAGCAGTAGAGTTAGGACTAAGGTCCACTACTGACTTTTAGTCTGGTCCTCTCTCTACTGTGATGAAAACATAAGGAATGTGTCCAGAGCACAAGTCCACCACTTGTCCTGCCAAACCTTGCTGCCAGTTGCTCAAGAGAAAGCACTGAGAGAGCAAGGTTGACCAAGTTTTAATAAAACATTTCAAAAAGTCACTCCCTAAAGGCAGCTAATGGGTGTGGGATGTTGGTTGTTGGACATAGAGTCAGGAAGATCTGAATGTAAATCTAGTCTCAGATTCTTACTAGCTGTGAGATGTTGGGAAAGTCACTTAAACCTCTGTCTGCCTCAGTTTCCTCATCTGTGAAATGGGGAATACCACCGACTTCTTGAATTGTTCTGAGGATAAAATGAAGATACTTTCTAAACCTTAAAGTGTTATATAAATGCTGGTTATGATGTTATTTTTTGTCTAGAAAAGATGGCCAGAAAGGAGATTAGATATACAAAGAGATGAATAGATTCAGGATTACTTTAATGGTTAATCCTAAGTAGTAGACATTAATGGCTTACTATCAACTTGGTAGAAAATTTCTAGTGGAGTACCACAGGGATTGCTGCTACCTGTATTTCTCAATTTTGCCCCTTTGTGGATGTTACTAATCCTCCAGTGTTATCTGGGTGGATTTATCTAATTATTCTCTTACATCAATCCTCATAGCTCTGGGAAAACTCTACCCTACCCTAGTGTTTCAGTTGAATTCAATTACATAGGCATGGCTTAATGCAGTTGACCACAAATACAAAATTTAACTGCATAAAGTCTTTATTCATGTCCTTAGAAAGAAAAAGAATAGCCCCAATATATGAAAACAACAACTACATGGCCAGAATTCCAGAGGTTTGTTCTAAATCTAGGCAGCTGTCTAATAATAGTAGCATTTATATAGCACCTACTATGTGCACTGTTCTAAGGACTTTACAAATATTATCTCATTTCATCCTCACAACAGGGGCAAGAGGTAGGTGCTGTTATTATTTTCATTTCATGGTTAAAGAAACTGAGGCAAATGGAGGTTTAAGTGCCTTACCCAAGGTCACACAGCTAGTGTCTGAGGTTAAATTTGAATGACGCCAGCACTACACGGATATATACTTCCAGGAGATATCAGACACCATTAAGGTGCTTAGCTGATGTTGCTCAGAATTGGTTATCTTCATCTGCTTTACCACTCATGGTCTTTTAAAGGCTCAGAGTACCAGTCAGTCAGGAAACTTCAGAACTGGGGTTACGTTCTGATTCTTTTCACTGTTCTGACATTGATTGGGAATGCCAACCCTGACTTCCTACCTAGTGAACCTGTTTAATAGTTGGCCTGTATTCTGGGCTCTGATCCTTTCTTCTTGTCTGTCAGTAGTAAAGTGGAGGAGTTAGGGCCATAGGAGCAAAGATTTTGAGTTAAAAGGGACGTTAGGTATTCTATAACCCATGAGCTTCATTTTACAGATGAATAAACTGAGAAAAGCTAAATAACCTACTGAAGGCCACATAATAAGTAGCAGAGCTGGGATGCTGTGAAGGAAGACCCAGACATAGAGAACTTTCTAGATGCCATTATTCCCTTTATTCCTACAACCTTCAAAAAGTTCCAGCTAATTCCTACATCAATTTCCAGCTAATTCCTACATCAATTTCTCACTCTTTAGCCCACTTGCTCTTTGGTTTTTGTTTTGTTTTAGCTTTGTAGGTACGGCTGACCCAAGATATAGGTACTATGGATCATCAATTAAGATATCTATATAATCTGTATTATATCTGTAAAATTGCCTTGAAAAGCTTAAAAGCATACTAAATTTTAGTTATTGGTATTATTATGATCTTAGATGGCCTGATATACTATTCTTCCATAGACATTTAAAAAGATGGTTTCAAATCCCTGACTCTAGGTTATTGAAATACTTTGGGGTCTATCTATCCTTGGAGCTTCTAGTGATAGAGAATGAGGTGACCATTTTCCTTTAGATATGACTGTTCACATTTATCTCTGGGAACCTCTTTGTAATTCCAGAGGTTGCCTTTAATCTTAGTCTCTTTTTCTTTCTCCTGCATAATAATTATGATCAAGAAGCTCTTAGTGAATTCTATTACATCTTCCTTGTGATGGGAATCGAGGACAATTAGGACCTGTCTTTATGCAAAGAGAGTCTCTCATGGAGACCAGATGGGTTGACATTCCATGCTCCCAACAGAACATTATTCTTTTGGTTTGATGTTCTCTGTTCCAGAGAATCTTTTGGCTTTCGTCCTTCTCATTTATGGGGAATTTCAGTATAAAACCATTGGAGATGGTTTAGCTTCAATGCTTTGTGTTTCCACCTCTGGTCTACGCATTTGGGTAATGGGGTATAATTTTGGCTGAATCTAAATGGAGAAGAAAGGAAGCATATGGATCAGTGCTAAAACAGCAAGAGGGGGCTGCCCCATGCAGTGACTCTATGGCTTTCTTCCATCTAGAGTTGGTACCATCATCAAATGAAGGAGGAAATAAGTTTGATTTCATGTAATTCTGTATTTAGTAGTTTGGTGCATACTCTGCAGTTTCAGGTACACAGCATGTCAGATGTGGAAATACCTGCCAATTCACCAACTGAGATACATAACATTTTCCAATTGAGGTCATTAATGTTAGTCTCTACAAAGCTATTCCTCTTTGTCATTTTTCCAAAGCACATTCTTATTCCTTCTCTACATGGGATAGGCTCTATTTTGCTCAAAGTATTCATTTTAAAAATAGTTCTACTCGAGGAAAACTTTGATACCTGTTCCAATTCTTGATACTTGCCAGGATTTTTTCCAGGTAGCATAAATACCTACTATACCCCCACAGTCTCTACTTTTTTCATTTATTGGTAGGAACATAGCTTATTATATTATCTAAACCTGATCTTCTGAATTAATACCTGCTTTAGGAGGAGGAGTAGGAACAGGAGACTATTAATTCTAACTGTTGTTGTTGTTAAGTCAGGTCCAACTTTTTGTAACACAATTTGGGGTTTTCTTGGCAAAAATACTGGAGTGGTTTGTCATTTTCCTCTCCAGCTCATTTTATAGATAAGGAAACTGAGGCAAATAAGGTTAAGTGACTTGCCTATGGTCACACAGCTAGGAAGTATCTAAGGCCTGATTTGAACTCAGGAGAATCTTCCTGACTCCAGACTGGGTACTCTATCCACTGTACCATCTAGCTGCCCTTAATTCAGAAGTACCCCTCCAAAAAAGGCATAGGTTGGGGAGACTTGTAATTCAATAGGCTTCCCCCAATAGTGAGGAAAGGTTTTTCAGGGAACAATGAAAGGAAGGAGTGTTGAGAAAGAACATTAATTGCCTTAAAACAATTAGTTTCATCAAGTGTTTGAGCTAGAAGAAAATTTGAGAGATAACTTAGTCTGACCCCTTTATAAGATTATTGTATTTAGAGCTGCAAAGAATAGGAGAGGTGATCTAGTCCAGGAGTTCTTAACCTGAAATTAATGAACTAAAAAAAATCTGATAATTGATTTAAATATATTTTGTTTTCCTATGAATTTTTTCTTACTCATTTGAAAACATTATTCTGAGAAGTGGTCTATAGGCTTCACCAGACTGCTGAAAAGGGTCCATGACACAAGAAAGGTTTTAAGAACCCTTGAAGCCAAACCACCTCATCTTAAGGGATGTTGACAGCCTTATGTGAGCTATCCTTAAAGTCAGGAAGGCCTGGATTCAAATCCTGCCTCACACATTTACTGGCTGTGTGACCCTGGGCAAATCACTTCAGGCCTTTCAGTTTCACTTTCTTTATTTATAAAATGGAGATAATTTTAGCACCTCCTTCCCAGGATTATTGTAAGGACAAAATGAGCTAAGATATGTAAATCTTTTGGACAAATCTTAAAATGTTATGCCATCCTTGAGTCTTTGTCTTTGTTATCCTCATTGTTGCATATGGGGTTGCTCTCTGTAGGAGCTGACTTGCCCCAAATTGCACAGACAGTGAAAGAGATGGGATTTGCATTAATTTGATGCTTTTTCTGTTGTTATGGGTGAAGAAACTGGGGGTCCAGGGAAAGGAAAATGACTTGCTTTAGGTCACACAGTAAATTGATGACCAGCCTAGTGTTCCACTAGAGATAAAACTAAAACAGGAGCCAGAGAATATGGGCTCAAATTCTGACTGTGCTGCTCACTAATTGGGTGATCTGGGTCAGCTCACTTATCTTCTCTGGGCCTCAGTTTCCTCCTGTGTAAAATGATGGTGTTTCACAGATAACACATGGGAGGCACTGGAATTTTTGGACTCCAGCCTCTTAACAGGTTCACTCTTGATCTGATTGGACAGGAAGGACAGGAAAACAGCTTTGGAGGGATTAATAATCTAACTTTATTCTAGTCTAGTCTAGTCTTCTCAGAGGGAATTGCTGATAAAGGGAGCACCAGCTCCTACAGCACTCCCTAATCACATTTCTCTCAAGGGCTGACAGAAAGGGCGGGGCAACTACCCCTATGTCTCAATGGGATAAATCGAGACAGACCCAGCTCGTGCACTCCCCTAAGTCCCCTCAAGCCTCAATGGGGGCCAGTTGAAGTAGTTACGTGTAGTCCTCTATGCATTATCCAAATCCCCAATGGATTTTCCCCATGGATTCCCCACTCACTGACCAGTGTCCACTTGATTTACAGGGTAACAAACAAAGAAAGCATCTTGCCAACATTAAGCTCACAGGTTAACTTTAGCAATGTCCTCATTCTGCGCAAGTGTAGTAAATATCACACTATATCACCCCTTTTCTCACTGCACAGTCTCAGTAGGACTGTCTATCACTATGATTCTAGGAATTACTATCTAGGATCCTTGGGGCTATTCTGGGAGTTATTATCTAACACCTGGAAACCAGACATTGCCATGGCCGTGCATCCTAGGAAACTGAACTCTAAAAAGTATATCAAAATCCTCCTTGTTTACAGATGGAATAGGCTTGTTCTTGTTTTTTATTCATTTCAGTCATGTCTAACTCTCTGTGTCCCCACTTTGGGGTTTTCTTGGTAAAGATACTGGAATGGTTTGTCATTTCCTTCTTCAGCTCATTTTATAGATGAGGAAACTAAAGCAAACAGAGTTAAGTGACTTGCCTAGAATCACATACCTACTAAGTGTCTGAGGCCAGATTTGAAGATTCCTGATTCCAGGCCTGGTACTCTAGCTGCCCAGAGCTGAACTAGGTAGGCTCAAAGGTTCCTTATGGCTCTAACATCTAAGTTCCTTTGACTAAGGTCTGAGTCCCTTGGCTCACATGATTAATAAGGAAGGCCCTGGCACTCTCTCTTTCACCAAACCCTTCCTGCCCCCAGGGAAAATCTTTCTTCTATCAGATGGCAGAAGCATGTGAATATGGTTTCTTCTCCTTGGGAGGGAGGAGGAAGAGGAGCTTTGCAATTTTACATTAGGCTAGTTAACTCTGAGCACCCAGTAATCAAAAAGGCCTGTTTACGGCTGAATTTGAGCAATCAACCAGTGAGCCTGAGCAGTCCATGTGGTGGCCATAAAAGCTGGCCAGTAGATAGGTTTCTTAATTGTTCTTTACATTACACTGCCCTCTTCTCCTCCAAACAGCACTGGTATCTCCTCGGATGAATCAGCAGTGACCCAGATCCCCGAGTACGGTCTGTACTGTTGCTACAGAGAAGCAAGATTTTTCTTTTGGCTCATCAGCTAGGAGAAAACTGTCTTGGAAGATAATGCCTCTAAATTTATTTCAAGGATTGCTCCTGGTGGAGATGACAGGTCATTCTGGTGGAAGTGGAGGAAAGCTAGCCTTGCCTTGGATGCCTCTGATTGAGGGCAATTGGAAGGGTTCACTTTTTTTTAATCCCAGGGCTTGATTTTTATCTCTGATCTGTGCTGCAAAGAAAGGTAACTGGGGAGCAGTGACCCTTCATGGGAATAGTCAGCTAAAAACATAAGCAGCTATCCCCCTGAATTAGGTATGAGAGGCAGATCTGGAGAGATGAGGATAGAAAAATCAGGTGTGTTTAAGCCTCAAGCCTGTGATAAACTATGTCCATTAGCCTCTAGGCTCACTCTTCTGACCAGCAAACACTCTGACAAGAGGCTAAGGCCTCAGAGGACAGTTACTATTTCTCTCCTTTTGGTTCTAAGGGGGGATAATCCAGAGCAGATGGGAATAGTTTTCTAGTACTATAGGTCTCCACTGGTGGGCTTCCACCATTGTTTATCCATTGCTATCAATGAGCCAGACAGACTTAATTTAGCTTTTAGAATCAAGCATTTACTAAAGTCATATAGTAAAGACAGTTGGTACAAAACATTTCCCCAAATGGGGGCCATACTCTCCTTTAGAAAAATCTAGATGTAGGGTAAAATAGGCTCAAGTTTAGAGATCACATGTGGCAAAGAAGTAATTCCCAGCTCCTTATTCCTAGAAGTCTCTTTCTACTGCTTTGTGTGGTCTTCGTGGAATTCTCCTTGGGCATGGGATAGTGTCCTGAAACACTGCTGGCAGAATCTTAAAGCTACCTATCCTTTAATGTGTCTAATTTCTCCACATTGCTTGATACAAACTGCCGTTAGCCACTACTGATATGGAGACACTAGGAAAGTTTAAAATACGCCAATCTTTCATAGTTCACAAGGTCATCCTCTACTCAAGGTAAGTGGAGGAGGGAAATGATCTCCTTCTCTATCTACTACCAAGCAATTCCTTGTGAGAGATTGGCATGACCTGGCACTCAAATGATAATGTCTCCAACCTGGCTTGCTACTCTATCTAAAATGACCCACAAGTAAGACTAAGGCTCATCAGACCATCCCAATTCGTTCCCTACATAGCATCATTTCATTTAGATTGATAAATTCCATGCCTTGCAAATAGGGGCTAGGTACATCTAATTTAATGCCTTTGATTCACTAGTTTGTTCAAGTGAAACACTCACCTGGTTAAAGTAGTTACTCTGAGTAACCGAGTATCATTAGATTGTAAGCTACTTGAGGGTAGAGGCTGTCTTTTGCAAACTCTTTTTGCTTCCCTAGCTTAGTATAGTGCCTGGTATATAGCAGATGCTTAATAAATGTTTATTGATTAAGTGTGGTGCTGTAATGCACGGTGCATTCGCTAAACTAATTTACCATTACTTATGCTGACTAGTGTTGTGGTTTAAACCCAGGGACACCAAAAACTGTTGCAGTGGGGGCTCTGCCCACCCAAAAAGTGTTGGAGTTTCATGATGTGTTATGATGGTACCATCTCAAAGAATTCAGTTAGATAACCTCTAATCCAAGTATAGGCATTTATTAAGATTAACTCCTCTCATGAAGTGGGCTAATTTCCAAGAGCAACCAGCAACTTCAGAGAAAGCAAGATGGATTTTTATAGGATAAAGATGCAATTACATAATCAAAATTGACAGAATACTAAAAAGGCAGGAGGAATTTTTTTTTAAGGGATTAGGTAATGGAGGAGGAGTCCCATCTCTGGCTTGGTGATTAAACATTCTGGTTGTACTGCCCTCCTAGCTATTGTGGTCCTGTGTGGTCAAGATAGGTATTGTGGTCCTGTCTTGGGCTAGATAGATGATGTGATTGTGACTGAATACAAGAACACACTGGTTTCTGTGGGAATGGGTCTGGGAGAAGTGACCAGGTAGAGGCAGTAGCTGGGTTACTATCACATGGACATGCCTGCTGTTTCTGTGGGGACTAAGCGTTCAGGGACACATCTGTTGTTCCAGTAAGCAGTGAAGCATATATGAAGAAGTTAGAACATTGGAGGGGGAGAGGGCTAGGTAGGTATAGTGGAGTCTATAATGAAGTTACAATATTGGGCCTGAGGGCAGCTTTACTAGGATTCCATCACTATTACAACAGAAACATTAAATGAGACTTACATTTATTAATGCATGAGTTCAAATTTTATTAATCAGAGCATGTAAACATCAACTTGTGATTATCTATTAGACAATATAAGCATCAACTACACTAGCAACAAACCACCAACCTGATTTCCTAGGGCTTCCCAGTAAGCTCATCGTGTTCCATTACTTGGTGACAAGGTTCCCTCTGCTCAGCCACAATACTGAGGGTGTTCCACTCTGGCATAGTTGCCTGGAAAGTTGGCAAATCTCTGCCATACAATCATCAGTGCCTTCAGTGAACACAGGGATTGTTTGAGACTAAAGTGTAGAGGAAAACAGGAGCCAGCCTCGGTCAAGACATATGACCAGACTGAGTATCTGAGGGTCTCCAGTGAGTTTCTCTTACTATGGGTATTAACTGGTTACATCCAAGTTCTCATTGCTAATTTATTTACTAATGAATTTGATTAATGACTGATGACATAAATTAATGGCAAAATTGTTTAACAAATTTTCCCCTTGGTCTGTCATGAAGTCTTTTATATTTATTAGTTATGAACACATATTTGTTGCTCATCAGCTTATATCATACCTGTGCTTATCTTAATGTTGAAAAGCAAATTATGAAAAACCAACATCAAAACCAACATACAAAATGGCCTAATACAAAATGGAGTTAGTTATATTGAGTCAACAATATGATTCTCACTATAGGTAGGGTGATTATTTGATCAACTTCCATCCTTACATTTATACTGTGAACATTTATAAATCAAATATAAAATGAAATTTACCTTAATGGTAACAGATCATGGAATCCCAGAATAAAAATGGGCAAAAGGTGATAGAAAACATTCCAGAGTTTGGAGATCTGGGTTCTTTTAGTCTCAGCTTGTTTACTAACAAGCTGTGTGATCTTGAGTAATCAATGTGCCATTTCTCATCCTCAATTTCACAGAATCATAGAATTTGAGAGTTAGAGTGGTCCTCAGCAGTCATCTGATAGTTCAAACCATATGTGAAAAGAATCTGCATTATAAATACCCCCAAAGAAAGCTGTTTATTCACTGCTTGAAGACTTCAGAGGAGGGAGAACCCACCCTCTTTCATGCAGAGGCTACTCATTTTCTTATTGGGCATCTCTAATTTTTAGGGTGTTTTTGTTTTGTTGTTCAGTCATTTTACATTTGTGTCTAACTCTTCATGACCATGTTTGGGGTTTTCTTGGAAGAGATACTGGAGTGTTATTTCCTTTTCCAGGAAACTGAGGCAAACACAGTTAAGTGACTTGCCCAGGGTCACAGAGCTACTATGTGCCTGAAACAGGATTTGAACTCAGGAAGGTGAGTCTTTATGACTCCAGGTCTAGCACTATATCCACTGTACTACTAGCTGCTTTCTTCTTCAGGTTAACCATTCCCAGTACTTTCAAATGATTCTTGGACTCAGGGCCCTTCCATACTGTAATTTTTGTCCTCTGGCTGCACTTTAACTTATCAATGTCCTTCTTAAGTCAATGGAAGAGATTTCATTAGATTCTTGATGAGAATTGTTGAGGGAAGAATACAATGAGATTATCACTTCCCAATTTGGAAGCTAGACCTCTTCTTAATGTAGCCCCAAATCACAGTAGTTTTTTTGGTTGTTATATCATGCTGCTGACTCATTGAGTTTGCAGTCCACTAAACCTTCTCATAACTTTTTCAGAATAATTGCAGTATAACCATACTCCCCAAATCTTGTATTTGGGAGGCTGATTTTTTTTGTACTCAAGTAAGTAACATTTAATCTGGGTAGCTAGGTGGCACATTGAAAGGAATCAGGGAAACCTGAGCTCAAATCTGGCCTCAGATACTTACTAGTTGAGTGACCCTGGGTAAGTCGCTCAATTCTGTTTGCCTCAATTTCCTTATCTGTAAACTGAACTGGAGAAGCACTTCAGTATCTTTGCCAAGAAACCCCAAATGGGGTTACAAAGATCTGGACATGACTGAAATGAGAAGACAACAGAGAAGGGGGAGAAGACAGCAGAGAAGGGGGAGGAGAAGATGACTACTTTTAAGGCTAATAAATTTCATTTTATTAGATTTAGTCCAATTCTCTAATCTGTCAAGAAACCTTTGGAGCTTGACTGTCATCAAGCCATCCCTTCTGATTTTGTGTAATCCACAAACCTGATACCATCTCTGACTTTATTTTGAAAAGTCATTGATCAAAATGTTAAATGACTTAAGGTCAAGCCTAGATGTCTGGGATAATTCCATTGGAGACTTCCTCACACACTGACATTGGACTAATAATAACTCTGCACTGAATTGATCTAAACATATCTTCCTATCTTCTTCAAAAGAATAGAATCAGATACTTTATCAAATTTTTTGCTTAAAGCTAGATAATCTATATTGACAGCACTCCCCTCTTCTACTAGTTCACTGATCCTTTGGGGGGTGGGGTGGGAGGGTCTGGAAATGAGGCTAGTTTGGTGTGACCGATTTGTGATAAAAGCCATGTTGGTTCTTTTAATCACTGTTTCCCTTTGTAGCAGCTTACCAACCAACCACTTTTTCATAGAATTTTCCCATGAATCAAAGTCAATCTCACTGGTTTATAGTTTGCAGAATCTATTATCTTCCTTTTTATGAAAATTGTTGGCATTTGCTCTTCTTCACTTTTGTGATATGTCTTCCAGTTTCCATGATATTTCAAATATCACTGACAGTGGCTCAGAAATCACTTCAGGTTCTTTTAAGACATGAACAAGTAGTTGATCTGGGCTAGGTGACTTAAATTCACTCAGGACAGTTAGGCATTCTCTTACAATTTGCTTACTTATCCAGGGTATCAACTCCGCATCTTTCATATTTGTTCTGACATTTCCAATGTAAAAGTCACTCTCCTTGGCAGGGAAAAAAGAAGCAGAACAGGAGTCATATAGCTCTGACTTTTCTCTGTTGTCAATTATCCTTGCTCCAACTACCTCAAGCCACCTTTGAGGCTCCATTTTTTCTTACTATAGCTAAAACAACTTTTTTGTTGTCCTTAGCTCCCCTCACCAGCCTCAGCTCATGTAAGATTTAGAATTCCTGAGACTTTTTTTTACCTAACCCATGATACATTCATCTCCATTACTGACCTTGCTTTTATTTTGTGCAAATTAACTTTCAATTTTTTAAATTAATATTTTTAAATAATTTCTTTACCTGCAAAATGAGAAGGTGGACTAAATTATCTTAGAGGTATCTCTCAGTACTGACATTCCCTCTCTCTTTTTTTAGTATTGTTAAATTTTATTTTTATTTTCAGTTCCAAATTCTCTCCCTCCTTTTCCTCCCCCACCCACTGAGAAGTCAAGAAATATGATAGCCATTAGACATATGAAGTCATGCAAAACACATTTCCACATTAGCCATGTTCCAAAAATTAAAACCAAACCAAACAAACAAACAAAAAAAAAGAACAAGAAAAAGGAAAAAAATGCTTTAATATGAAGTGCTAATATTCTCTGTGATTCTGAATTCAAGTAGGAGATGGGTTAACAAGAGATTTCTTGGAGGAAATTAATATCACATTATCAAAGAGTAGGGATGCTGCTCTATGTAGGGGAAAAATCAATAAAAGGTAGGGAGGGATAGAACAAGGAAGTAAAATTGGCATCATTCATTGTTACTCAGTATACTAGACCCACATGGCCTTCTTTCAGATTCCCTCTGAGGCCATATAGCCCTAGCAACTTGAATGAAACATGTTCTTGAAGTAATTTCAAGTTGTACTGTCAAGCTAACAGGCAGCTAGTCCACTTGACTTGTGAGACAACTGGGTATTCTTTCCTTTAGACAGATGGGAAGGTGAACCGGGGCATTATCTCTCCAGCAGTTTTTCAGATGTAATTCAAGCCCTCCTGGATCCAATCTGGCCATTAACAACATCACAATGTTGAAGCTGAGTGATGTTAAAAGGAAGAAAATTGGAAGCAGAGAAAAATGCCTTCAGGGTGAAATGAACCCCAAGCATCCTTATATTTATTTACGGTCAGAGCTTCAGCTATCAGCTAAAAAACTAATGGTTTCTGGATTTAATATGTCTGAGATTAAAGTAAATCCCCATCAATGTGGCTTACATATTAATAGCACCCTGCAGTTTCTTGGACAGAAATGAATACATTTATATTTTTGGTGGTGTGGTGACCACATTCTCTTATGTGCCCCTATAATAAAGGAAGTCACATAGCCCACTTTATCTTTTGGGCATAATCATCTGGCTCAGTGTTGATTGCATATGAGGAGATCCATAGAAATTGTGTGAACATGTTAAGGAAGATGGTGAAGTGAGACAACAACATTCTTTTGGGAAGGCAAGAAAGATGGCTACTAGTGCCTGATCTGTGTGACTAACTATGTTTATAGAGGCACAGATACAGTGTAATGCACTCCCTGTCCTCAGGTATGACAGGTATAACTTCTCTAACATCATTGCAGTTATCCCAAAATCTTTTGAGATTTCCACCTAAATATTGAAAAAAAATAGGATGAAATTTATGACAATTTTAGTATCCCTCAGTACAGAGAACTCGTGAAGTTTTCTAGTTCTTTGCATTTTCATCCTGCTTAATAAAATCCTTGCATCGTCTCTCCTTAATGATGAAAAAAAGTCATTTTACAGAAATTTCCACTAGATCTTGGCTTCACCTTCAAAATAATCATGAATCTTATGGAAACTAATAAGAACAGGTAAATGACTAGTGATGTAATTTTAATTTTGATTTTGATCATAATTCTATATGTCTGCAGCTCATAATTGGATTAAAACTTACTTTCCAACCTAAATTAACTCTGCCATGTATAAAAGGTTGCATGCCACAGGGGCATCTAAGTGGCACAGTGGATAGAGGGCCTAGCCCAAAATCAGGAAGACTCCTCTTCCTGAGCTCAAATCTGGCCTCTGACATTTAGTAGCTATGTGACTCTGGACAAGTGTAAGACAAATAAACACAGCACACAGGATGGCTGCTAGCACAGGTTCACTTGATCTAGTCAGGCAGAAAAGACACTTCTGAGAAAGGGTTAATAATCTTCATTCTAGTCTAGTTTTCTCAGGAGAGGATTGCTGATAATGGGAGCACAGACTCCTACAGCATTCCATAATCTCCCTTCTTGCAGGGGCTGATGAGAAGGGGGGACAACCACCCCTATGTTTCAATGAGCTCAGTAGAGACAGGCACTACTTGTGCATTCCCTAAATCCCCTCAAGCTTCAATGGGGGTCAGTTGAGGCAAACATGGATTCCCCCAAGCCTTGATGGGGACCGATCAAGGCACACACAGCTTCTGTGCACTCAACCCTAAGGTTCCCCCTAAGCCTCAATGGGGGCCAGCTGAGGCACACACAGAATTTATGCATTCAACCCTGAGGTTCCCCATTCACTGACCAAAGACCACCTGTTTTATAGGGGCAACAGACAAAGAAGGCACATGGCCAGCAATAGCCTCACAAGTTTACATCGCCCCATCCCTATATGTGTAGTTACAGTGAATATTTACATTATTCATCATTATATAATGCTGTGCAAGTGTGGTGGAGATGTTTTGAACCATAACTGTGGGAATTTATATTTAATACCTGGGAACAAGAAATTATTATGGTTATGGATCCTGGGAAACTGAACTTTAAGAAATAATAACAAAAATCCACTTTACACACACTAAAATCCACCTTACACTAAAATTCACCTTACAGAAAGTCACTTAACCCATTTTGTCTCAGTTTCCTCATCTGTAAAATAAGCCAGGGAACTCCAGTATCTTTGCTAAGGAAAACCCCAAATAGGGGCATGAAGAGTCAGACATGACTGAAAACGACTGAACAACAACAAAAATATTTGTGAAAAGGATATTGGACATAGGAACATATACATTTTAATTTGTATATCTACAAGAGGTATGTTATTGAATAAGTTCCTTAAGGATGAGGACTGCCTTGCATGTAGTCAATACTTAATAAATGTTTGTTGAATAATTGAAGCCAATAGAAAAGAAGGAAATAAAAGGGAAAACGAGGAAAGGGAGGAAGGGGAGAAACAAAGAAGAGTAAGAGTAGAAGGGAGAAATAGGCCCCTCTGAACATCTATATGGTGAATAAAGAGGCAGGTAGGTAGTTCTATGGCTACAGTGTTGGAACTGGAAACCTTGGAGTAGATCTGAGATTAATTTCTACTAATGAGGTGAGGTAATTAACCTGTCAGATCATTGGTAAAATGAGGCTAAAAATAGAACCTACCTTACAGGGTTGTTGTAAGATCACAAGAAATAACATATGCAAAGTGCTTTGCAAATCTTGAAGTGCTATCTAAAGGCTAGGTATTGTTTTATATATAAATATATATATGAGTGCTAATTGACAAAATAATGACAAATTTTATTCTCAGTGATAATTTCATACTTCAAGAAGTAAAAAAGGAGGGGCGGCTAGGTGGCGCAGTGAATAGAGCGCTGGCCCTGGAATCAGGAGGACCTGAGTTCGGAGCCAGCCTCCGACACCTAATCCGCACAAACAAAAAAAAAACCTAGCCGTGTAACCTTGGGCAAGTTACTTAACCCCAATTGCCCTCAAGGGGCGGCTAGGTGGCGCAGTGAGTAAGAGCGCCGGCCTCGGAGTTTGGATGACCCGAGATCAGATCCGGCCTCAGAAAATGAGCACCCACGCAAAAATCAAATGACTAGCCGTGTAACCTTGGGCAAGTTACTTAACCCCAATTGCTTTAAAAAAGAAAAAAAAGAAGTAAAAAAGGAGGGTAACTGCTATTCTGGAAGTAATTTTGACCAAAAAGGAGGAAATTGTTGCTGAAATAGTGATGACAAGAGTCTTGTGGGGCAAGTGTCTACTCTATCATAGACTTTGTATTTGAGAAGGAGAGAAAAGCAATCATAAGTTAATGTGGACATTAGATTTGGGAGAGCAGAGATTCACAGAAAGAATAGATAGGTTGAAATGGCCTAATATTTTTATAGGCCCAATAGAAATGGGGGACTCTCATGAATGAAAAGGAGAAAATCTTCTAGTTAGTAAGAAAGAAAAGAGTTCCTAATGAGATTTAAATGAATTCACAGGGAATTGATTGAGAAATGCAAATTTTATTCATTTTTATTTTAATTTTTTTACATCCTTTATTTTTATATCACTTTTATTTCTAAACATATACTTTCCCTTTCCCTTACTTATCAAGCCATCCTCTGTAATAAAGAATAAAAAAGAGGAAAATAAAGCAATTCAGCAAACTAACCAGCACATCAAGCAAGTCAGTATCTGTCCATCTGTCTGTCTATCTATCTATCTATCTATGGTATAAAGATAGATATATCTCTATATCTATCTATATAGCATATAGATCTATCTCTATCATATAAAGATAGCGACATCTCAGGGGCGGCTAGGTGGCGCAGTGAGTAAGAGTACCGGCCTCGGAGTTGGGATGACCCGAGATCGAATCCGGCCTCAGAAAATGAGCACCCACACATAAATAATGACGAGCCGTGTAACCTTGAGCAAGTTACTTAACCCCAATTGCTTAAAAAAAAAAGGATAGCGACATCTCTATATCTATATGTAGTGTCTGTCTCTCTGTCTCTGTCTCTCTCCAATGTTCCATCACCATAGTCCTCCTCCATTGCAAAGAAGGGAGGAAAGAGCATTTTTTTTTGCTTTTTTTTTGGAGGGCAATTGGAGTTAAGTAACTTGCCCAAGGTCACATGGCTAGGTATTGTTTTTGTGTGCATTAAGTGTCTGAGGTCACATCCGAACTCAGGTCCTTCTGACTCCAGGGCCGACGCTCTACTCACTGTGCCACCTAGCTGCCCCCATTTGGTAAACTTTAAAGCAATACAGCAATCTCTCCATACACTTTGAACATTCTTTAAATAAAATGTTTACAAGGAGAAAAACCAATCCTTTTTTGTATTGTCTGGAAGTCATTTGTTCTAGTTGTTCATCAGCTAATTTATTTGCCATCAAAAGAATACTTTCTTAAGAAAAGAGATTGACAAGTGTGAACAGTATTTACAATTCTTTGCACAATTGCCATTTATTTCCCGTTTGTGTTTCAAAGTTTTTATTTTATTACCTGCCTTTCTTGGTTATAAATACCTTATGCTTTATGAAGCTTGTAGCTGTTAATTTGTAATTGAAATTTATTTTGCCAATAAAGTCCTACAAACAGACCCATCATCAGTGAGAAGAATTGGCATATGTACATGAGGAGACACATGTAGAGAACATACAAGGCACCCAAATGTTATAAATAGGCTATATGTGTGATGAGAGCATATGTGTGGAAATATACACATATTGAACAAGCGTGGATGGGGCACCCATGAAGAAGAGCAATTCATGCCCCTGATTCTGTAGGGTTAATGGTATCTTCCAATTATGTCCTCATGCTGCTCTCATTGGACTGTTCCCCACTGAGTGTTCTCCACCATATGGCCTTACAGTGAATGCTGGAGTGCAGTCTCCAATTAGTATGACTCCAGCAGTCTCATGGTTTTTATTGGCATGTTATCATTGTCTCTGTTGGTTGTTGTTCTTCTGGCATCTACTTGTTTCTCTGATGTCATCTGCTGATTGTCTCAGTTAAACTATCATGAAAGCCTCTTCCTAAGAAGGGTGGACTGACAGATTTTAATCTATAGTCTGACCTATGAGCCAGTCATTGTGGAAGGTCTCAAATAAAAGGCAAGCATAGTGTCTTGAGCTAAGATTTTGTCTGTCTTTTGCATTCTTTACACTTGGGGGTTGGTCCTTTGTCTCAGATAGCTATCTGATTTAGTGTTAATAATTCCAGAAAGCTTCTTAAGTTTGTCATCTGAATTAATTTCAGCCTGGACAAAGCTAATAACCAAAGGAGGCAAAGTTATTATTCTTACTTGTTATTCAGCATTTCTGCCTTTATCATGTTTATCTGTCAGTAGCAAAAACAAACCATACTCTTTTAATGTATGTCAACAGCCTCTCCCCTGCTTCCCAGTCCCCAGCTTTGCATATTGTCTGAGGAAAAAAAACTCATCTGTATTTAAGGGGAATATCTTGAAATCTGCCATCTTTTAGCTTGTATTTATGTGGTAATTGGTCCAAGCAAGGCAAATATCTGTATCAAGGAAAAAAAAATGGGAATAATAACAATAGTTAGAAAACTCTAGTTTTTAAAATTAGTTCTTGAATGAGACTTGAAAAGAACAAAGCTTTGGAAATTCACATGTTTATAGCAAAGTACCCAACAACTTATATATGGTATGTACTCAATCCATGTTTGTATTGACTGAATGAATGAAAGGATGAATACATAGATGGATGGACCACTAGATGAAGTAATCATCATGATAAGCATATTAAAAAATTGGTTCTACTCTTTGGTGCTCTTAATGGGTCATAAAGAAAAAAAAAGAACTCCCCACTTGCAGAGAAGTCTCTTTAGGATTAAAATTGTTATGACCAATCTCAGGTCCTATGTAAATGGGTTGAAAAATTTTGGCCAAAATGAACCTCAACCTTTTTAATTCACTATGTGTGGATGAGAAAATTAAAAAAGAAATTCTACTTTCTGCATGTTAGTTTTTTCTTAATCACTCAAATTTCTATAAATGTTTAAAGCTGCAGTAAGAAGAAAGTCAATTGGAAGACTTTTGTGCATAAAGTAGCAATGATGGTTTTGGATTGTAGACTGACTCATACTTAGCCCAGCATTCTTGAATTGTTGAATTAATGCTGGTGTTTTTTGAATCCCTCTTTGCAAAGTGCTTCTGTGAGTGGTTTGTTCCACTGCTATTTTCTTTTAAGTAACGAGACTAAATGTAAATGGCATATTGAAAGGTGCATTAAGGATAAGACATAAGCAGGAAAATTAAGCCAACTCTGACGTAGCAAATCTGGGATGTTTTTTAAAAGCTACACATCTTTTACTGTGTCTAAGAAATCCTAGGGTGTTGAAGCTTCATTCATTTTGTATTTGACTTTTTTTTTAATCACTTCAGGTATAATAAGTACATTGAATTGTGGAAGGTCACGTGGGGGGGGCGGAACCAAGATGGCAGAGTAAAAACAGTACTTCTGAGGCGCTCTCCCCCACACCACTTCCAAACCATGTAAAAGGTGGACTCTGAACAACTTATGGAGTTCCAGCACCCAAAGAACAACACAGAGAAGCTAACCTCCTGCTGAGGACAGCCTGGCAGCCCTGCAGGGAGTGGCCAGCGCAGCGCTCTGGGAGTAGCCAGCTGCAGTGTGGTGGGAACTGACAGTGCAGTGCTCTGGGAGCATAACCCAGGCCCACCTAAGTTGTGGTTTTAGCCCCAGGGCTGCCAGGCCAGCAGCCTGATGGAGGGACCCTAGAACACTAGCAGCTGTGGGGATTCCAGAATTATCAACACAGATATGCCTAGGACAAAGTGAGAGGTTAGTGCCCTTTGGACTTTGGGACCAGTATTTGGGGAATGTGTCAGCTTCTTCCCCTGGGGGTGAAAAGATGCTGAGGAGACATGGCACAGATGCCATTTTGCAGCTTCAGCTCCTTGTCTGTGAACTGTAGGGAGATCCAGTGATCAGTCTTGCGGGGTAATCACTTTTGCTTTAACCTCCCTGGATCTGGATTGTCGTTTGGGGTGGAGGTCTCGGGGTAGGTATCCAGCTTGCTGGAGCATGTGGAGGCTTCACAGAGGCCACCCAACTAATACCTCCAGAAGTTGTGGAGACCCCAACGTTTGGGAAGCTCCCCTTTCTGGTGACAGAGTCCTACTGTGGCAACAAGCCCAAAAGTCAAGTAATTAAGTGGCAACATGCTTAGGCAAAAGAAACAAAATAAAGAGAAAAATTCAACATTGGACTCCTATTTTAGGGGCAAAGAGGATCAAAGCATGGAACAGGAGGACTGTGAGGTCAGAAATCCTGCACCAAAAGCCCCAAATGAAAATACAAGTGGGTTACAGGCCATAGAGGACCTTAAGAAGGATTTGAAAAACCAAATAAGAGAAGTGGAGGAAAAACTGGGAAGAGAAATGGGAAGGATGCAGAAAAGTATGAAATGAGAGTCAACAGCCTGACTGAGGAAAATAACATCTTAAAAAAAAGACTAACTCAAATGGCAAAAGAGGCTCAAAAAGCCAATGAGGAGAAGAATGCCTTAAAAAGCTGAATTTGCCAGATGGAAAAAGAATCTCAAAAGCTCACTGAGGAGATTCATTGTTTCAGAGTTAGACTGGAGCAAATGGAAGCTAGTGACTTTATGAGAAATCAAGATGCTGTTAAACAGATCCAAACAAATGAAAGAATAGAAGGCAATGTGAAATATCTCATGGGAAAAACCACTGACCTGGAAAATATATCCAGGAGAGATAATTTAAAAATTATTGTACTACCTGAAAGCCATGATCAAAGAAAGAACCCAGAAATCATCCTTCAAGAAATTCTCAAGGAAAATTGCCCTGATGTTTTAGACCCAGAGGGGCAAAAAGAGGTTGAAAGAATCCACAGATCACCTCCTGAGAAAGATCCCCAAAAGAAAACTCCCAGGAATATTATAGCCAGGTTCCAGAATCCCCAGATCAAGGAGAAAATACTCCAAGCAACCAGGAAGAAACAATTTCAATATTGTGGAAACACAATCAGAATAGCCCAGGACCTGGCAGCTTCTACACTGAGGGATTGAAGAGCATGGAATATGATATTCCAGAGGGCAAAAGAGCTGGGATTAAAACCAAGAATCACCTACTCAGGAAAACTGAGTATCTTGGTTCAGGGGAAAATATGGCCATTCAGTGGAATAGAAGGCTTTCAAGCATTCTTGAGGAAAAAACCAGAGTTGAATAGAAAATTTGACATTCAGACACAAGAATCAAGAGATACTTGAGAAGGTAAACAGGGAAAAGAAATCACTATGAACTTATCAAAGTTGAACTACTTACATTCCTACAGGGAAAAATGATAACTGTAAACTGATGAAACATTTCTCAGTATGAAAATAGTTGAAGAAGGGTATATGGGCATATGAATACATATGTGAATGTATGTATATATATTTACAGGTATACATGGATAGAGGGCACAGATCGAATTTAGTGGGAGGGGATGATACTTAAGGGGTGAAGTTAAGAGGTGAAAGAGGAAAGTGGCAAGAGGCGATGGGGAGAGACAAGGTAGGGTAAACTATCCCATGTAGAAGAAGCAAGGGGAAGTGGTTGCAGGGGAGGGGAAGAATAGGAAGGCAAAAAGGCAAACCCATATTCTCATTGAATTTGGCTCAAGGAGAGAATGACATACATACTAAATGGGATATCTCACCCTGCAGGAGAGTAGGGGGAAGGGGCATGAGGGGGAATGATGGAGGGGAGGGCATTCTGGGGAGGGCGAGGTTGGAAGTACCCACTATTGAAGAGGGACAGGATCAAAGTAGCGAATGGATCAGGTAGGGGGTGGGATGGGTGGGAGGGAAATATAAGCAGTCTTTTACAATATATCTACTATGGTAATGTTTTGCATAGCTTTATAAGTACATCACATACTGAATTGCTTATCTTCCCAAAGGAAGTGGTTGATAAGGGAGGAAGTGAATGGATCTGAAATTCAAAGTTTTAAAATTAAATGTTTCAAATACATATAAATACTATTATTAATACTATTTTGCATCTAATTGAGAGATAAGATGTGCAGGCATTGGGGCACAGAGATTCACCTTGCCCTAATGGTAAAGTCGAAGGGGATATGGGAGAAGATATGGGAGAGAGCAGACTGGATGAGGGGATACTTTGTGGGACTGCTATTCTGGGGTGGTGGGTACGGGAAAAATGGGGATAAAATTGTAACTCAAAATCTGGCGGAAATGAATGATGTAAACCAAAAGTTAACAAAGCATTTGTAAAAAAAAGAATAAAATTGATTGATACGTGCAAAAAAAAAAAAAAGAATTGTGGAAGGTCAAACTATATTAAATTGTGGAATGTTCTAGTATTCCATTTGTAGAAAAATTATAGTAGATTTACTTTGAAGCCAAACTAGGATGGTCAAAAGCGACTCGAGCTCAAGAGATAGACTTGGGCAGGTGAGTGATCTGACAGTTATCTTTATAGAGATAATAATTGTACTCATGAGGGTTGACTAATCATTGAAAATGAGATAGAGATAGAGCTGAGGGAAAAGTCTTGGGGTATACCTACATTTGTGAAGTAGATCACAGACAGTGATCCAGCAAAAGGGTTTGAGAAAGAATAACTTATACCAGAAATCAAGTTCTGGAGGACTTAGCCTTTTCATACCTGAACCTCCTTTTCCTGGAGCCTTGTTTTCCTGATGAATGAGTACCTCATGACTCTTGCTATTTCAGGTCAGGCTGTCCCCAGTCACGCTTCACTTCTTCCCCAATCAATTTCCTCACTAGTTGTCTTACCACTACAGTCCTCTTGATGTGGCCTCCCATTATCTATGGTTGAAAGTAGGTAGGCTGATAGTTTTTAATTGAAGGAAATTTCCTATGATAACTGGAGATTTCTCCCATCATAATGATATACCTTTCAAAATCACACTGCAGTCTCCAAATGTTTTATGACTTCTCATTAAAAAAAAGTTCATCCTTTATATTGAGCCAAATGTATAAAAATAAGGGCCATTTCCCAATTGATAAATGGTCAAAGGATATGAACAGGCAGTTCTCAAAAGAAGAAATCTAAGCTATCAATTGTCATAAAGTTCATCCCTAATAGTTATGAAAACTGCATATGCAAATGAACTATGGTATCATAATTTCTTGAAGCTCTGAAGACTTCAATATAATCCATCCCTTTGGTATTCTTGAAAATGTTTCTTTACAGTGGTATATCTCCAGTTTTCAATAAATAAAAGACCTTTCTCTGACTCTTGGTAACATCAAATTGTCCTTAGACGAGTGAGCCATCACATATAAAGTGACAAAAATGTCCATGCCCTTTGAACTAGTAACCCCATAACTGAGCTTGTATCCCAAGGAAACCATTGATAAGAAAAGAAGCCCTGGATGGGGGCAGAGTCAAGATGGTGGAGTAGAAACAGCACTTCCTCAGAGCTCCAGCCCACACCACCTCAAAATTATGTAAAAGGGGGACTATGAATGACCTCTGTGGGTCCAGAACCCACAAAATGACTTTAAGAAACTAACCTCCCGAGGGGCGGAGCCAAGATGGCGGAGTAGAAACAGCTAGTCCAAGCCTCTCTGCCCCCAGATTCTCCACAAACTATGTAAAAAAGGACTCTGAAAAACTTCTGGAGCCCCAGCACCCACAGAACGACACAGAGAAGCTAACCTCCCACTGAGGACAGCCCAGCACCCTGCAGGAAGGACCAGCGCAGCGGTCTGGGAGCCGGCAGCGTGCAGAGCCCAGAGCGCAGAGCGCAAGAGCTGAGCCGAGCTGAGCCCAGGTCCACGTGAGCCGAGGTTTTAGCCCCAGGGCGGCAGGGCCAGCAGCCGGCTGGAGGAACCCCAGAACACCAGGAACTGTGGTGACCCCAGAATTATCAACATAGACTTGCCTAGGACAAAGTAAGAGGTTAGTGTCCTATGGACTTTGGAACCTGTATTTGGGGAATGCGTCAGCTCCCTCCCCTGGGGGCTAGAAGCTGCTGAGGAGACACGCCATTGTGTAGTTTTCATAGGCATTTCCGGCTCCCAGCCTACAAATCATGGGGAGATCCAGTGATCAGTCTTGGGGGGTAATCGCTCTTGCTTTAACCTCCCTGGATCTGGATTGTGATCTAGGGTGGAAGTTGTGGGTGGGTTTACAGCTTGCCAGAAACGGAAGTTGCCCCCCACACGTTTGGGACAAAAATTCCTCTAGCTGGCCTTAAAGCCATAGTGTGGCAACAAGCCCAAAAGTCAAGCAATTAAGTGGCAACATGCCAAAGCAAAAGAAACAGAAAAATGCAACCCTAGACTCCTATTTTGGGGGCATAGAGCGGGAAAAGGACTGTGAGGTCAGAAGTCCTGCTCCAAAAGCCCCAGGGGAAAACATGAGTGGGTTGCAGGCCATAGAGGACCTTAAGGAGGACTTTAAAAATCAAATAAGAGAAGTGGAGGAAAATTAGAAAGAGAAATGAGAAGGATGCAGGAAAAGTATGAAATGAGGGTCAACAGCCTGACTGAGGAAAACAACACCTTAAAAAATAGACTAACTCAAATGGCAAAGGAGGCCAAAAGGGCAATGAGGAGAAGAATGCCTTAAAAAGTCGAATTTGCCAGATGGAAAAAGAATCTCAAAAGCTCACTGAGGAGATTCATTCCTTCAGAGTTAAACTGAAGCAAATGGAAGCTAATGACTTTATGAGAAATCAAGATGCTGTTAAGCAGATCCAAACAAGTGAAAGATTAGAAGGCAATGTGAAATATCTCATGGGAAAAACCACTGACCTGGAAAATAGATCCAGGAAAGACAATTTAAAAATTATTGGACTACCTGAAAGCCATGATCAAGGAAAGAACCTAGAAATCACCCTTCAAGAAATTCTCAAGGAAAACTGCCCTGATGTTTTAGATCCAGAGGGCAAAATAGAGGTTGAAAGAATCCACAGATCACCTCCTGAAAAAGATCCCAAAAAGAAAACTCCCAGAAATATTATAGCCAGGTTCCAGAATCCCCAGATCAAGGAGAAAATACTACAAGCATCCAGGAAGAAACAATTTCAATATTGTGGAAACACAATCAGAATAGCCCAGGACCTGGCAGCTTCTACACTGAGGGATCGAAGGGCATGGAATATGATATTCCAGAGGGCAAAAGAACTGGGAATGAACCCAAGGGTCACCTACCCAGCAAAACTGAGTATTTTGTTTCAGGGGAAAATATGGTCATTCAGTGGAATAGAGGACTTTCAAGCATTCTTGAGGAAAAAACCAGAATTGAATAGAAAATTTGACACCCAGACACAAGAAGGAAGAGATGCCTGAGAAGGTAATCAGGAAAAAGAAATCAAAAGGAACTTATCAAAGTTGAACTACTTACATTCCTATATGGAAAAGCAATAACTGGGACTGATGATATCTTTCTCACTATGAAAATAATGGAAGAAGGGGGTGTGGTCATATGAATACATATGTGAATGTGTGTGTATATGGTTACAGTTATATATGGATAGAGGCATAGGTTGAATTTGTTGGGAAGGGAGAATACTCAAGGGATGAAATTATGAGGTGAGAGAGGAAAGTGGCAAGAGGAGATGGGGAGAGACAGGGTATGGTAAACTATCCCATGTAGAAGAAGCAAGGGGAAGTGGTTGCAAGGGAGGGGGAGAATAAGAAGGCTAAAAAGGCAAAACCACATTCACATTGAATTTGGTTCAGGGAGAGAATGACATACATACTAAATGGGATATCTCAACCTGCAGCAGAATAGGGGGAAGGGGGATGAGAGGAGGGATGATGGATGGGAGGGCATCCTTGGGGTGCGGGGAGGTTGGAAGTACCCACTATAGAAGAGGGACAGGATCATGTAGGGAATGGACCAGGTGGGGTGTGGGATGAGTGGGAGGGAATTACAAGCAGCCTTGTACAATATATCTACTATGATAATGTTTTGCATAGCTAGACATGTACAACATATACTGAATTACTTATCTCCCAAGAAGGAATAGGTGACAAGGGAGGAAGGAAATGGATCTGAAATTCAAGGTCTTAACATTAAATGTTTCAAATATATATAAATACTATTATTAATACTCTTTTGCTTGTAATAGGGAGATAAGATGTGCAGGCATTGGGACACAAAGATTCACCTTCCTCTAATGGAAAAGTCAAAGGGGGTATGGGAGAAGGTCTGGGAGAGAGCAGATTGGAGGAAGTGATATCTTGTGGGACTGCTATTCTGGGAGGTTGGGTAGGGGAATAATGGGGGGAAAATGATTGTAACTCAAAACCTGGCGGAAATGAATGATGTAAAACAGAAGTTAATAAAGTATTTGTTTAAAAAAAAAAAAAAGAAACTAACCTCCCCTGAGGAAAGCCTGGCAGCCTGGCAGCCCGGCAGGGAGTGGCCAGCACAGTGCTCTGGGAGCTGACAGCAAAGCACTCTCGGAGCCAAGCCCAGGCCCACATGAGTTGAGGTTTTAGCCCGAGGGTGGCCAGACCAGCAGCCGGCTGGAGGGACCCCAGAACACCAGCAACTGTGGAGTTCCCAGAATTATCAACACGTAGATACCTAGGACAAAGTGAGAGGTTAGTGCCCTATGGACTTTAGGACTGGTTGGGAGAATGTGTCAGCTTCTTTCCCTGGGGGCGAGAAGCTGCTTAGGAGCCAGCGCAGCTTGCGCCACATTGCCACATTGGAGCTTCAGCTCTTGGCCTGCGAACTGTAGGGGGATCCGGCAATCAGTCTGTAGGGTAAGCGCTCTTGCTTTACCCTTCTTGGATCTGGATTGCGGTCTGGGGAGGAGGTCTTGGGGTGTGTGACCACCTTGCTAGAGTGTCGGAGGCTTCACAGAGGCCACTCAACTAATACTTCCAGAAGTTGAGAAAACCCCAATGTTTGGGATGGAAGTTCCCCTGGCTGATGGCAAAGTCCTACTGTGGCAACAAGCCCAAAAGTCAAGTAATTGAGTGGCAAAATGCCTAGGCAAAAGAAACAAAATAAACAGAAAAATGCCACATTAGACTCCTATTTTGGGGGCAAAGAGGATCAAAGCATAGAACAGGAGGAGGACTGGGAGGTCAGAAATCCTGCACCAAAAGCCCCAAATGAAAATATGAGCTGGTTACAGGCCATAGAGGACCTTAAGAAACAGATAAGAGAAAGGGGGAAAAATTGGGAAGAGAAATCAGAAAGATGCAAGAAAGTATGAAATGAGAGTCAGGCTGAAGGGCAGGCTCAGGGGGGAGGGAAGTTGGAAGCACCCACTTTTGAAAAGGGACAGGATCAAGGTGGGGAGTGGACCAGGTGGAAGTTGGGATGGGAGGGTGGGAAATATAGTCAGTCTTTTACAATATATCTACTATGGTAATGTTTTGCATAGCTACACATGTACAGCATATACTGAGTTGCTTATCTTCCTTTTAAAATAAAGTTAAAAAATATATAAATACTATGATCAATACTATTTTGCATATTATTGGGAGATAAGATGTGCAGGCAATGGGGCTCGGGGATTCACCTCACCCTTCTGGAAAAGTTGAAGGGGGTATGGGAGAAGAGATGGGAGAGAGCAGATTGGTTGAGGGGATATCCTGTATGACTGTTATTCTGGGGTGGTTGGTAGGGGATAAATGGGGAAAAATTGTAACTCAAAATCTGACGGAAATGAATGATGTAAACCAGAAGTTAATAAAGCATTTGGAACGAAAAAACATCCTCACACTTCAAAATATTTACATACTTTTTGTGATAGGTAATAAATGGAAACAAAGTAAGTGCCTATCAATTGAAGGATGACTAAACAAATTGTAGTACATCAATGTAACAGAATTTTACTTGCTATTAGGAAGGATGTACTCCAGAGAAACAACCAATGGAGCCTAAATGCAGATCAAAGTGTATTTTTTCTTAACTTTATTTTTTTTTGTTTTGTTTATCTTTTCTTATACAACATGACTAACATAGAAATGTGTTTTACATGTTTGCATATGTATAACCTATATCAAATTGCTTACCTTCTCAATGAATGGAGAAGGGAAGGAAGGGAACAGGAGAATTTAGAACTCAAAATTGTATAAAATGAATGTTAAAATTGTTTTTACATATAATTGAGGAAAATTACATATTAAATTATAGAAAAAGGAAGGATATGTATAATGGATACTTAGAAAGATGGAAAGATTTATATGAACTGATGCAGAGAATGAAGTAAGCAGAAGCAAGAAATTAGTATATATACTAACTACAACAATGTAATCACACATCAAAAATTCAAAAGTAAATGCAACAGAATTATAAAGATCAAGTGGGATGCAGATGAAGAGATATGAGAAGAGACCTCCAGGTGATCCACAGCTGTTACACATTGCATGTTTTGAGTCTTTTTCAATATATCCATCAGTTGTGCTGACTTCATCAATTTCTACCCTTCAGAAATGCTATTTATCATATGGAATGGCTCTCTGGGAGGAGAGAAGTGATAGATGAGATATTATGGTGATGTAAGACACAGAAAGTATCAAGAAACACATAAAAAAAAAGTGAGGCATTATTCTATACTATTCTGAAGGTTGGGTATTATATTTATGCAAGTTAATTTTCTATATAAAACTACTCAAATTCTATCTTAAAGCTGTCTCTTAATACACATACACTAGCAGTTATCATTAAAATAGTGTTCTTTTTCTACTCCTTTTAGGTATGAAAATGTACACCTTTAATAGAACCACTATCTTGCAACTTTTTTTTTTTTTTTTGCTTTTTGGAGGGCAATTGGGATTAAGTAACTTGCCCAAGGTCACACTTTTTTTGGTTTTTGTTTGTGTGGGTTAAGTGTCTGAGGCCGGATCTGAACTCAGGTCCTTTTGACTCTAGGGCCAGCGCTCTACTCACTGCGCCACCTAGCCGCCCCTATCTTGCAACTTTTAACAATAAATCTTTTCCTTTATACAGAAATATCTTTTTGTACCTTTTCATCATTAAACTGTCATAAAAAAGTCTTTAAAGAGTCAGCATGTAGTGTATTTGCACAGTAACATCGTAGTTTTGTCTGATTTGAATGTAGGTGTATTAGATAAGTGGCAGTAGAATCAGATAGATTGCAACTGTTGGGCTTAGAGACAAAGAGACAGAGTCAATGAATCTTAGAGTTAAGATGAAACTAAAGTGACTATTTAGTCTAACCTGTACTTGAAAAAAGAATACCCTCTTAAAATATGTTCACCAAAGTGACTTTGCTAGAAAACTTCCATTGAAGAGTGCCACCCAACTTTACCTTCCATATCCTGAGGAGGTCTATTCTATTTTTGCATAGCTCTAATTATTAGGAAGATTTCATTTCTCTCTCTCTCTCTCTCTCTCTCTCTCTCTCTCTCTCTCTCTCTCTCTCTGTTTAAATTGACATGGAATTTAAATTTACTTTGATTTAACTTTTACCCCTTGCTTTCTGGAGTTATTGAAAATAATGATGTCTCACATATTACAACCCTTCAGATTTTTGAAGACATGTGTCATATCCCTTTGAATCTCATCTTTTCCAGGCTAAACATAATTTGTTTCTTCAATGATCCTCATAAACATGAAATTAAGGCCCTTCACCATCCTCTTGCCATCCTTTGGATGCTCTTTTTTGACTGCTAAATCACACTATTAATTCAGTGTCATTCTTGTAGTCTACTAATAACCTAAGTTTTTTTTTTCCAGAAAAAAATGTCTGAATTGATGGGCACTCCAATTCCTTTATGAAGTAATTGATAAAAGTCTTAAATTGATAGAAGTCTCAGAACAGAGCCAAGCACAAAGCTCTGGGACACTCCGCTGAGACCTTCAGACAAGTTTGTCTCAGCCATTTGTCCATTTCTAATATACCTAGTAATACTATTATCTAGTCCACATGTTTATATCTTTCCCATAAGAATAGCAAGAGGGACTTTATCAAATGATTTGCTGAAATCTGTGAAAACTATACTTACAGCATTCTTTCAGGTATAACACCTGGCACATTGTAAGCACTCAATAAATGTTTGTAGCTCAGCTAATTTAGCAATCCTGCCATAAAAGGAAATGAGTATTCTGGTATCACCTTTTGAAGGAAATCTATATACTTAAAACCAACAAAAACAATATATCCTTACTTGTCTTGGCTTTAAACTTCCTATTAGAATTTTTTTCCCTGTCCCTGCCAGTTCAAGATTACTCTCTTTAACAGGGAAAACAGGATTAAAATAATAATCAAATCACTATGCCTTCTTTCTAGGCAGTTACTATTATACTATCCATTCCAAGCAATGGATAGTATCCCTTTTCTGATTCTCCTATTTTCCCCAATAGAACTAGACCCTCCCAACATTCTGTGGTCTTTAACTTTCTTTGTAAAGCTTGGCGTATTCTGAACTTCAACACTTTGAATGCTTGACTTCCAGGACTCTTTACCAATACTTTTGCATTCATGTACCTTTATCTTCTGAACACACTTTTTTTTTTGTTTTTGCTTTTTGGAGGGCAGTTGGGGTTAAGCGACTTGCCCAAGGTCACATGGCTAGTTTTTGTGTTAAGTGTCTGAGGCCAGATTTGAACTCAGGTCCTCCTGACTCCAGGGCTGGTGCTCTATTCACTGTGTCACCTAGCCACCAACTGAACACATTTTTAAAAATGGAATTGATTGTTGAGTTTCCTATGCAATCTCTTTAAATCCCATCCCTCCTCATAACGATTCTGCTATATTGTCAGTATTGCATTATTCAGAGCTTCTTATTCCTCAGAATAGACTCCCTTCCAGTATTTTCATTAATGAGATTCTACCACTGAATCTTTTGCAAATTCCTCTTCCTAAATCTAGAATGCATGTCAGACTCTGCCCAGCTATTCTTGATCATAAACTCTATGATGGAACAAGCCCTTCTCTCTTACTCCCAAGTTTCCTATCACATCCACCCCAGTAACTAGCATTCCTCCCTGTTAATGAAAATTAGATACAGAATAGAATTTCTCTTTGCTTATTCTTCCATTTTTTTAAAGCATGGAATTATCATTGAAACAAGTCAAGAACCTATGAGTTGCCAGCTTTGGGCAGAGTGCTTAGTAGATGTTCACATAATTAGAGTTCTACATGACTACTCCTTCACACCTCTGTGGCAGCCTTGTGATCTCTTTCCAGACTCCTCCTCATCTATTTCCTTTCTGTAGTATCCTCAATGGCAAGATCACTTTTGTTCCTACCTCTATTATTCTTTACTCAAATACTTTTCACTATGTTTCATCTCTCTGCATTCTGAATTTCTTTCACACAAGGATGACTTAATAGTCATTGCTTACTCCTACCATACATTTACTTAGCCTTTTACTTTTGAATAAAGTATTCAGAACCATTTGCAGATCCATAGTCTAGTCATGAGTCACATCCCACCAAGTCTCAATGATACCTATGATGTCAAATTTGCCTCCTTGAATTAGAATGCCTAGTCCTTTTTCATTTTTCCCCCTATACTTTCTGGATTTATGTGTATTCATATGAAGTTATGAATCAGTACTGTCCAGGACTAGGGAAGTTAGAATTCCACTGTATTCTGCTCTAGTCAGATCATGTCCAGAAAGTTACTTCAAGTTCTGGGTAACACATTTTGCCAAAAGATTAATTGATAAACCTCATCACTCAATGGAAAGTGATTTCCTCAGGGTTATTGATATTCTCTTATTTGCTAGATCCAAGGGCCTTTTCTTGATCCTCATCCCTCAGCAGATATGTCCTCCTTGGATTTTCATGATCCTGCTTTTTTTTTTGGCTTTCCTCTTATCTATCTGTCCACTTTTTACTCATTTTTTTTCTTGGATTTTTAAATTTTCACGGACCTCTTTTTTTCCTGTACTTTTCCCCTTGTTGGTTTTGTGAGGTTCCATAAGTTCAGTTTGTATCTTTATTCAGATGACTCCCAAGTCTTTGTATCCAGATTTGAGTCTCTTCTAAACACTAGGCCTGCCCTACTAAGTGCCTTATGAAACATTTCGAAAAGGGTATGCCAGAAGCATTTCAAACTCAACTTGTCCAAAGCCAAAATCGAATTGTGCTGAAGATGATGCCATGTTTCCAGTCACTTATATTAGTGATTCTAGAAGCTATCCTTGACTCTTTTCTCTTTCTTACTCTTAAAATTCAATCAGCTGCCCCATCTTGCATTTGTCCCTTTCTTTCCACTCATACCACCACTACCCTAATTAAAACCTTTATCTCTTTTCACTTGGACAACAGCAAAAACCTCTGAATCTCCCCACCCTCCCCACCCCATGTCTTTCCTTTCTCTAATCCATCTTCTTTTCAGCAGCCAAATCAATATTCCTAAAGCACAGGTCTGATGATGTCATTCCTCCTCATCTCTAAGATAAAATATAAATTCCTCCATTTGAAAGTTCTTTATAATTCATTTCTGTCCTAACTTTCCAAGCTTATTGCATATTTATGTCTTCCATGTTTTTCCACATTCAGCCAAAGTTGCATATTTGTTCCCTGCATAGGACACTTCATTTCTTTTCTTCTTCTTCTTCTTCTTCTTCTTCTTCTTCTTCTTCTTCTTCTTCTTCTTCTTCTTCTTCTTCTTCTTCTTCTTCTTCTTCTTCTTCTTCTTCTTCTTCTTCTTCTTCTTCTTCTTCATTTTTGGAGGGCAATTGGGGTTAAGTAACTTGCCCAAGGTCACACAGCTAGGTTTTTTGTTTGTGTGTGTTAAGTGTCTGAGGCTGGATCGGAACTCAGGTGCTTCTGACTCCAGGGCCAATGCTCTACTCACTGTGCCAGTTTGCCACCCCTGATACTTCATTTCTTATCTCTGGGTTTTTGCATAGCCCACTTCAAGCCTAGAATGCATGCTGTCTTCATCTTTATGTCATAAAAAAACCATGGATTCTTTTGAGGTTCAAATCAGGTGATCCCTCCTATAGTAAGGCTCTCATGTCCTCCACATGAAATTAATTTGTATGTATTTTGCATAGGTTATGCATTTAATGTCTGAGTATACAGCTTCCTCTCAATAGAGTGTCAGCTTCTGGAGTGCATGGACTATTTAATTTGCTGTCTTTGCATCCTCATAGCCAAATAGGGCACATAGCAGATGCTCAATAAATGTTTGTTGAATTAATGAAAATGAATGAGCGACAGTCTGGTGAAAGACCATGAATTCGTGCTGTATGAGGGTTGCTTAAAGGAACTTGGAGGCTTTAGCCAAGAAAAATGAAAAATGAAGATAGAGGCAACTATTATAGTGAGTCAGTAAACATTATTAAGTAGTTATTATGTGCCAGGTACTGTGCAAAGTGATAGGTGTACAAGAAAGGGAAAAGTTCCAGCTCTTGAGGAATTCACAGCCAAATGAGGAGAACGTGCAAGCAGGTACATACAAATAAGCTGTATACAGGATATACTGGAAATAATCAACAGAGGGAAGGCCTTAGAATTAAGACAGGCTAGGGAATGTCTCCTTTTGAAGGTGGGATTTTAGCTGAAATTTGAAGGAAGCCTGGGTTATAACAACTGTCATTCAAGTAGTTGAAGAACTGTCATGTGGAAGGATGATTAGTTGTTTTGTTTTTCTCGTCCAGAGGGCAGAATTAGGAGTGTGTCCAAGTTAAGAGGCATATTTAGACTTCATTTCAGGGAAAACTTCTTAACAAGTAGTACAGTCCAAAAGTAGAATTGTGGGATATGATAAGTAAGTGGAAGCAAATTCCAAATAATCCAAATGAGAAGGGACTAAGTAGTTAAATAAAATTCAGATATTCAGATGTCATTTCTGCAGGAGGCCTTTCTGGGCATCACCATTCACTCCTGTTACTTTATTCTTTTATTTTTGTATATTATTTGCACATACATCTAGGTATATTTTTTGTCTCCCTTGATAGATTATAAGTTCCTCAATGGCAGGGACAGTTTCATTTTGCTTTTTATTTCTCCCTCCCATCTTCTTGTGCACACACACACACACACACACACACACACACACACACACACTTCACAGCTAACATTGTGCTTGGCAGATTGTAGGCACTTAATAAGTCTTTTATAGCTTATAATAAAAATATGACTATAGGCTAAGTATTCAGGTGCAGTCCTCCTCCCTTCCCCACTGTAGAGAAATCTCTTCTTATCTTCATTCTCTCATAAACTGGGGAGGGGAGAGGGTAATGCCACCACAGTTTTTTTTAGCTCCCCAAACTAAAACTTCAGTCATTTGGTATTTATTTCCCAGCCTACTGCACTCCATCATACCCCAGGAGCACCTTCATCTTGCAAGAACACATCAGTCCTGGAACTCACATCTCATCAGTACCCTTTGTTCCTTAGGTTTCTCTTATCAGAGGATGGAGTGCTCCTACCAGAAACTCCATTTAAAGAGGACTCCCAGGCCAGTCCTGTCCATCCTGTAAGACTTTGGACTTTTCCATCATGTCCCCTCACACCTTCCCTCTTCACTACTCCTTTTTAGCTTCCTTTTAGGTTTTATCTTTTCCCACTAGATTGTAAGCTCCTTGAGGGCAGGGACTGTCTTCCTTTTTCATATTTGTGTTCCTAACCTTTAGCGTAGTGCTTGGGACATTGTAGGCACTTAATGAATGTTTATGGACTGGCTAACCTCTTTCATAGGAGCACTTACATTTTTATGGTGTTTTATGATTTTTAAATAACGTCATTTGGGGAGGGGTTTATTCCTTTTCCCATATGCATTGGTTTTTAATTTTCTCTCCTTCTAAAAAGCCATTTTTATAACAGATAAGTATAATTTATACTAAACAAATTTATATTCCACTTCAGAGTGGAGTTTAGCACCTAACTATATAATATTATATATTGCATGGTAATTGTTTCATATTTGTGAATCTTATCTTCCCAACCAAATTGCAAACTCTTTGAGGATAGAGGCCATGAATTATACTTTTATATCTTCCACAGTGCCCAGAACAGCATTAATCCATAAGCATTACTCATATAATTCTTGTCGGTTGCTTAGTAAATTGGTATTGTTTTTTGCTGTTGTTGCTACTGTTCGTTTGTTTCAGTCATGTCTCACCTTTCATGACCTCATTTGGGGTTTTCTTGCAAAGATATTGGATTGGTTTGCCATTTCCTTCTCCAGTTCATTTTATAGATGAGGAAACTGAGTCAAACAGAGTTAAGTGACTTACCCAGGATCTAGTAAGTGTCTGAGGTCAGATTTGAACTCAAGGAGATGAGTCTTCTTGACTCCAGGTCTAGCACTCTATTCACTGTACCACATAGCTAGCCCTGCTAAATCTCTCTCAGTCTCTCTGTCTGTCTCTCTTTCCATTTCTGTCTCTGTCTCTCTGTCTGTTTCTGTTTCTGTCTGACCCTCTTTTGGTGGTATTACTGAGAGAGGTCTCTAGAATACCTAGAGTTCCTAAAAGACTTGAATAGAAGCCTCACCTATTTTACTATATTGCTTATGGTTACCTCTGTCTATAGAGGAGTCATAGAGGGAAGAAAGGAAAAGTCATTCTTGTCTACTTCTCTAAGCAAATCTTGGAGTTGATTTCATTGAAAAAAATCCTTGCTATAATTTCAAATACATGCATTCGTTATCCAATTTTTTGTTGTTGTTACTGTTATAATTCCCACTAGGAATGCCTGGTATGAAAACTCCTTCCACCAATGTAGATTGCTGTTCATCTGAAGTTTATAGTATTTATTAGAGAATGATCAGAGGCAGTGAGTGTTTGTGACCTGCCTAATAGCCCACAGATGCTGTGTGTGTCGGTGGTAGGACTCAGACCCAGGTCTTTCTGACTCTAAATCTGGGTGTCTAGTTACTACACTACATGCAATCTCAGAATAGCATCCCTTTCATGGTATACTACTTGATTTCTGACCTAGATTATTGATTTTTGTAATCTGTCATTTTATTTGTCCCTCTCAACTACTCTGCAGAAATTTGAAATCTGTGCTGGACCTTCCCTCACCTTTTAGAAGAGCACTTTATGTAGACAATCTCATGCCCTGGAATGGAGAAATAAACTAGATGTCATCTTGATGTTTCATCCAGACCTTTGATTCTTTGAAGTATGTAATTTGGTTAATGTAGGTCACTTGGGTATTGGACTTTGGACCCCAGGAGTCTCCACGGGCACATAAACTATCCATACTTCATTTAGGAAGTAATCAGATAAAACTTTGGGCCTTCAGCCAAGATAATGGCCTATTAGCTGCTCTTCATTGTAGATTCTGTCAGACCTCTCTTCTTTTGCGACAGGGAATAGGAGGGGGGGTCAGAATGGTTGGCCTAGAACCACAGACTGTCAGACTGCTTTAGGTTGGATACTGCCCAAAGAGCTATGACAGAATTACAGTTTCCTCAAGGAAATCCACGAGGGCTGAGGGACTTTTAGAGTGGAGGTCTTTATTAGCTAGAAATAATTAAAACTAGCCAAAAAACTGCTAAATTCAGTCCTTTCCCCAACCCTCAAACTGAATGTATGTGTGTAACTTTTTCTTTGAAGTACCTTCAGGCAGTCAGTCAACAAATATTTATTATATATTATGTGCTGGGTTCTGTATGATCCCAAAGGTCTTCCTCCCCACTGTTCTCCTTCCCCCAAATTATGTAGATCTTTTAGGTGACAGAATGAATAAGAAAAGCTGGAGTTATTTTTAGGGTATGTGGTGTAAATAGAGTACTTGAAGTCATGTTAATGTCATATTATGAATGGGATAATTAAAAAGAGAGCCACCTGTTTTAAAAGGAAGACCCTGCAGACCCAAGGAATCCAAGCTATTGGAGGATTTAAGCTTGCAACATGCTCTGTGGAGGCTGCAGCTCTTCCTTATGGTCAACCTTCAGACCATAGGAGTGCTCCCGAAAAAGATACCAGAGGGAGATGCCAAGAGTCCTAGGAGAAAACCCTGAGACATCATCTACCTGGTTTCTAGAAGGGATAGCAGGTTCATTGATCTAGCTGGTGGTTCTTATTTTAAGTGCCACCAGCATTTAATTAATTATTAATTTGCCATCAGCATGTTAATGGTGGCAGCTGTCACAAAGAGGAACAACATGGGGGTGAGGTCATCCTAAGATGCCACAAATTCTACTCTATCCCCATTGGGAACCAAACAAGAGTGACTGATAGCATCCATCTATGAATGGCTTTAGGGGACATCTATACTCATGGTCTATGGATGAATAAAAATGCAAAGAGGTTGGGGAGAATTTTGTAGGACCCTATCACTATAGAGTTCTTTTTGTAGTAGGATTCTGTTAATTTTTTTATTCTGCTTCTGTAAGTATACTATTCTATAAATGTGAAGTAAGTAATTTTGGGGGATCATGCCAAGTTGGGAAAGAAATTGAAATCTTGTGGGAGTGGGAACTCTAGCTAGTTGATACATTATGAATTATTGCTGGAACAGAACCTGGGAAAAGCAAGCATGGGGGAGGGGCCGTGATGTGAGCATATTACTGAAGACCAGCACTAACAATAATAATAATAATAAAAATAATAGCTAACATTTATATTGGCTATTTGCCAATGAGAAAAATTAATATTATATAATTATATTGATAACTTATTATTAATATGTGATTCACCCATTTCCCTTCTGTTTAGGACCAATTTCTGAAAAGGCCAGTCAGCTTCTAAAGGGCATATTTATGTCATGACATTTGCTCTCAACCCCCAAAGCACATGATCTGACCCCACCTAACTGGGATACCTAAGTTCTTTTATTTTTTTTTATTTTTCCAAATGCTTTACTAACTTCTGGTTTACATCATTCATTTCTGTCAGATTTTGAGTTACAATTTTCCCCCCATTTTCCCCCTACCCATGACCCCAGAATAAGAGTCACACAGGATATCCCCTCAGCCAATCTGCTCTCTCCCATATCTACTCCCATACCCCCTTCAACTTTTCCAGTAGGGCGAGGTGAATCCCCAAGCCCCATTGCCAGCACACCTTATCTCCCAATTATATGCAAAATAGTATTAATCATAGTATTTATATATATATATTTTAAAAATTTGATTTTAAAAGGAAGATAAGCAATTCAATATATGCTGTAGATGTGTAGCTATGCAAAACATTACCATAGGAGATATATTGTAAAAGACTGACTATATTTCCCTCCCTTCCATCCCCCCTGGTCCACTCCCCACCTTGATCTTGTCCCTTTTCAAAAGTGGGTGCTTCCAACTTCCCTCCCCCCAGCCTGCCCTCCTCTCCACCACATTCCCCCATTCCCCTCCCCCCCACACTCCTGTAGGGTGGGACACCCTATTTAGTATGCATGTCATTCTCTCCCTGGTCCAAATTCAATGAGAATAAGGTTTTGTCTTCTTGCCTTCCTGTTCCTCCCCTCCCCTTCAACCACCTTCCCCTGCCTCCTCTACATGAGACAATTCACCCCATTGTCTTTCCCCATTCCCCCTCACCACATTACTCTCTCACCTCTTAACATCACCTTTTAAGTATCATCACTTCCTATTAAATTTGACCTGCGCCCTCTATGTATACCTGAAAACATATGTACACAATTCACATATGTATTCATATGCCCATATACCCTTCTTCAACTGTTTTCATACTGAAAAGGTTTCATCAGATACAGTTATCATTTTTCCCTGTAGGAATGTAAATAGTTCAACTTTGATAAGTTCATAGTGATTTCTCTTCCCTGTTTACCTTCTCAAGCATCTCTTGCTTCTTGTATCTGAATGTCAAATTTTCTATTCAACTCTGTTTTTTTCCTCAAGAATGCTTGAAAGACCTCTATTCCACTGAATGATCATAATTTTCCCTGAAACATGAGACTCAGTTTTGCTGGGTAGGTGATTCTTGGTTTTAATCCCAGCTCCTTTTCCCTCTGGAATATCATATTCCATGCCCTTCAGTCCCTCAGTGTAGAAGCTGCCAGATCCTGTGTTATTCTGATTGTGTTTCCAAAATATTGAAATTGTTTCTTCCTGGCTGCTTGTAATATTCTCTCCTTGATCTGGGAATTCTGGAACCTGGCTACAATATTTCTAGGAGTTTTCTTTTTGCGATCTTTTTCAGGAGGTGATCTGTGGATTCTTTCAACCTCTGTTTTGCCCTCTGGTTCTAAAACATCAGGGCAATTTTCCTTGAGAATTTCTTGAAGGATGGTTTCTAGATTCTTTCCTTGATCATGGTTTTCAGGTAGTCCAATAATTTTTAGATTGTTTCTCCTGGATCTATTTTCCAGGTCAGTGGTTTTTCCCATGAGATATTTCACATTGCCTTCTACTCTTTCATTTGTTTGGATCTGCTTAATAGCATCTTGATTTCTCATAAAGTCACTAGCTTCCATTTGCTCCAGTCAAATTGTGAAGGAATTATTCTCCTCAGTGAGCTTTTGAGATTCTTTTTCCATCTGGCAAATTCGGTTTTTAATGGCATTCTTCTCCTCATTGCCTTTTTGGACCTCTTTTGCCATTTGAGTTGAGTTAGTCTATTTTTTAAGGTGTTATTTTCCTCAGTCAGGCTGTTGACTCTCATTTCATACTTTCCTCACATCTTTCTCATTTCTCTTCCCAATTTTCCCCCCACTTCTCTTATCTGCTTCTTAAGGTCCTCTGTGAATGACCTACCAGTCGTCCTCCTGTTCCATGCTTTGATCCTCTTTGCCCCCAAAATAGGAATCTAATGTGGCATTTTTCTGTTTATTTTGTTTCCTTTGCCTAGGCATGTTGCCACTCAATTACTTGACTTTTGGGCTTGTTGCCACAGTAGGACTTTTCCCCCAGCCAGGGGAACTTCCATCCCAAACATTGGGGTTTTCTCAACTTCCAGAGGTATTAGTTGGGTGGCCTCTCTTAAACCCCCACACCCTCTAGCAAGGTGGTCACACACCCCAAGACCTCCTCCCCAGACCACAATCCAGGTCCAAGAAGGGTAAAGCAAGAGTGCTTACCCGCAAGACTGATTGCCAGATCCCCCTACAGTCTGCAGGTCAAGAGCTGAAGCTTCAATGAGGCAATGTGGCACAAGCTACACAGGCTCCTCAATGCCTTCTCACCCCCAGAGGAAGAAGCTGACACAATCTCCCAACCAGTCCCAAAGTCCATAGGGCACTTACCTCTCACTTTGTGCTAAGCATCTATGTGTTGATAATTCTGGATACTCTACAGCTGCTGGTGTTCTGGGGTCCCACAGCTGGCTGCTGGTCTGGCCGCCCTTGGGCTAAAACTGTGACTCATGCTGGCCTGGGCTTGGCTCCCAGAGCTCTGTGCTGGTCCTTCCTTGCCGGGCTGCAGGACTGTCCTCAGTGGGAGGTTAGCTTCTCTGTGTCATTTTGTGGGTTCTGGAGCTCCAGAGGTTGTTCATAGTCCCCCTTTTACATAATTTTGAGTGAAGTGGCCTGGAGCTCCAGGGAAGTGCTGTTTCTACTCCACCTTCTTGACTCTGCCCCCAATACCTAAATTCTGATTAGAGTATGAGTAGTCTGGGCAAACCTTGATCTGGAGAAGGAACCTGCTGTCCTTGATCCCCTCCATTAAAGAGTAGGTTAACCCAGCTCATGAAGGAGAAAACTAGCTGGAGAGTTCCAGATGGAGATGGCTTCTCCTGCTCAGATGCCTTGAAACTGCTGAGTCTCATGATCAAACAATGTTCTTATCAGAAGGAGCTGAATACTTCTAATCTATCTCCTTATTAAATGTCCACCAATCAGGCTGATCTTCACTTGTCAGGGAAGTTTCCTTTCCAAAGGAATTTAAGGCATTTCAGGGTCTCCCTTGATGGTGTCTTTGGTTACCAAAGACTTTTGGTTACCAAAGAAACCACTGACCATCAGTTTGTGGATTGCCAGCTAGCCTAATTAATAAGTTGATTATTAATTACTCAGAAACTCTGTTTCTTTTTCATTTCAACAACCACAGGATGTGGGTGCTATTATTATCCCCTTTTTATAAATGAGAAGACTGAGGTAACCAGAGGCTAAGTAACTTGCCCAGGGTTACACAGCTAATAAGTATCTGCAGCCAAGTTTGAACTCAGATATTCTTGACCCCAGGCCTGCTCTATCTGTTGCCCCACCTAGCTGCCCCATAGACTAGGAACTTCTCTCTTATGAAGGAGCAGTTAAAGCTAAAGCACTGCTTTGTGGCTGCTGCAGATAGGGCACTCTGTGGAGCTATCTAAGCCATATAAGTATAGGAAACATGGATTGTCCTTGTGTCTAGGCATATGAGCTTTGCCTGTCATTTGCACAGAATTAACATGAAAAGTAAGAACAGGTCATATTTCTCTCATCTCATTTTCAGTCACCCTCTTTCCCTTTTCAACGTACTTTGAAAAATATCAACTTTTTTTTTGCTTTTTGGAGGGAAATTGGGGTTAAGTGACTTGCCCAAGGTCACACAGCAAGTAAGTATTAAGTGTCTGAGGCCAGATTTGAACTCTGGTCCTCCTGACTCCAGGACTGGTGCTCTACTCACTGCACCACCTAGCTGCCCCTTCTTATTTCTTTTTACTCACTTTTCTGTTTTCTCTCTAAATTTGCTGTGTGGAAGCTGACAGCCTCAACTTCGACCAATTCCTTGGAGGGATGTGGAAAGGCAGAGATATGCAGTGGGAAGTAATCTTTTAGGGCACCATCTTGGAAAAGGGACTGGGCTCTTATCTTCATCAGGGTTATAGTAGATGTGAAAGTTCTTTCCATGGTTGTTGCCAGATCTGCTTTCTCATTTTTTATACTTTTCTTACTGTCACTCATGTTTCTAAGAAAACAACCAGAGAAATTTCTTACAGATGCTATTGCATACCAACCCAGTGAAGACACAGAAATGGAAAGTTCAAGGGTTACCTGTGATTCTGTACCCTAAGCCCCAGTCTGAGTCTTAGGTTTTTCATTAGAGCCAATGTCTCCTCCCCATCTTATCCTCCAAAAGGTTAATCCAGGTCAAATGGTGGTTTGTCTTCAACTGCATTCTGTTTATATTTTGGTAGTCTCCTCTTTAAATGTTGTAGTTGTCTGTATTTTCCCTTGTACTACCATTTTTATGCATTATCTTTCCTACTTAAGGGCATTTTTTTGGCACACAATAGAAGCTTATTTTTTTCATATAGTCATGTTATTTCCTTGGTGCAGAGAATTTGTAAGTGATGAAATTCTATTTGGCAGTTTATAGTCTTAAACAGTGGTGTCAGAGTCAAATAGAAATGGGAGCCACTAATCTATACAAAAGGATCCCTGCAGGTTGCATATTGGTTTAGTTAAAAAATGTAATATTATCTGTGTTTTATTGTATTTTTATTTATTTTGTTAAATATTTCTCAATTACATTTTAATCTGGTTTTAGTTTCAGGCCACATGTTTAACATTTCTGTACTCCATATCCAATACCTTTCTGTCAGAAGGTAGGTAGCATGTTTCATCATAAATCCTCTGAAATTGGGATTGGTCATTTTGTAGATTCAAGTTCTTGGGTGTTTAAAAGTTAGGTCTTCATAATGTGGTCGTTACTGTATAAATTGTTTTAGTTGTTCTCATTTCACTCTGCATCAGTTCATATAGTTCTTCTCTGATTTCTCTGAAACCAATATGTAGCATACCCTTGGGGCCACCTCCTCCCCAGTGTCTGCTGACTTTTCTATCTCCCTATAATGAACTGGGTTGGAAAAATTATTTGTTGTGATTTTTATTTTGGATTTTCTCATCAGGACTTGGTCAGGTATATTTTCCAAATCTTTGTGGGGTATATGGGCTCTACTGCTTCCTCCTACTCTGCCATCTTGGTTGATCTCCCATACATCCCCTTTTCTCTAAAGTTACTGATGCCACCTTAGTTCAGATCTTCATCATATCTTACTTGGACTATTACAGTTGCCTTTTATTTAAAATTTCCCTAACTCAAGTTTCTCCTTAGTCCTATCCATCCTCTGCACAATTGCCAAAGTGATTTCCCTAAAGAGAAGGTCTGACCATGCCTTACCCTACTAAGTCTACTACAATGTCTTTCTCTAGGATCAAACTTCTCTCTTTGTCATTTATAATTGTGCCTTCTTCCTGCCCATCAAGTGTTTAATATCTGGCCACACATGCCAACTTACTGTTCCATATCTTTGTTGTGGCTGTTCTCCATGCTTAGAACTGTCTTCTTCACCTCTGTCTCTTAGAATCCCTGTTTTCCTTCCAAACACAACTTTTTAAATATTAAAAAAAATTATTAATTTTTTTGCTTTTTCGGTTAATTGACTTGCCCAAGGTCACGTGGCTAGTAAGTATTAAGTGTCTGAGGCCGGATTTGAACTTAGGTCCTCCTGACTCAAGGACTGGTGCACTATTCACTATACCACCTAGCTGCCCCTAGGTACCTCCTTTTATGAAAAGTCCCTTTCATCCCCTAATTGCTATTACCCTCCCACCCAAAACTCTCATATATTTGTTCTTTATATATTATGCATATGCACATGGGTATACATGTTGTTTACCATTATAATGTACGGTGCTGCTCACAATTTTGAATTGGTAACCCCAGAACTTAGTATAGTATCTGATACATGATTAATCAGTGCTTATTGGTCAATTGATGGATTATTAATTTTCTAATTTTTGGATAAGCTGGACTAAAAGTGCTATAACATTTATACTGTCTTTGATACTTATCACAAAGTTTTCATTTGGTTCTGCATTCAAGTTGCTTACTATAGTTCAAATATATGTTGTTCAGTTGCGCCTGACTCTTTTTGACCCCATTTGGAGTTTTTTTTTTTTGGCAAAGATACTGGAGTAGTTTGCCATTTTCTTCTCCAGTTCATTTTACAAGCATGGAAATTGAGGTAAACAGGATTAATAACTTGCTCAGGGTCACACAGCTGGTAATTGTTTGAGACTGGGTTTGAAATTCCTGACTTTAGGCTTAGAGCTCTATCCATTTTGCCATCTAGCTGCCCTAATTCATAATGAATAGAATAGACCAATCATAGTGAAAATTCTAGGGTATTTTATGCTGTGGCACCAATGCAATATTCACAGTGCCAACGGTCACTGTAAATATACCAGCATAGTACTCAATTGCAACATATAACAGACTTTCTATACAGAAGAGAGAAGCAAAATATTTATTCAGACACCAGAAAACTAAATCCCAATACCAGGAAACCCAATTCATCATATCAACATAGAAGTTAATGCACTACAACATAGCAGAGAGCCACATGATCCTTTAGCCTTCTCACAAATCAACACAAGCCTAGCTGTCACAGCAGGTGGCAGACACCAACATTTACTCACAAGTCTGTCTCCCTCAGATGTGTCCTCTCTTTCCTCCCATTTCTAGCTGCTCTGACTCCCAGTTTCCTGTGGGATTTGCTCCACCTTTTAGCAAACTCTTCTCACCACAGGCTCCATGTAATTACATTCAGCCTGTTAGGGGATAGAGTATATCTTCAAAGCAGGTAAAGTCTTCAAATTCCCTTAGGCTTAGGGGCAGGGAATTCCCATTGCCATTACAGATGCCCATATAGAAGATGTTTCTCTATTTAAAACACATCACCATCACAGTAAAGTCAAGAATAATTGATTTAAAATGTACAATTTCTCAGGGAGCCAGTTTAAGCCCATTTTGGTTTTGTATAGCTGTAAATCCATTATCATGTCTCCTAAACAGAATTAAGTATGGCTTTCAAATTAAAGGAGTAATGCCAAAATATTTTATTAATCATTTGATGTCAGTCTAAAAGGCTCCACCACAAAACACTAAATCACTTGATTTAATGGAATCTTTCTCCAGTGATGAAAGAATTCCATTTTGACTCAATAAACATGAAATTCCTCATATACTCTAAGAAAATATAGAGACTGAAGTCTTCAAGTTTGAAACTGAAGGTCACATTGAAGCAATGGATGAAGGCTATATCTAAGTAAAGGCAGCTAGGTGATATAGTAGGTAGAGAGCTGCATCTGGAATTAGGAAAACCTCAGTTCAGATCTGGTCCAAGATACTTAGTGCTCGATCCTGGACAAGTCATTACCTTTTGTTTGCCTCAGTTTCCTCAACTGTAAATTGAGGATAAATAATAGGACCTACCTCCCAGGGTTGTTGTGATGATCAAATGAGATTAAGTTTGTAAAGGCACTTAGCACAGTGTCAGGGAATGGGTGACAAGGGAGGAAAGAAATGGATCTGAAATTCGAGGTCTTAACATTAAATGTTTCAAATATATATATAAATACTATTATTAATACTCTTTTGCTTGTAATTGGGAGATAAGATGTGCAGGCATTGGAACACAAAGATTCACCTTCCTCTAATGGAAAAGTCGAAGCGGGTATGGGAGAAGGTATGGGAGAGAGCAGATTGGAGGAAGTGATATCTTGTGGGACTGCTATTCTGGGAAGTTGGGTAGGGGAATAACAGGGGGAAAATGATTGTAACTCAAAATCTGGCAGAAATGAATGATGTAAAACAGAAGTTAATAAAGCATTTGTTTAAAAAAACACAAAAACATAGAAGTTCTATTATCAGAGACCAACCTGCTACCATAATTGTTTAGACAGGACATTGATACATTAAGAACTAAATAACAACTTTTTAAATTTACTTTTTTTAAACAAATGCTTTATTAACTTCTGGTTTACATCATTCATTTCTGCCAGATTTTGAGTTACAATTTTTCCCCATTTTTCCCCTACCCACTACCCCAGAATAGCTGTCCCACAAGGTATCCCTTCATCCAATCTGCTCTCTCCCATATCTTCTCCCATACACCCTTGGACTTTTATGATTAGGGCAAGGTGAATCTCTGTGCCCCAATGCCTGCACATCGTATCTCTCAATTACATGCAAAATATTATTAATAATAGTATTTATATATATTTGAAACATTTAATTTTAAAGCTTAGAATTCCAGATCCATTCCCTTTCTCCCTTGTCACCCACTCCCTCTGGGTAGATAAGCAATCCAGTATGTGTTGTACATGTATAGCTATGCAAAACATTACCATAGTAGATATATTGTAAAAGAATGCTTATATTTCCCTCCCACTCATCCCACCCCCCCTCTCCACCTGGACCATTCCCTACTTTGATCCTGTCCCTCTTTGAAAGTGGGTACCTCTAACCTCCCCTCCCCCCAGAATGCCCTCCCCTTCATCATGCCCTCTCTCATCCCCCTTCCCCCTACTCTCCTGCAGGGTGAGATATCCCATTTAGAATGTATGTCATTCTCTCCCTGAGCCAAATTCAATGAAAATATGGTTTTGCCTTTTTGCCTTCCTGTTCTTCCCCTCCCCTGCAACCACTTCTCCTTGGCTCTTCTACATGAGATAGTTTACCCTACCCTGTCTCTCCCCATCTCCTCTCACCACATTCCTCTCTCACCTCTTAACTTCACCCCTTAAGTATAATCCCTTCCCACGAAATTCGACCTGTGCCCTCTATCCATGTATACCTGTAAACATATCTACATACATTCACATATGTATTCATATGCCCAATTGTTTCTTCCTGGGTGCTTGTAGTATTTTTTCCTTGATCTGGGAATTTGGGAACCTGGCTATAATATTCCTAGGTGTTTTCTTTTTGGGATATTTTTCAGGAGGTGATTGGTGGATTCTTTCAACCTCTATTTTGCCTTCTGGATCTAAAACATCAGGGCAATTTTCTTTGAGAATTTCTTGAAGGATGATTTCTAGGTACTTTCTCTGATTATGGGTTTCAGGTAGTCCAATAATTTTTAAATTATCTCTCCTGGATCTATTTTCCAGGTCAGTGGTTTTTTCCCATGAGATATTTCACATTGCCTTCTATTCTCTCATTTGTTTGGATCTGTTTAACAGCATCTTGATTTCTCATAAAGTCACTAGCTTCCATTTGCTCAGTCTAACTCTGATGGAATGAATCTCCTCAGTGAGCTTTTGAGATTCTTTTTACATCTGGCAAATTTGGCTTTTTGAGGCATTCTTCTCCTCATTGCCCTTTTGAGCCTCCTTTGCCACTTGAGTTAGTCTTTTTTTTTAAGATGTTATTTTCCTCAGTCAGGCTGTTGACTCTCATTTCATACTTTTCCTGCATCCTTCCCATTTCTCTTCCAAGTTTTTCCTCCACTTCTCTTATTTGGTTTTTCAAATCCTTCTTAAGGTCCTCTATGGTCTGTAACCCACTTGTATTTTCATTTGGGGCTTTTTGTGCAGGATTTTTGACCTCCCAGTCCTCCTCCTGTTCCATGCTTTTATCCTCTTTGCCCCCAAAATAGGAGTCTGATGTGGCATTTTTCTGTTTATTTTTTTTCCTTTGCCTAGGCGTGTTGCCACTTAATTACTTGACTTTTGGGCTTGTTGCCACAGTAGGACTCTGCCACCATCCAGGGGAACTTCTCTCCCAAACATTGGGGTTTTCTCAACTTCCTGAGGTTTTATTTGGGTGGCCTCTGTGAAGCCTCCACATGCTCTGGCAAGCTGGACACACCCCCCAAGACCTCCAGCCGAGACTGCAATCCAGATCCAGGGAGGTTAAAACAAAAGTGATTACCCCCCAAGGATGATCGCTGGATTCCCCTACAGTTTGTAGGCCAGGAGCTGAAGCTGCAACTGAAGCTGCAAAATGGCGGCTATGCCACATCTCCTCAGCCACTTCTAGCCCCCAGGGGAAGAAGCCAGTTGTAGCAGCAAGCACCCCAACATCCCCAGGGTGGCTGCCAACACAGGTTCTCACATCTGCTTTTGTAAAGGAAAGCAACTCAAAATGGGTTAACAAGCTTACTTTAATCAAACAAACATATATTACCTAGTTCAGGGGGAAAAGGTCAGCTACCCCGAACTTCAGAGTATACAGACAGATCAAACAGACAGGCTTCCAAACTGTCCACCCATTATATCAATACCAAATCACAGTTACCAGAGAGGGAAGCATCAACATCTGGGTTTTCAAAGCCAGGGGGCTCTCAACAATGGCTGCCCAGAGTCTCATCTGGTCAAATCACACAACACTTCTCAAAGTGAGCCCCAAAGCAAAGCATCAAATCAGGGATTATATAGTCTTCTCCTGGGTCAGAGAATGTAAGCACCCTCTTGACCCACTGCCCAATCACACAACATCAAGGTGTGGTCATTCCTGAGAACCAAGCCTCCTACCACAGGCTCCATGTGACCACATTCAGCCTATTAGGGGGCAGAGTATATTTTCAAATCAAGGAAGGTTCTCAGAGTCACTTAAGTCAATCAAAGTCTCTTAACCCAATCAAAGGGCCTAGGGGCAGGGAAGATCTTTCCATTACACCAATGTGTTCCCACATACTGGTCCCAAAGTCCATAGGGCACAAATCTCTCACTTTGTCCTCGGCATATTTGTGTTGATAATTCCAGAATCACCACAGGTGCTGTTGTTATGGTGTCCCTCCAGCAGGCTGCTGGCCTGGCCGCCCTGGGGCTGACACCTTGACTCATGTGGGCCTGGGCTGGGCTCCCAGAGTGCTGTGCTGGCCACTCCCTGCAGGGCTGCTGGAGCTCCAGAAGTTGTTCAGAGTCCCCTTTTACATGATTGGTGTGGGCTCGAGCGCTGTGGAAGTGCTTTTTCTGCTTTGCCATCTTGGCTCCACCCCTAAGGCCACTCCTAAATAACAATTTTAATAGATGATGCCAATCCAAATACTCATAGTCTCCATGTAATGGGAAAAAGTCAAAATATAGAGATCTAGCAGAAATGATAAAAATCACATAGAAAGATTCATATCATGCCTGTTATACTATTTGCTATGAGAGTTTTTACAGAAGATGCTTTCAGTAAGCCTTCAGAGGATGGTCTTAAATCCTATTACTTTTCTTCAAATACAGTAGACAGTTCTTTTATCTGTCTGAAGTATAATCTGCAGAACATTAAATAAGCAGAATAATAATAAACACTTTCAATTTAGAACTAATGTTATTAATAATATTAACAAACAATAAGATAACAAATAATTAACAGTTGTTATTTGTCCCAGAACTTTTACTATTGGAAAATCATTTGCTAAAGGTGAAAACAATAAAATAAAAATAATAATTATAGTGACAACAACAACAATAAAATATAAAGGGAAGCAGTATTACATAGCAGTAGGAAACTCTCTGCATTCTTGGATAATGCTGTTCTGATGCATGCTCTCTGTGTAGTCATATAACTTCTTATGGTCCCAGGCAAATGCCTGAGACCCATCTTGCAGACCAATTGCTTATAGTAATATTCATTACCAGAGAGCTTATTATATGAATGAAATAACTGGCCTAGACTACTGTTACTATGACTCCTGCTACTTATTCACGTTTTTATATTAGCTTGAAGTTTTCCAAAGTGCTTTACATCTGTTGTCTTCTTTGATCTTTATAATAACCCTAGGAGTTAAATGCTATTATTATCCTCATTTTATAGATGAGAAAGTAGTCTCAGAGAATTTGAGGGGTTAGCCCAAGGATACACAGTCAAAACGTTACTGAGGCAGGATTTACACCTAAGCTTTCCCTGTTCCCAGTCCAGCACTCTACTCACTATATCCACTACAAAACAAGTTATATAAGATTAATTCAAATTCCTTAATTGATAGAATTATTGGAACAGTGGATTCAGAGAATATGGTATACATAGTTTAACTTGATTTCACAATGTATTTCATTATATTCTTTTTGACAAGGTTAGATGATATTAGAGTTTGGTGGATTCAGGATTGATTCAATGATTAGACTCAGAGTCATGAGTAGTGGATCAATATCATATTGGTAGTAAGCCTATCATGGTATATCACAAGGATTGGTTCTGTTCAACATTTTTAATCAATGATTTGGATGGAAGCATACCTGACATATTTAAAGAATTTGCTGAGGTAGGAGGAATAATTGATATTTTCTATGCCAGTTGTTCAGTCATTTCAGTCATGTCTGACTCTCTGTGATGCCATTTGGGGTTTTCTTGGCAAAGATATTGGAGTTATTTGTCATTTTCTTTTCCAGTTCATTTTATAGATGAGAAAACTGAGGTAAACAGAGTCAAATGATTTGCCCAGGATCACACAACTGGTGTCTGAATCCAGATTTGAACTCAGGTCTTCCTGACTCCAGGCCTGGTGCTCTATCCATGTACTACCTAGCATGTATACTACAGTTAGAATTTTTAAAAAAAATAATACTCTAGAATGGGCCAACTTTAATAAAGTGAAATTTAATAGAGATAAATGTTAATTCTTTTACTTAGGTTTATTCAGTCAGCAAACAATTATTAAGCTATTGATATGAGTAAATTTATATGCTAGGCACTGAGGACAAAAATGAAACACCTCTCAAGTACAAAATAAAGAAATTCAAATGCCTATATACAGATGGGGATTATGTGGCTGTTGTTGTTTATCCTTCATTCTTTTTTTTTTTTAAATTAATTTATTAGTTTAGTTTCAGTTAACAAGATTCAATTCCATAGTTCCTTGATTTTCAAATTTCCTTTACTTCCCTCCCCCCTCCCCTCATGACATCATATAGTACAGTATAGGGTCTGCAAATGCATTCATATTAAACATTATTCCAATTACAAAGGCATATTGTACTAGGTGGGATGAAAGATGGTAAGGAAGAAGTAAAACCAAACAATGAGAAGAACAAGATCATTTAGTTTGCTTCCATCAGGATTCAGGCTCAGTTCTTTCTAGTTATATCTCTGGATGGCGCATTTCTCACTTTCTTGAGTCATTCGGGATTAACTTATATCACTGCATTGCTGAAAAGAGTCCAGTCTGTCATAGTTGGTCATCACAGATATGGTATGTCTGTGATTGTATACAAATTTCTTCTGATTCTACTCTTCTCGCTCAGCATCAGTTTGTATAAGTCTCTCCAGGTAATTATGAAATCCGTCACCTCCTCGTTTCTTATAGCACAATAAAATTCCATTACATTCATATACCACAACTTGTTTAGCCATTCCCCAATTGATGGGCACCCCTTTAGTTTCCAATTCTTTGCAACCACAAAAAGGGCTGCTAAAAATATTTTTGTACATATGGTTCTTCCTCCCACTACTATGATCTCTTTGGGATATAACCCTAGAAGTGGTATGGCTGGGTCAAAGGGTATGAAATTATTTATAATCCTTTGGGCATAATTCCAGATTGCTCTCCAGAATGGTTGGATAAGTTCACAACTCCACCAGCAATGTATTAGCGTTCCAATTTGCCCACATCCTCTCCAGCATTTGTCACTTTCTTGTTTTGTCATCTTAGCCAATCTGACTGGAGAGATGTGGTATCTCAGAGTTGTTTTGATTTGCATTTCTCTAATTAATAGTGATTTAGAGCATTTCTTCATATGCTTATAGATATCTTTAATTTCTTTCTCTGAAAACTTCCTATTCATATCCTTTGACCATTTCTCAATTGGGGAATGACTTGTATTCATATAGATTTGGCTCAATTCTCTATAAATTTTAGAAATGAGTCCTTTATCAGAGACACAAGTTGTAAAAATTCTTTCCCAATTTCCCACCTCCCTCTTGATCTTGGTTACATTGGCTTTGTTTGTGCAGAAGCTTTTCAATTTAATGTAATCAAAATTATCCATTTTGCATTTTATAATGCTCTCTAATTCTTGTTTGGTCCTAAAATCTTCCCCTCTCCACAGATCTGTCAGGTAAACTATTCCTTGCTTTCCCAAATTGCTTACAGTATCATCCTTTACACCTAGATCATGCACCCATTTAGACTTAATTTTGGTATATGGTGTTAGATAGTGATCTATGCCCAGTTTCTGCCATACTGTATTCCAGTTTTCCCAGCAGTTTTTGTCAAATAGTGCATTCTTATCCCAAAAACTGGGGTCTTTGGGTTTATCGAACAATAGATTGCTATATTCATTAACTGCTGGGTCTCCTGCACCTAATCTATTCCATTGATCCACTACTCTACACCTCTGCCAGTACCAAGCAGTTTTGATGACTGCTGCTGTATAATACAGATGAAGATCTGGCATAGCTAGTCCACCTTCCCTAGCATTTCTTTTCATTAATTCCCTTGATATTCTAGACCGTTTGTTTTTCCAAATAAATTTTGTTATTATTTTGTCTAACTCTACAAAGTAGTTTTTTGGTAAATTGATTGGTATGGCACTAAATATATAATTTAGTTTGGGTAAAATTGTCATTTTTATTATATTAGCTCGACCCAGCCACGAGCAATTGATATTTTTCCAACTATTTAGATCTGATTTTATTTGTGTGAGAAGTGTTTTGTAGTTGTGATCATATAGATTCTGGGTTTGTTTTGGCAAGTAGATTCCCAAATATTTTATAATGTCTACAGTGACTTTAAATGGGATTTCTCTTTCTATCTCTTGCTGTTGAGTTTTATTAGAGATGTACAGGAATGCTGAGGATTTATGTGGGTTTATTTTATATCCTGCAACTTTGCCAAATTTATTTATTGTCTCAAGTAATTTTTTACTTGATTCTCTAGGATTCTCTAAGTATATCATCATATCATCTGCAAAGAGTGACAGCTTGGTCACTTCTTTGCCTAATTTGATTCCTTTGATTTCTTTTTCTTCTCTAATTGCTACTGCTAACGTTTCTAGTACCAGATTGAATAAGAGGGGTGATAGTGGACACCCTTGTTTCACTCCTGATCTTATTGGAAAGGCTTCTAGTTTATCCCCATTGCATATAATACTTGCTGATGGTTTTAGATAGATGCTAGCAACTATTTTAAGGAAGGCTCCATTTATTCCTATACTTTCTAGTGTTTTTAATAGGAATGGATGTTGTACTTTGTCAAAAGCCTTTTCTGCATCTATTGAGATGATCATGTGGTTTTTGCTAGTTTTGTTGTTGATATGCTCAATTATATTGATGGTTTTCCTAATATTAAACCATCCTTGCATTCCTGGAATGAATCCTACCTGATCAGGGTGTATTATTTTTGTGATAAGTTGTTGGAGTCTTTTGGCTAATATTTTATTTAGAATTTTTGCGTCTAAATTCATGAGGGAGATTGGTCTATAATTTTCTTTCTCTGTTTTATCTCTTCCTGATTTAGGAATCAGTACCATATTTGTGTCATAGAAAGAGTTTGGTAGGACTCCTTCTTCACTAATTTTCCCAAATAGTTTGTAGAGTATTGGAATCAATTGTTCTTTAAATGTTTGATAGAATTCACTAGTGAACCCATCTGGCCCTGGAGATTTTTCCTAGGGAGTTCATTGATGGCTTGTTTGATTTCTTTTTCTGAGATGGGGTTATTTAGGTAATTCACTTCCTCTTCAGTTAATCTGGGCAATTTGTGATTTTGTAAATATTCATCCATTTCACTAAGATTGTCATATTTATGTGCATACAATTGGGAAAAATAATTCCTCATTATTTTTTTGATTTCCTCTTCATTGGAGGTAGATTCACCCTTTTTATTTTTGATACTCATAATTTGGTTTTCTTCTTTCTTTTTTTTTATCATATTGACTAAGGGTCTATCAATTTTGTTGATTTTTTCATAAAACCAGCTCTTAGTTTTATTTATTAATTCAATGGTTTTCTTAATTTCAATTTTATTAATCTCACCTTTGGTTTTCAATATTTCTAATTTAGTACTAAATTGGGGATTTTCAATTTGTTCTTTTTCTAGCTTTTTCAATTGCATGTCCAATTCATTGACCTCCCTTCTCTCTGCTTTAATTAAGTATGCACTCAGGGATATAAAACTTCCCCTGAGAACTGCCTTTAGTGCATCCCACAAATTTTGGTATGTTGTTTCATTATTATCATTCTCTTGAATGAAATTATTGATTGTTTCTATAATTTCTTC
>WOXC01001013.1:0-104541 GCA_011680675.1 Gymnobelideus leadbeateri
CTTATTTAGGTGAATTCCTGACCATTGTGTACTACTCAAGTTTGGGTGGTGACAAATTGTTTGAATAAATTGCCCACGATTGGGGGATGAATTGGAAGTAAATGGTATGATCAAAGTCACCTCTCTCAGCCCTCAGCCCCTCATTAGAAGAGGTCCACTTCTTATTATAATATTCATTCTCTCTCATTACTTGATCACCAAACAGAATTGATTTCTGAGTGAGTTCTTTGATTTGTGTTTGAGAATGTCAATGACACCTTTCATTTGTAATACGCTAGAATTATTAATAGAATGATTAATTACCCAGAAATTGTGTCTCAAATCTTTTTAGACACCATAACAGTTAAGACAAACTGATTCCAGTCCTCTATCTTATCGAGAATCTAAAAGAATGCATTGGTTAAGTCAACTCCAACAAGTCATTCTGTAGGGAGTCCCCAGAGTCTTTGAAAGAGTCATAATGTCAGGATGGTGTCATTAGTGAGTCAACTTCTTTATTCAGACCCTAGTAATCTATGGCCAGGGGCCATCTCCAGCCATTCTGATCTATAGGACTCAGATGTCTCTGGAGGAGAAATTTAGGCTGGAGACTTTTTATAGCCCTGCTTCATTTAAGTCCAATTCACTTGCAAGTCATGACATCATCTTCTTGATGTTATGTTCCTCTTGTAAAATGAAGGACAAAGAACAACAACAACAAACTATAGCCAGTCTCTAAATCCCATTTACCTTGTGTGCCAGCCAAACAAGGGTGTTAATCTGAGAGATGGTTCACCTAAGGACTCCTCCCTCCAGCAATTCCTATATCAACACAGTTATTTCCCCTTCTCTTGGGATTCATTATTGCCTCAATTCTATCACCTGTTGAGGTGAGGATAACTCTGGGTGCCCCAGGCAGTCACTCACCTGTTAAGGCTAGGATTGAGACAGTATTGAGACCAGGGCTACTTCCAATACAGAGCCTAGTTAGATAACCAATTTAGCAAGTCAAGGTCTATAATGTACTCCTCTGTGGACTTTGATACTACTATCCTTCTCAGTGGTTAGAAATGGCCAATAATGACATTTGCAATGACCCTACTGACCATGAGATGGCAACAGTTCCAAGCTTAGACAGTGGTGTAGAACAGTTTCTCACCATAGAACCAAAAGAGTCATGAATCCCCTCATGTGGCCACTTTAAAGTCAACAGTGACCAGGCCCTCAGTTTCCTAAGGAACTTAATTAGGAATTTGATCATATTTCTAATTTAAATTTATCCCTTTACATTTTGGAATTTCTGGGTAGAAAGTAGACAGAGGTCTCCATTTTGGCATCAGCATTCTCCTAGGAGAATAGCATTTTGTCAAAAGTTGAGAGGCTACACTCGCAGAGTGAAGCACCATCCTCCATCAACACAATCCCTATGGATTTTCTTGTTACCAGTAGATCCTACTGTGGGTGGCAGCTGATTTGCTCCCTTTTTGGAGCCTAAAGGAGGAAGATGCTGAGACAGATCATCCCTTGACAAGCTCTCCTCCCTGTTGTCATAGGAGCATGAAAGAAACATCTACTCCACTTGGGGGGCTCTGTGGAAATCCGGTTATCTAGCATCTGCTAGATAATTAGCATATCATCAAGAGATGTTTTTGCTCTTGCATCATCACAGAGCCATGATAGAACATTCAATTGGATAAGCAAAATTATTGCTGCTGGGGTGGCTAGGTGGCTCAGTGAGTAAAGCGTCAGCCCTGGAGTCAGAAGGACCTGAGTTCGGATCTGACCTCAGACGCTTATCGCACACACAAATAAAAACCTAGCCGTGTGGCCTTGGGCAAGTTACTTAACCCCAATTGTCCTCCAAAAAAAAAAAATTATTGCTTCCATGATGGTTTTAACCATTGCTACCTAGGGGCAACAAAGAAGTCACTGCAGGTGGGGGTATGTGAGATTAATAGCACCCTTCCCCCCAGCCATTCTAATCCCTATTACCTATCAGGTGTTAAAATAACCATAGTATTATTCATTAGTCCCCCTATACTACTCTCCCTTGCCTAAACAGGAGAACTGGAGCTGATGCCTTATTAATAAACAAGATAAACCACTCTTCCGGGGCGGCTAGGTGGCTCAGTGAGTAGAGCGCTGGCCCTGCAATCAGAAGGACCTGAGTTTGGATTTGGCCTCAGACACAACACACACAAACAAAAACCTAGCCATGTGACCTTGGGCAAGTAACTTAACCCCAATTGCCCTCCAAAAAGCCAAAAACAGGAGCGGCTAGGTGGCGCAGTGAGTAAGAGCGCCGGCCTCGGAGTTGGGATGACCCGAGATCAGATCCGGCCTCAGAAAATGAGCACCCACGCATAAATAATGACTAGCCGAGTAACCTTGAGCAAGTTACTTAACCCCAATTGCTTTAAAAAAAAAAAAAAGATAAACCACTCTTCCAGGGACTCACCAGCATCTTGATAGTGCTTTTTTCTAGTGTTTCCTAAATCTGTTTTATTACATTGTCTCACTTCAATTCAATCCTTCCCACCTTGCATCTTAGTTTCTGCAATTAGGGAGTGGAGAGACACTGGAGTCTCTTAAGTGGTTGCCTGGTCTCATGGGGAATTTCTCTTACTGTATCCACTAACTGTGGGTGTCCCACAGGTTCTATCCTGGGCCCTCTTTTCAAGTCCTTCTGCTTCACTTGGTGATCTCATCAACTTCCATTGATTCAAAGACCGTTTTAATGTTGATGATTCTCAATTGTCATCTTTTGCCTGTTTCATCATCAAAATTTCTCCCACTATCTCTTTCCCTTACAGTTCTTATAGACCATTGCAGATAACAAAAAATGTTTTTTTTTTTAAAGAAAAAATCAGAAAAAACAATCAATATAGGAAATGTCTGAAAATGGATGTAATGTACCACACTCACAAACCTTCTACCTCTCTGAAGCCTTGGGATAGGGAGGTTTTATCATATGTCTTCCTTGGGGCTGTGCTTGTTCTTTGTACTTTTCTAACATTCATTTTGATTATTTTATGATCTTCATTCTTTCCTTGACCTTGTTATAATTACGGTGTGTATTGTTTTCTGGGTTTTGCTTATTTCCTGCCACATTTAATTATGTAAATCTCTCCATATGTCTCTGTATTCATTATGTGGGTTGTTTCTTACAGTATTCATTACATTTATGTGGTACAATTTATTTAGTCCTTCCCCTTCTCCTTCCTTTGACAGGTATCCACTGTATTTCCTGTTCCTTGGTGCCATGCTCCTATAAATATCTTGGCACCATTAGAATTTTCTTATCAGCAATATTCTTGTGGTAAAACCTAGTAGTAGAATCTCTGAGCCAAAGAACATGGACATTTTTTGTTAAATTTTGTTAAGTAGTTTTTCAGTTGGGTTAGGCTCTCTGTGACTCAATTTGGGGTATTCTTGGCATAGATCCTTACAGTGGGTTGTCCTTTCCTTCTCCAGCTCATTTTTCCAATGGGGAACTGAGGCAAACAGAGTTAAATGCCTTGCCCAGGACACACAGCTAGGAAGTGTCTGAAGCCAGATTTTCTGTTTCTTAAGGATAGTCTCTATCTATCTGCACCACCTAGCAGCTTAGTCATGTTATTTGTAATTCTGTTTTTGATTCTTTTACAGATTCAGAGCTTGAACAATATGGTTATCTTTCCACAACCCCTTTTCCAAACCTCAGGAGATTTCTGAATGGCATTTCTATTATTTTTAGTAACTTGGGACATTTTTTCATTTGTTATTGATAGTTTGTAATTCTTTTGAGAATTATTTGATCATATTCATTGACAACTTATCTATTAATTAATTTATTATTAATTAATCACTTATTATACTTCATCACATCAATCAATTATCTATTGGAGAATAGTTTTTGATATACATATATATATCCACAAATAAACGACATATGTATACATATGCACATATACATGCATACAAACATATGCACAAAAGTCATATATATAGATATAGATATAGATATAAACATGGGCAGCTAAGTGGCACAGTGGATAAAGCACTGGGCTTGGAAACAGGAAGATTCATCTTCATGAATTCAAATCTGTCCTCAGACATTTATTAGTTGTTTGACCCCCGGTTTGTTTCTTAACCTTGTCTACCTCAGTTTTCTCATCTCTAAAATAAGCTGGCAAATAAAATGATGAACCACTCCAGTATCTTTGCCAAGAAAACCATATAATAGGATCATAAAGATTCAAATCTTTAAATTACCCTTTTGCATCCTGTCTTAGAAAAGAATATGTTTTTGTTTTTGTTTTTTGTATAGAGGTCATGTTTTCTTTTAAGGTCATTACTTTTTGCTTTTTTCCTTCTAGATAGTTCTTCACTACTGTATATTTATATCCCCATCTCTTGCTCTCTCTCTTTTTCTTTGGTGATATTTGCCACCGTGGATTTAAATTTTTCCATGTTGCCAATTATTCTTTTATGCAGGAGATAAGTTCACCTTTTACAACTCATTTCTTTCTTTCACCATTAGGAAACATTCTGCTGTAGCTCCATGCCATCACTTCCCAAGAGAGCTTAGAAATCCATAGAGCCTTCTGCTGCATTATGTATTGATTAATTTTCCTTTGTATTGCAATATTTATTCTTTATGTGAAATTGTTTAGATGTTTTAGGGGCTATCTTTTTTTTTCTTTATCCAAATGCCTTATTAACTTCTGGTTTACATAATTCATTTCCATCAGATTTTGAGTTACAATTTTCCCCCCATTTTCCCCCTACTCACCACCCCAGAATAACAGTCATACAGGATATCCCCTCATCCAATCTGCTCTCTCCCATCTCTTCTCCCATACCCCCTTCAACTTTTCCAACAGGGCGAGGTGAATCCCCAGTCCCCATTGCCTGCACATCTTATCTCCCACTTATATGCAAAATAGTATTAATCATAGTATTTATATATATATATATATATATATATATATATTTGAAAAATTGATTTTAAAAGGAAGATAAGCAACTCAGTATATGCTGTACATGTGTAGCTATACAAAACATTACCCTATTAGACACATTGTAAAAGACAGACGATATTTCCCTCCCTCCCATCCCACCTTCCACCTTGTCCACTCCCCATCATGATTCTGTCCCTTTTCAAAAGTGAGTGCTTCCAATATCCCTCCCCCCACAGCCTGCCCTCCCCTCCACCACCTTCCCCCATCCCCTTACCTCACACACTCCTGTAGGGTGGGACACCCTATTTAGCATGCATGTCATTCTCTCCCTGGTCCAAATTCTATGAGAATAAGGTTTTGCCTTTTTGCCTACCTGTTCCTCCCCTCCCCTGCAACCAACTTCCCCTGCCTCCTCTACATAAGACAAATCACCTCATTGTCTCTCCCCATTCCCCTCACCACATTACTCTCTAACCTCTTAACCTCACCTTTTAAGTGTCATCCCTTCCTATTAAATTCGACCTGTGAGGGGCTATCTTTCTTATGTTATTTTTATCTTCTTTATTGCTTTATTTACTTATCTTCACTGCCTTTAATTGGGTTTTCTTCTTATTGAGATCTTCAGTAATTTCAATTTTGTTTCCATTATATATACCTATCCCTTACCTTCTGACTCATTCCACTTTGATGGCAGATTTCCTCATGACTGGACCTCAAAATTTTCCTTCTTTCTTCATCTGCTAAGGGGATTCATATTGTAATGACCTCAGTCTTTGTCCATGTGACTGCTGAAGGAACAAAGTGGCTTCAGGTGGACACCTGGACCCTTTCTTTCAACATTGGTGTAGTCCCATACATTCTGGTTTCCTACTCCAGTTCCTTAGTTTTCTAGCTAAGTACGGCTACAGCACAGCATGCTGCCATACTGTCACACCAAAGAAAGCAAAAGTCTAACATTCTGTACCTCCACCTCTGCTGCACAGTCCAGAGTAGGAAGAATTGAGTTTTGTTGTAAGCTCATGGGTCAGTTGTGCTATATCTCCAAACATTTAGGAACTGGTGTGAGAGAGAATTCCTTGTGAATATGTTTGGGATTAGAGATAATAAGCCTTTCTGTGGTTAAGCTCATCAATTTGCTGCCTTGTTAGAGTTAGTACTTAAATGGTGTTGATAACTGAAACTGATTTTGCTTCTCAAGCATTCTTGTTACTGTGGAAACATTTTGAAAGGCTGTGTGGACCACAGAATATAGCGATTGTGCTGTCTTGTTGGTCACATGACTGATCAGATTTTAATATATTTTCTTTATACTCCTCCTGAAGGAAATTGAAGGACATTTTATTTCTTCTGAGGTGTCATTTCCAATGCAGCATCTCCTTCTTGACCTACTACTACAAGTCACTTTTACAGGTGGAATAACCTGAGGGCAAAATGCCAGGTAGTTTGTGAGTCTACACTAACAAACCCAAAGCAGGGGATGCAGTTAGTTCAGAGAAAAGACAAAGGTTACATAGAGCAAGAACCTTTCAACTATAGACATGGAGTCCTCTCGTGTCAGTGCAAAGGGTGGGCACATGCATAAAGCATACTAGTTGAAAGATACATATAAGGTATATACTGGGCCAAGCTAACTCAAGTCTCTGTCACTTTAACACCCTGGTTTAAGATCCTGGTTTCCTTTTTATTATTGTGAAATTTCCATGTTGCTCTGTGGGGGAACAGTATCTTTCCTGGGCAGGTTTTACAATTGCATTCCCTGAGCCTGTTTTTCTCCTTAGCTCAACTTCTGACTGCAGAACTGACTCTCCATCTACCAGTCACAAAATTAACTAGATTACTTGTTTTTTTTCCTTTTGGATGAAGGAAAGTAAGCCAATTGGGGTTAAGTGACTTGCCCAAGGTCACATGGCTAGTATTTTGTGTGTTAGGTGTCTGAGGCTGGATTTGAACTCAGGTTCTCCTGACTCCAGGGCTGGTTCTCTATTCACTGTGCCACCTACCTGCCTCTAAATTACTTTTTTATATAAACCCAAGGGACATGGTTTATCTAGACCTTGCTCATATGGCATCATTTGCCTTCATTATGTGAGCAAGGACCCCAAATACTCTCAGGTGGATTAAACTTGCTCATGGAGTAAAGAAATAGACGTTTCTTTAAATTTCATTTGCAAATAGTGAATGAAACATTCCCAAGTTTTGCAAACTTTACTATCTGTGAATAGGACAGATAGGGTGATAATTTTATGTCTGTAAATGGAAAAATCCAAAAGTCTAAGACCCTCATACTCGCATGTCTGAAACTATGATTTATGGACTCAGCACTTGAAGAGGATCATCATGAACTTTTCTCTTCTATACTCATTGAACTCTGTTCACAACATTGTAGTATTATAAATTATGCTTAATGTGGTAAACAGTAGAATAAGGAGTCACCTCAACAGTAACAGTAACAAGGGAGAGAAAATAAATAGATGTGGTTCAGATTCCATGCTTTATGATGAAGACTCCATAGATATAATGGTGCTCAAAGGAGGGATTTGTGGCTTTTTTCTCCCATTGAGTTTATGATAAAGATGATCTCTAAAACATCTCTAGATCTAGATCTCTAAAAGCATAAGGGCCCTGAAATTACAAAATCATCTTCTGAAAAAGAAAAAAAAAAGATAAGAAAAGAAAGTGGAAGCAAGAATGAAAAAACATGTACAACTAAATGGACAGGAGGTGGCAACAGGGGTTTATATTCCAGACAATGAGAATGGTATTTGAAATAGGAGGATCATCTCAGAGATCTGAGCAATCAATACCTGCTCCATATGTCAGAATATTAGGTCAGTGTCACAGAGGATAAAAGTTTCTCTGTCTCATCAAACAGGATACGTCCCTCTGAGGACAAGGTACCTGTGGGAAGAGACTTGGAATGTTCTTAATTTGCATCATGACTTTAGAAGAATGAAATAAGGAATATGAACTGCTCCAAACAAAACAATGGGCGAATATAACTGGGACTGTGGGCCAATAATTGAGGTGCAATGTGATGGCAGGTAAAGGGAAACAAAAAGTAGACTCAGGAAGCAGTAGAATGCCAAGGATCAGGACAAGAGACCTTGAGAAGAAAGTGATTCATAAAACAGATTCAGTCTTTTGTTATTGGAAATAAAAGGGGATTGAAGGACTTTGCCAATCAGAGATGGGATTAAGGCTGCTTAGAGGTTTGTTAGGAACACAGAAAGGCCTGCTACATGTGATCCACTTGTTGAAGTGATATGGGGTGATTGACACTGAGTCAAAACTATCAGTTCTGGGAGTGTCAGTGTCACCAACATTCTCCAGGGCTTTGGAACCAGCTCCAGGAGAGCTTTCTGTCTGAAGTTCAGGAAAGACACAGGGGGAAGAAGAAGATTTTCTTCCTCTTTTTGAATACAGTGAGACATGCAAATTGGGTCCCTCCCTATTGGGATGAAAAGCAGCCCCAAACCTGGACCTGTATCTCTGGGAGACAAGCTCAAGCTCTTTGTGCCCTAGAGGACTAAGCTAGAAACTTACCATGCAAGTTAGACTGAATTGGATTTTCCTTCTGAGTATTTTACAAGGTAGTTTTATGGACAGTGAGGGAACAATATGAAATGGTTATTTAATGTGGCTATTGACTTTAATGCAATGTCTCTGTCTTGTAGGTATCCAGTGTGATGTGCAACTGGTGGAGTCTGGGGGAGATGTGAGGCCACCCGGGGGTTCTCTGCGTCTCTCCTGCAAAGCTTCTGGGTTTACCTTCAGTAGCTACTGGATGAGTTGGGTCCGCCAGGCTCCAGGGAAGGGACTGGAATGGGTTGCAGAGATTAATACTGGTGGAAGTAGTACATACTACGCAGATGCTGTGAAAGATCGCTTTACCATCTCCAGAGATAACGGCAACAACATGTTATATCTACAGATGAATTCCCTTAATACTGGGGACACAGCTGTGTATTACTGTGCAAGAGACACAGTGAGGAAAAGCAATGTGAGAGCAGACAGAGAATTCCCCTGTGAGGTGCCAGTGAGTCCAGAAGGGGCTGAGCTCATGGTGTATAGAATACAAGATGCCTAGATCCAGTACCACATGTACAGTGAATCTGAACCATTTCTATTTATGGCCTGTGCTGTTTTTCTTCTGTCCCAGGAGAAAACTGTTTTTCAAGGAATTCAATGCCTCACTCTCACTCTCCCTTCCCCCCCCCAATATTCAAAGAGTAGTTATGTCTTGTCAACACTACTTTCATCACATATCTCATGTACTCTCCCTTCTTTCCTTAGGTATTGAAACTACCCTGAGGTAGATTCTTACCAGCTCAACCTGGTCTATTATTCTAGCCTGCTGATTGTTCTCCCAGCCTCAGTACTCTCCTCACTCCAGTCCATGCTAAACTCAGTTGTCACAATAATGTACCTAAAGCACAGGTCTGTCCATTTCCCCCAAATTCCAGAGACTCTCTATTACTGCCAAGACAAAATAAGAATCCTATTAGGCTTTCATAGCATGGTGCCTACCTATCTTTCATATCTTATTCTACCTTCCTTCCACATACTTGGCAATTCAATGACACTGACCCCCTTGCTGTTCCTTTCACAGAGATTTCATTTCCCTACTTTATGGGTTTTCTCTGGTTGGAATTCTTCTCCTCATTCCTACCTCCTGACCCTTTTGGTGTTTTTCAAATTTCTCCTAAAATCCAGCCCTAGTTTACTTTCTCCCTCCCCTCTAATTCCAATGTCTTTGTGCTTCATACATACTGAACATACATATATACATACACACATATTATGCATATATTGTGAAAAATTATTGTCATGCTCTCTCCCTGAATGGAATGACCTTAAAAGCAGGGACTTTGCTTTTATATCCCCAGTCCTTGGCACCACTCCTGGCAGATAGTAAATGCTTAATAAATGCTAGTTACTGATTTGAACTTCTGTTCCCTCCTGAATGAGACTCTCCAGTATTGCTGAGATGTGTTCTACCTATGATTTCTTTGTTATATACATTAAGAATAATTTCTGTCACATTTTAACATATTAAGAACAAAAATATCCATATCAGGTATAACAAATTATTAAATATTGTTGTGAGTTAAATTTAATAAAAAGGTAATTTAAGTCACATTTCTAAACAAGATAACATTCTTTTATCAGGACTGATAACCTGAGAATAAAATGGTGTAATAGATAACCCAGTCTCCAGTCAATGACCACAAGGAAAAGGGCAGCTCCCTTTCTATAGGTTTTTGGCAACTATAGAATGAAGAACAGATTAGAATAGGTGACATTATGTGCTTGAGGGGAACATAATCAGTTCTAAAGCTGAGGTGCAGGGAACAACCTAATTGGCTGGAAATTTGAATTGAGTGCTAGCAACAACCCTCTTCCTCTCCCTTTTCTGTCTGAAAAGTCGTTATTGAGTGATTCCACTTACCAGGTTGAAGACAATGATCCATACTTATTTGGACAGCAAATGAGTCAGCTTTGGTTTTTCCAGTGATATAGTTCACATTGCCTTTTAGTTTTTCATTTGGTTGATCTGTTCAACAATATCTTGATTTCTCATAAAGTCATTAGCTTCCATTTGCTCCATTCTAATTCTGAAGGAATTATTCTCTTCAGTGAGCTTCTGAAATTCTTTTTCCATCTGGAAAATTCAGCTTTTTAAGGCATTCTTCTCCTCATTGGCTTTTTGGGCCTCTTTTGCCATTTGAGTTAATTTATTTATTTTTTTTTAAATACTTTATTAACTTATTAACATCATTCATTTCCACCAGATTTTGAGTTACAATTTTCCCCCATTTTCTCCCTACCCACCACCCCAGAATAGCAGTCCCACTAGGTATTCCCTCATCCAATCTGCTTACTCCCATATCTTCTCCCATACCCCCTTCGACTTTGCCATTAGGGCAAGGTGAATCTCTGAGCCCCAATGCCTGAACATCTTATCTCCCAGTTACATGCAAAACAGTATTAATAATAGTAGTTATATACATTTGAAACATTTAATTTTAAGACTTCGAATTTCAGATCCATTCCCATCCTCCCTTGTCACCCAATCCCTCTGGGAACATAAGCAATTCAGTATGTGTTATACATGTATAGCTATGCAAAACATTATCATAGTAGATATATTGTAAAAAGACTGCTTATATTTCCCTCTCACCCATCCCACCCCCATCCTGGTCCATTCCCTACATGATCCTGTCCCTCTTCGAAAGTGGGTACTTCCAATCTCCCCTCTTCCTAGAATCCCCTCCCTTCCATCATCCCTCCTCTCATCCCCCTACTCTCCTGCAGGGTGAGATATCCCATTTAGTATATATGTGATTCTCTCCCTGAGCCAAATTCAATGAGAATATGATTTTGCCTTCTTGCCTTCCTGTTATTCCCCTCCCCTGCAACTACTTCCACTTGCCTCTTCTACATGAGATAGTTTACCCTACCCTCTCTCTCACCATCTCCTCTTGTCACTTTCCTCTCTCGCCTCTTAACTTCACCACTTAAGTATCATCCCTTCCCACCAAATTCAACCAAGTGCCCTCTATGCATGTATACCTATAAACATATATACACACATTCACATATGTATTCATCTGTCCATATACCCTTCTTCAATTATTTTCATAACAAGAAAGATTTCATCAGACACAGTTATTGTTTTTCCATGTAGGAATGTAAATAGTTCAACTTTGATAAGTTCATAGTGATTTCTTTTCCCTGATTAATTTTTCAAGCATCTCTTGCTTCTTGTGTCTGAATGTCAAATTATTCAATTCTGGTTTTTTCCTCAAGAATGCTTGAAAGTCCTCTATTCCACTGAATGACCATATTTTCCCCTGAAACAAGATACTCAGTTTTGCTGGGTAGGTGACCCTTGGCTTCAGTCCCAGCTCTTTTCACCTCTGGAATATCATATTCCATGCCCTTCAATCCCTCAGTGTAGAAGCTGCCAGGTCCTGGGCTATTCTGATTGTGTTTCCACAATATTGGAATTGTTTCTTCCTGGCTGCTTGTAGTATTTTCTCCTTGATCTGGGAGTTCTGGAACCTGGCTCTAATATTTCTAGGAGTTTTCTTTCTGGGATCCTTTTCAGGAGGTGATTGGTAGATTCTTTCAACCTCTATTTTGCCCTCTGGGTATAAAACATCAGGGCAATTTTCCTTGAGAATTTCTTGAAGGATGATTTCTAGGTTGTTTCTTTGATCATGACTTACAGGTAGTCCAATAATTTTTAAATTATCTTTCCTGGATCTATTTTCCAGGTCAGTGGTTTTTCCCATGAGATATTTCACATTGCCTTCTATTCTTTCATTTGTTTGGATCTGTTTAATAGTATCTTGATTTCTCATAAAGTCACTAGCTTCCATTTGTTCCAGTCTAATTCTCAAGGAATGATTCTCCACAGTGAGCTTTTGAGATTCTTTTTCCATCTGGCAAATTCGACTTTTTAAGGCATTCTTCTCTGCATTGACTTTCTGAGACTCTTTTGCCATTTGAGTTAGTCTATATTTTAAGATGTTATTTTCCTCAGTCAGGCTGTTGACTGTTATTTCATACTTTTCTTGCATGTTTCTCATTCCTCTTCCCAATTTTCCCCCTTTCTCTTATCTGCTTCTTAAGGTCCTCTCTGGCCTGTAGCCAGCTTGTATCTTCATCTGGGGCTTTTGTTGCAGGAGTTCTTACCTCACAGTCCTCCTCCTGTTCCATGCTTTGATCCTCTTTGCCCCCCAAATAGGAGTCTAATGTTGCAATTTTTCTGTTTATTTGTTTCCTTTGCCTAGGTATGTTGCCACTTAATTACTAGACTTTTGGGCTTGTTGCCACAGTAGGACTCTGCCACCAGACAGGGGAGCTTCCATCCCGAATGCTGGGGTCTTCACAACTTCTGGTTCTGGTAAGTTGGATACCCACCCCAGACCTCCCCCCAGATCACAATCCAGATCCAAGCAGGTTCCAGCAAGAGCGATTAACATCCAAGACTGATCGTTTAATCTCCCTACAGTCCGCAGGCCAGGAGCTGAAGCTGCAAAATGGCGAGTGTTTCTCCTCAGAGGCTTCTAGCCACCAGGGGAGGAACCTGACACATTCCCCAAATACTGGTCCCAAAGTCCATAGGGCACTAACTTCTCACTTTGTCCCAGGCATATCTGTGCTGATAATTCTGGAATAGCCCCAGCTGCTGGTGTTATGGGGTCCCTCCAGATGGCCACTGGCCCGGCCTCGCTGGGGCTAAAACCGAGGCTCTCGCGGGCCTGGCCTTGGCTCTTAGAGTGCTGGGCTGTCGGTTCCCAGTGCACTGTGCAGCCTGCTCTCAGAGTGCTGTGCTGGCTGCACCCTGCAGGACTGCTTGGCCGTCCTCAGAAGGAGGTTAGCTTCTCTGTGTCCTTCTGTGGGTGCTAGGGCTCCAGAAGTTGTTCAGATTCCCCTTTTACATGAAGTGGTGTGTGGCAGAGCACCTTGGAAGTGCTGTTTATACTCTGCCATCTTGTCTTTGCCCCAGGAATTTGAGTTAATTTATTTTTTAAGGTGTTCTTTTCTTCAGTGAGATGCTCTTTTCATGATTTTCTTGCATCATTCTCATTTCTCTTCCCAATTTTTCCTCCACTTCTCTTATCTGATTTTCAAAATCATTCTTGAGCTCTGCCATGGACTATAACAAGTTGATATTTTTCTTGGAAGTTTTTGGTGTGGGAGTTCTGACTTTGTTGTCTTCTGTTCCACACTTTTATCATTTTTGTCCCCAAAAGAGAAATCAAAAGTTATATTGCTTTGCTTGTTCATGTTGCCATTCAATTACTTGACTTTTGAGCTCTTTTCCACAGTAAAACTATGCTCCCAGAGGGCAGAGATTTGTCCTAAATTGCTGGGGTTTTCACAGCTGCCAGAGCTATTAGAAGGATACCATCTCTACAGGCCTGTGTGCTTTGGCATACTTGTCACACAACTCAGGACCACTAGCCAAGACTGCTATCCAGATCCAGGCAGGTTAAAGTAAGAGTGACTACTCTCTGAATGGTCACTTGACCCTCCTATGATCTGCAGGCCAGGAGCTCTGAAACATCCGTGTGGAGACAGATGCATTGATGCAACACCTCCTGTTGCTTCTTGCTCAGGGCTAGAGGCAAGACCATACCTCTGTCCCCTCTAGTTCCAATGGAGTTCTACACTGAACTTTTACTTTGTCTTTGGAATTTATGGATTGATAATTCTTTGAAACCACCACAACTGCTTGTGATCCAGTCTCCTAAAGTCTGCTCTACCCACTGCTGGTCAGGGCCACCCTGGGCCTAATACCAGAGACTTAAGCATGGCTGGGCTTGGCCCCAAGAAAGCTGTGATGGACCCATCATGTAGACCTACTGGGATGCCTTCAGCAGGAGATTTCTTTCTCTCTGTCACTTTGTGGGTTCTGTAGCTCTAAAATTTGTTCAGAGTCATATTTTAAAGTTATTTGAGGTGGTTATAGGGGGACCTAATGGAGTTTTCCTGCTTCTTTGCTCCCATCTTGGCTCTGCCCCTTCAAACTAGAAAACTTTGAATGACTGAAAGTGTTGGAAATACATTAGGCCCAACTTCCTTATGACACACCATATCCTCCTAGGTTTGCAGAATTCCTTGAGGCAAGAAGAGAACAGTGGTTAGCAAGACAATTGGATTTCTAAACTTAACCTATTACAGGTCAGTGGACTTCTGAACTAAGTTTAGAGAGAGACTAAGTAGTCATTTACATGGCAAAATCAATTAAATTAAATAGGATCAATAAGAAAATGTTACAGGATTCACTTTAATTTTCTCAGTATTATGTGCATACAACAATCTCACAAATATTATATGTGACAATAAAAGGTTTGAGAGTCATAGTTTCTCAGTAATTAGTCATTTTATTATAATGCTGGCATGCTGTTAACAATAGGATCATCATGTGACTATCTCTCTTAGATCAAATATTCCTCATGGAATCAACTTAATGTCCATGGAAAAGTGGATGCTCCTGAAGGTTGGAATCAACTCTGAATGGTTAACAATGAGAGAATGAATATTATAATAGGACTGGGACTTAATGTAATGAGGGTGTGGAGTATGTGACTCTGATCACTTGATTTTGGACAAGAAGAATTACTTAGATCCATATTCCCTGTCTGATAAAAGAGAGAGTACACATTTTTCCAGTCCTGTCTGAGTAAAACAAAATGGGTTGCAATAAATTAGTTCCCCTAACTTTATCTTTTGAATAGATCTGAATTCTCACACTTAGTATCAGCCCTTCCCTTCAGAGGTTACCTGAATAATCCACAGCAGGTGATTTCTGAATGAGGAAGTAGAAAAAGGGGAAAGCCTTGGTCTTCCTTAAATAGTTATCAAAACGTAAAAGAGAAATAATTATTTCTCTCAATGCATAGATTAAGCATTCCTTTACATAGATAAAAGAATGTCCCATTCACGGCTTTTTAAGAAATGTAAAGAAATTTTTATACTTTCCTCCTTTAGCTGATGTAAGGAATTTCATTAATCAACCCCAGAGGATTTTAGGACCTGGAATCATGAAGAAAACGGAAGTTACATGAGGAGCTTATAGTGATTTGCTGACCAATATAGCCCCAAAATTATTGAGGCAAATGGACAATCATTGCTAGAATAACTTATGAAAAAGGATTTAAATTCTTTTTTTAAAATTAAGGATGTTCTATTTGCTCCTCTCAGGTGGCCTCTCACCACAGTGCCCTAGGTTCCTGCTCTCAACAGTGACCAGTCACTGCCTCCCCAACAGCATAACAGGAAAGTTTAGAGAAGCTTTTAAATGTGTTCATCATAGTCAACATCTTGGATGATGAGGATCCAGCTATCTAACCTTAATCAAAAAACCCAGCTCTGTGTTGAGTGTCATGTTAACCAAACACTACTTCTGGCCACTAATTCAGTATTCAAAATGTGTGTTCATGGATGTAGAATGGTCTGGCAAATGTCGGTGTGTTTTTTGAGAGAGAGAAGCTATGAGCAGCCCCAGACTTAAGATGTTCTGACTGTTTCAGTTCTGGAGTCTTTGTTATATCAACCTTCCACTGAAACATACAACCAGCTGCAACATATGGCCTCTGAACAGGGAAGATTTGATGATGGGGACCAGGGGTGAGCAACAAATGCTTTATTAACTTCTGGTTTACATCATTCATTTCCGCCAGATTTTGAGTTACAATTTTTTTCCCTGTTTTTCCCCTACCCACCATCCCAGAATAGCAGTCCCACAAGATATCGCTTCCTCCAATCTGTACTCTCCCATATCTTCTCCCATACCCCCTTTGACTTTTCCATTAGAGCAAGGTGAATCTCTGTGACCCAATGGCTGCACATCTTATCTCCCAATTACATGCAAAAGAGTATTGATAATAGTATTTATATATATTTGAAACATTTAATTTTAAGACCTCGAATTTCAGATCCATTCCTTTCCTCCCTTGCCACCCATTCCCTCTGGGGAGATAAGTAATTCAGTATATGTTGTGCATGTCTAGCTATGCAAAATATTACCATAGTAGATATATTGGACAAGGCTGCTTATAATTCCCTCCCACCCATCCCACCCCCCCACCTGGTCCATTCCCTACTTGAACCTGTCCCTCTTCTATAGTGGGTACTTCCAACCTCCCCTCCCCCCAAGGATGCCCTCCCATCCATCATCCTTCCTCTCATCCCTCTTCCCCCTATCCTGCTGCAGGTTCAGATATCCCATTTAGTATGTGTGTCATTCTCTCCCTGAACCAAATTCAATGAGAATGTGGTTTTGCCTTTTTGCCTTCCTATTCTTCCCCTCCCCTGCAGCCACTTCCCCTTGCTTTTTCTACATGAGATAGTTTACCCTACCCTGTTTGTCCCCATCTCCTCTTGCCACTTTTCTCTCTCACCTCATAATTTCACCCCTTAAGTATCATTCCTTCCCAACAAATTCAACCTATGCCCTCTCTCCATGTATAACTGTAAACATATATACACACATTCACATATGTATTTATATGGCCATACACCCTTCTTCCATTATTTTCATACTGAGAAAGGTTTCATCAGACACGGTTATTGTTTTTCCATGTAGGAATGTAAATAGGTCGACTTTGATAAGTTCCTTTTGATTTCTTTTTCCCTGATTACCTTCTCAGGCAGGTCTTGCTTCTTGTGTCTGGATGTCAAATTTTCTATTCAACTCTGATTTTTTCCTCAAGAATGTTTGAAAGTCCTCTATTCCACTGAGTGACCATATTTTCCCCTGAAACAAAATACTCAGTTTTGCTGGGTAGGTGACCCTTGGCTTCAGTCCCTGCTCTTTTGTCCTCTGGAATATCATATTCCATGCCCTTCAGTTCCTCAGTGTAGAAGCTGCCAGGTCCTGTGCTATTCTGATTGTGTTTCCACAATATTGAAATTGTTTCTTCCTGGCTGCTTGTGGTATTTTCTCCTTGATCTTGGAGTTCTGGAACCTGGCTATAATATTCCTGGGAGTTTTCTTTTTAGGATCTTTTTCAGGAGGTGATCTGTGGATTCTTTCAACCTCTATTTTGCCCTCTGGATCTAAAACATAAGGGCAGTTTTCCTTGAGAATTTCTTGAAGGGTGATTTCTAGGTTTTTTCTTTGATCATGGCTTTCAGGTAGTCCAATAATTTTTTAAATTGTCTCTCCTGGATCTATTTTCCAGGTCAGTGGTTTTTCCCATGAGATATTTCACATTGCCTTCTAATCTTTCATTTGTTTGGATCTGCTTAACAGCATCTTGATTTCTCATAAAGTCATTAGCTTCCATTTGCTCCAGTCTAACTCTGAAGGAATGAATCTCCTCAGTGAACTTTTGAGATTCTTTTTCCATCTGGCAAATTCGACTTTTTAATGCATTCTTCTCCTCATTGCCCTTTTGGGCCTCCTTTGCCATTTGAGTTAGTCTATTTTTTAAGGTGTTATTTTCCTCAGTCAGGCTGTTGACTGTCATTTCATACTTTTCCTGCATCCTTCTCATTTCTCTTTCCAATTTTTCCTCCATTTTTCTTATTTGATTTTTAAAGTCCTTCTTAAGGTCCTTTATGGCCTGTAACCCGCTCATATTTTCCTTTGAGGCTTTTGGAGGAGGATTTCTCACCTCACAATCCTCTTCCTGTCCTATGCTTTGATCCTCTTTGCCCCCCAAATAAGAGTACAATGTTGCATTTTTCTGTTTATTTTGTTTCCTTTGCCTTGACATGTTGCCACTTAATTACTTGACTTTGGGGCTTGTTGCCACAGTAGGACTCTGCCACCAGACAGGGGAGCTTTTGTCCCAAATGTTGGGGTCTTCACAGCTTTCTGGCAAGCTGGATACCCACCCCAGACCTCCCCCGCCCCCAGATCACCATCCAGATCCAGGGAGGTTAAAGCAAGAGCAATTACCCCCCAAGACTGATTGCTGGATCTCCCTACAGTTCGCAGGCCAGAAGCTGGAGCTGCCACTGAAAACTACAAAATGGCGTGTCTCCCCAGTGGCTTCTAGCACCCAGGGTAGGAAGCTGACGTGTTCCCCAAATACTGGTCCCAAAGTCTATAGGGCACTAACCTCTCACTTTGTCCTAGGCATATCTGAGTTGATAATTCTGGAATTGCCACAGCTGCTGGTGTTCTGGGGTCCCTCAACTGGGTGCTGGCCTGGGCTGCACTGGGGCTAAAACTGGGGCAAACGGGGACCTGGGCTCACCTCTCCACACTGTGCACTGCGCTGCCGGCTCCCAGACGGCTGTGCTGGTCCTTTCTTCAGGGCTGCTGGGCTGTCCTCAGTGGGAGGTTAGCTTCTCTGTGTTGTTCTATGGTTGCTGGGGCTCCAGAAATTGTTCAGCGTCCCCTTTTACATAGTTTGAAGGTAATCTGTGGGGAGAGTGCCTTGGTCGCACTGTTTCTACTCCCCTGAGAACATTTCTTAATATTGCTAAAGTTTTGTCTAGTTTTTTCTTGTCATCCCTGTTCTGCCATTGGGGTGTGTGTGTGTGTGTGTGTGTGTGTGTGTGTGTGTGTGTGTGTGTGTGTGTCCTTCTAGGTTGTTTCTAATGAACTCGTGAGCAACATTTCTTTAGCAGTTGGGCAACAACAGATATCAGATAGCAGTGGCATTTGCTTACAATATAAGCAGCATTTCTATATTCTTCTACCATCTAGCATTTAAATAATTTGCTTTAATGCTGCTTATATAAGGAAAATGCAAATTCATGCATTTCCTGAGATGAATCAAACCATGGAATTTTACAATCCCCAAATTAAAAGTTTCAGGAATAGCATTCTTGACCCCAGCATGACCCACAATTCCTCATCATGTGGTGGGATATCTTCACCAGCAACATTTTGCCTTTCTCCAGCAGTTGTTGATAAAGACATCTTCACAGAGAAAGTCCCAGATTCCATCTCCCATATGTAAACTCGGGACATCAGCCCTCCATCCCAACAATTTATTTCCTTGGATCAACACAAGGAAATGTGTGAACAAGGCCAAGATGACTATGTGCGAACAAATTCCTTTGAGGAATACAAAGGAGAAACCTAACACTTACTTCCAGTGGAAACACCACAATTTTCTCTGTGCAAACATGGGCCACAAAGGACTAGTCCACTACAGTTGATTGTGACTTCATTTGTAGTTTTGTAGTACTAATGTTGAAAAATGGACAAAAGTCAAAAAGGAAAATGCTCATTTTTCTGATCAATTAATTGCTGAGTGACTCCTCATGTGATCATTCAGAGACAACTTAAGAAATTTTCTGTTTAAGTGAATTATAAAGAACTTTGTTGAGAAGGAATGAAGCCATTAAATTATGGGTCTCAGTTTCTGAAACCTGAAGAGTTGGACTCCAATCATTTCTCTTTCATCTTTATAAGGATAGATGGGAAAGGCACTAACATCTGCCTTGCAGATTTCCTATAGTAGCTACTTATTTTTGGATTGATTAGAGATTGCCCTAGTGGTTCCAATTCTTCTTTTATGGAATAGCAATATAACACTGTCAAACTGAGTCACAAATTTAATAATTGCTACCACAAACAGTGGTAACATTTTATATTCTCTTAAAAAAAAACCTGATTAAAAAAAAAGGTTTCTGTATTTAGTAAGGTAGCAAGCTGTAAAGTAGTTCTCTTTTGGGGATCAGAGTGAGTTTTCTAAATGCTTACTTTGAGTGGCACTATGTACAACAATAAACATTAAGCAGTGAAAATAAAAAGTTAGAAAATGCATGTGTTCTTAAAATTCTCAGGGTACCAATGTATTGTAGGTGGAAATATGAACTGATTCAACCCTTTTGGAGAGCAATCAGAAATTTTGCCCAATGAGTTATTAACTTCCTATAACCTTTGACCCAACAATACCACTGCTAGATATGTTTCCATAGATGATTAGGGAAAAAGGAAAATAACCTATATATTCTAAAATATTTATAGCAACATTGTGGTTGCAAAGAACTGGTAATTGTAGGAATGTCAGTCAGTTGAGGAATGACTGAACCAGTTGTGCTGTTTGATTATGATGGGATTCTATTATACTATAAGAAATATTGTGCATGATACTCTAAGAAAAAACACAGAAAGAATTTCATGAACTGATCAGTGGAACAGAGTAGACACACAATATACAGTAGCAAATGATTATAGTAAACTTGTATTTGATAAATGTGAATATTTAAGCTTTGGGGCTGAAAATTCCCTATTTGGTCAAAATCATTAAGGAAACTGAAGAACAGTCTGCCACCCACTGGGCATAGATCAATGTCTTATACCATTTTCCAGTATTGGTTGGTTGTTGTCCTTTGTTTTTGAAGAGGACCAAAAGGACATCACTAAGTTATAGTGTGTCCAGGTGTGGCTGATCTGACCAATATGATCTCAGAAAGTTCCATCACATGTTGGGCAAAAGTATCCATGTGAACATTTGGGAAGATTCTCTATATGGTTCCATCTTGTGTTTCTTTTGATCATCTGGAATTCTGCTTTTCCCTTAGAGCAGTCATGTGCCACTGCCACATAATCAATTCCAAAGTTCTTAAAAGAGACCTTGAGAGTTTTCCCGCATTACTTTTCAGCATCACTGCACTGGGCCTTGTTGCCCTGGGGTAAAAGGCCAACATGCTCTCCCAACTAGTAGGTCCCAAAGTCCATACTGCAGTGACCTCTCACTTTGTCCTTGGCATCTATGTGTTGATATTTCTTGAAACTCCACAGCTGCTCGTGTTCTGCTGGTTGCTTGTCAGGCCGCCCTGGGGATAAATCCTCTGGCTCAGGGTTGGGATTGGATCCCAAAGCACTGTGCTGGATGCCCCCTGCCAAGCTGCTGAGCTGTCTTCAGCGGGAGATTACCTTCTCTGTGACATTTTGTGGGTTCTGTAGCTCCAAAGTTTGTTCAGAGTCCCCTTTTACATAAATTGGAAGTGGTAGGAGCCAGAACTGCATGGAAATCCTATTTCTACTCCACCATCTTGACTCTGCCTGCTATGTACAAAGAGTTTTAAAAAGTGTTTATAACCTTTCACCCAGAAACATCACTATTAGTTCTGCTTCCCAAGCTGATTAAGGGAAAAAGAAAAAGAACTTATAGGTACAAAAATAATTACAGCAGATTTCTTTGTTATAGTAAAGAACTGGAAATTGAGGGTATGCCCAACAATTGGGGAATGGCTAAACAAGATGTCATACATGATTATATATAATCCTACTGTGACATAAGAAATGATGAACTGGCTAATTTTAGAAAAACATGGAAGGACCATCTAGGTGGCTCAGTGAATACATCACTGGCTGGAGTTAAGAGGACCTGAGTTCAAATCTGCCCTCAGACACAACACAAAACTAGCTGTGTGACCTTGGGCAAGTCACTTAACCCCAAATGCCCTACCTTCCCCCTCTAAAAAGCAAAAAAAAAACCCAAAACCAAAGCAAAACATGGAACAACTGAAATAATGAAGAGTGAAATGAACAGCACCAAAAGAACATTGTACAAAGTAATAGTAATATTGTTCTAAGAACAACTTTGAATGACTAAGTCATCTTGATTATTATAAATACTCAAATCAACTAGGAAACACCTATCAAGGGAGCTGTTATCCATACACATGGAAAGAAATGATAAATAGAAGCATGTACAGTATGTATATGCACATGTACAAGCACATATATATATACTTATATAGACACACATATGAACATATTTGTGTTATTCATATTCAGATTATCATTATTTTAATAATTTATTTATTTTTAGTTTACAGCATTCAGTTCCACATTCCCTTGAGTTCCAAATTTTCTCCTCCTCCTTCCATCTTCCCTCCCTCCCCCATGGAGGCATCAACATTTTTGTGTTTAATGGTACCCATCTGTGCTGTGAAGTGGGGAGGGAGGGAGAAAAAAATTGAAAAGTGCACAGCAGAGAACAAAAATATATTTAGAAAGAAGTACCAAAGTGCAGGATAGGTTTGAAAATGATGTGTAGTATTTATTACATAGTTGTTGAAACCCTTTGACCCAGCAATACCACTACTTATTCTATTTCTAAAGATAATAATGGAAAAGGAAAAGAATCTGTATGTTCTTATTTGTAGTAACTCTTTGTGGTGGCAAAGAGCTGAAATTTGCAGGATCTACATCCTTTGGGGAATTGCTGAGCAAGTTGTGGTATATACTTGTTGGAATACTATCTTGCAATAAGAAATGATGATATCAATGGTTTTAGAAAAAAGATGGAAAGACTGGCACAAGATAATCCAGAGTGAAATGAGCAGAAGCAAGAGAATTTTGTATACAGTAACATCAGTATTTTTTAAGTACAACTTTTTGCAAATATGTCATCTTATCTATTAAACATAACCAAAATAACTCTAAAGGATACATGAAGAAAGATACCCTCTACATCTAGAGAAAACCTGAGTAAGAATAATTTCATATATGTATACTGATTTGTTTGTAATGTAGTTGTCTCTTAGGTGGGTAAGGAAGAAATAAAAGTAAAATTTTGAAAAAAGTGAATTTACATGATAAAAAAGAATCAGAGGGCAAAATAGAATTAGAAAAAAGATACATTGTTCATCTCTTTAAAGAAAACTCCAAATTATAACCTCCAGTAATATTATAACTACAATCCAGAGTTTCCATGTTTGGGGAAAAAATTCCTACAGGTAACCAGAAAGAATTCAAGGACTGAGGAGTCTAAGTCAGCATCACAGATGATTTAACAGCCACCAGTCTAAAGAAGTGGAAAACTTAGAATCTAATATTGCTAAAAGTTTAAAACCAAGAACACCTTTCCTAGAAAAACTGAATAAAGTCCTAAATGGAAAAAATAAATAGAGGACTTTAAAGACTTCAACATTTGTATAAACGAAACTACTTCTTTTTTTCCTGAACTGTCTAAATAAGCTAAGAAAACTCAAACATGCACATAGAGTGGGGACTAGATTTAAGATGACTTAAGAGAGAAGTTCAGAAAACAGATTACAAAAGGTGGAGAAGTACCTTAAAGGAACACAAAAAGTAGATACTTTTCCTAGGAGCCAGTGAAAAAGAAAATATGTGTAAAGATCGATTGAAGATGACATGGGGTGAGAGAACCTTTTCAGGCTTGGGAGGACAATATGTATTTTATAAGAACAGAAATTTAACTGTATTGTATAAAATGCTTTGAATTGTTAATTTTCCTATAGGTTATGCTACAATGACAGGGTAATGAAAATGTAAGTTAGGGGAAGAAAAATCCGAGAGACAGAGGAAAAAAAATATGGTTCAGGTTTTGTAACATACCTAATTAGAGAATTTCAAAGGCTGATTGGAGAATGACTTGTATTTTTGCCAGCATCCTAGTGGTCACTTATGAAAACTGCTTCTTCCCAGTACGTAAAGAATCAACATAAAAAGGGACATGACAGAAAAATGCTGTCTCTCGATAAGGCTGTGTACAGTAGGTAGCAGCAGGCCTGGCTGCTCTAGGAAGGAACAGTCTGAGCCTCAGGCCATGCCTTTCCCCAGATCCTCCTGAGGATATTGTGTCACTGTCTCACCACACACAAGGAGTCCTGAGAAACAAAACATGGGACCTTTTGGAGAATTCAGGAGGCTTAGCAAGCTTTATTATTCTCTGTCCATTTTGTGCCTCCATTCTTCCAGTTCAGAGGGATATGAAGTTGGGTAATTTGGGTATGCTGCGTAAGTTGTTGTTAACATTAGCTTTCGAGGGGAGAAAATTAAATGCAAAATACAGTTTTAAGTTTAATCGACATCATTAACATTTTCACTATCTCTTTAAAATTTAAGTTAAAGAAAAAAAAAACTGGGGCTGCTAAGTGGTGCAGTGAATAGAGCACTAGCCCTGGAGTCAGGAGGACCTGAGTTCAAATCCGGCCTTAGTCACTTAACATTTAATAGCTGTGTGACCTTGGGCAAGTCACTTAACCCCAATTACCCTGGCCTTCAAAAAAACCCAAAGAACCGAGAAAGTGAAGACCTAATTTTCAGTTTCTGCTGATTTCTGAAGTATACTGCTCACACTGAAAATTTAACAATGACCTCATAAGAGACCATGAGTGGAATTGAGCATATATCCACAAGAAATTCAGTTAAAAGACAATGAAAAAAAAATATAGCCCTATAAGTAAGCAGAAGTGTCAGGATTAAACTAAGAAATGGGACTCCTATCCACCCAAGGTAAATCCAATGTTGGCAGAAGATAAAACATGGCAAAATCTTAGAGTGCATTCCTAATTAGAAATGGCATTGGATAAGTTGGGAAAATAACAGAAACATAGAAAAACCTAATGAGCATTCCTTTGGTATTGAAGGTAGAGTGGAGTGATGGAGAAGGATAGATACGTAAGTCCTTATCAATACTATTAAGTTCTCAGTGTCACTAATGATCCCCAGAGTTTTAGAACTAATTCTTGGAGAAACTTCTCTCTGCAGCTCAGGGAAGGGACTCATCCTAGGGAGAGGCAGTTGCTCTTTGTCATACTTATGGGGGAAAGACATGCAAATGAGGCTCCTCCCTCTAGGTATGAAAACCAGCAAAAACCTGTGTCTGCACCTCTGGGAGAGTAGCTTTGCCTTTGTGTGGCCTTTCTCTTCTAAGGACTGACACTGTGCAGTCTGAACAATGGGTTTTGGACTGAATGGAATTTTCATTCTGACTATTTTACAAGGTAGTTTTGTCTTTTGTTTGTTTCTTGACCAAGGAACACTCTTTGAAATAATGTGTTTGTGCGAATATTATCCTAATGATTCTTTATTGGCAGGTGTCCATTGTGATGTTCAGCTGGTGGAGTCTGGGGGTGATGTGAGACAGCCTGGAGGATCTCTTAGCCTTTCCTGCAAAGCTTCTGGATTCACCTTCAGCAGTTATGCCATGGGTTGGGTCCGCCAGGCTCCAGGGAAGGGGCTGGAGTGGCTCTCAGATATTAGTTATGATGGAGGAAGCACATACTATGCAGACTCTGTGAAAGGGCGATTCACCATCTCCAGGGACAACAGCAACAGCATGCTGCACCTGCAAATGAATTCCCTTAAAGCTGAGGACACAGCCCTGTATTACTGTACAAGAGACACAGTGAGAAAAAGGAGTTTGAGACCAGACATAAACCTCCTCATTCAGATAGGTCATGTGGAGAATGACTTGGGGAGGGAAGTCAAGAACAGTGAACACAAACAGACCACTTAGAATAACATGTCAAGTATGAAGGTTAAAAAAAAATTTCAGGGTCTCTGATTTCTTTCCAATTCACAGTGAAAATATATACCATCCATCCATCCATCTATCCATCCATCAATCCTTTTTTTTTTCTCTTTTTCTTTTTGGAGGGCATTTGGAGTTAAATAACTTGCCCAAGGTCACAAGGCTAGGTTTTTGTTTGTGTGTGCGTTAAGTGCGTTAAGTGTCTGAGGCCTGATCTGAACTCAGATCCTTCTGACTCTAGGACCGATGCTCTACTCACTGTGCCACCTCTCTGCCCCTATCCTTCTAATCTATCTATCTATCTATCTATCTATCTATCTATCTATCTATCTATCCTTCTATCTATCTATCTATCTATCCTCTATGTACCTATCCATCTATATATCTGTCTGTCTATCCATTCACACTGTCATGTTTGCATTCAGTAAAAGGGCTTCACTTGAGCATCCCAAGAACCACAGGTGGTCTTGAGGCCCTAGATTATCCACTCCTCCCTAATGAGTGATAACCCTTCATTTTCCAGTTCTTAGTCACAACAGAAGAGTGACCATAAATGCTTTTGTACACGTAGGTTCTTTCCCCTTTTTTATGATCTCCTTGGGATATAGATCCAATAGTGGTATTGCTGGAACAAAGGGTATACACAGTTTGATTACTCTTTGGGCATAGCTTGAACTTGCTCTCTAGAATGGTTGGATCAGTTTACAACTCCCCTGGCAGTGCATTTGTGTTCCAGTTTCCCTCCCTTGTCTCCAATATGTATCATTTTAATTTTCTGTTATATCCACTCATCTGATAGATGTGGGCTGGTACCTCAGCATAGTTCTGATTTGCATTTCTTGGTAGGAAGGGAAGGCATAGTGACAAATAGTGCTGGGTCTTGTTGAAGAAAAGTGGCTGGCTTCTTTTGATCCACTGAGTGGTATGCTGCTCAGTGTGATTTCCCTGTTCTGCTGACTGAGAGATGGTTGGGAAGAGCAGGAGAGCTGGCTTCTGTGGGGCCCATGAGGGAAAGAACAAAAATAAGCAAGAAATAAAAGCAGGCTGAGTTGGAAGCAGACACCTTCAATCTGCCAGTGTGATCTTTACTGACCCAAAACTCTCATGTATCTGGGTGGGAAGGCAGAGGGTGCTCCAATAATTTTAATCAATCAGTTGCAGGACTACACAAGGCAATGGATATAACAACACTTCTGAGATCAGATGTAAATGAATATGGTTCATAATATTTTAACTGTTTCATTTTGGTGGTAAGGAAAAAACTTCATATTTAAAAAATTTAATTGAAATAAACAGAAAAAAATTTAAAAAAAGAAGAGGCTGGGTTTTTCCTAATAGGTTATTGTATTATATGTAAAAGCAGAGACATGGTGCTGGAATACAAAGCTCAGACAGAAAAGGAAGTTAGATTATTTGCATGGGAATTGACAGCATTTGGGCTCTGATTTAGAAGAACAAGTTGGAGAGTCTTCAGAGGCTAGAAGTTTATTTGCTTGAAAAAATGAAGAAAAAAAATATAAAAGGAATGTACATGCAGTTTTGGCAGAGGCTGAACCTAGATGCTGTGACGACCATGACCAGGAGAAAATGTGAGAGAAAAATGAAACAATTTTAGATGAGGGGGCTTTTATAAGGGCAGAAAGTATGCTCCATACTGAGAAGAAAGCAGGAGAATCAGAGAGGCCAAACCGAGTTAGGGAGATAAATGAGGATTTCACTCAGCAAGAGGTTACTGACAAATTCAGTTGATTCACACAAGGGATGGGAGAATCCTTAGTGTCTTGGATGGTGAGAATCCATGATGAAGGGACCATAGTAGAATTGGTAGATAGCATGGATTGTTTGGAATTCATAAATATGAGTCAGAATTCTCTTGTACAGCAAGCATTTAGGGATTACCATATGCAAGGAGGTAACAATACCACTAAGCAGTTAGCTTTAGAAGCAAATGGATGCAATAAAATGTGTCCTACTGATGTTATGTGGCCTTGAGGAGAGAGACCCTGGTATTCACTTAGGCAATCTAAGAGAACTTTAAAGGAGGAGGTAATGAAGACAGCTATCAGGGTCAGAGATACAAATGCTTATCATGATATCACCTTAGCAGTTTCTCATATAAATATCATAGTGAAATGACTGCTCCTGCTTATAAGAACCTAATTCTGAATCTACTAATTGGTGAAAGAGGGAAACCTCTTTTGGAGGTACTGGATAAGATTTCACAGCCATGTCACTCAGGGGAATGGGAAAAAGACAAATTTCTTTTAGACAGAAGAGCAAATACCCAGCAGATTCAAAGTTAGAATAGATTCACAAGAAAAGAATTGTTCACTGCTCTATTGAGAACAGGGGTGGATTTTGGAAAGAATTGAATTTTGACTAATGAACTACATAAAATGTACCAAGAAAAGGAGATTAACATTAGATAGAATAGGGAATTAAGAATTGTCCCTACAGAGCCTCCTGAATCCTTATAGCCAAGTTTATTATACATTCAGAGAGAATAGGAACTTGGCCAAGCCCCATCTCAGATTAAAAAAATACATCGATGGGTTTACAGACCCTACATCAATGTGACCATATATTAGATAAAGGGATCAAGTTCTGTAACAAGGACATTAATAGATACTTAGGTGTCGGCTTCCCTTATATATGGGAACACTGATAAATTCAAACATGGAATTCCTATTACCATCACAGCACTGGGAGAGAATGAAATATCAGCCAGACAAGTCAAAATAAGGATAAAGATTGGACAATTACTTAAGAATGTACAGTGGTCATTGTACCCATTCCTGAATACATCATTGGAATAGATATATTGAGAGGTATGATTTAAATTTACTGGATTGGAGGTAACAATTTGCAGCAAGAAAGATAGGAATTAATACAGTTTTAGTTAGAAAAATAAAAATGGTTCCAATCATTTTACCTGAATATTCTGAAGTAATTACTTTAAAGCATAATTGTGTGCCAGGTAGGCAAGATGCAGTTACCAACACTATAAAGGAATGTGTTGAGGCAGGAGTCTTAGTCCCTACAACCACTTGATGGAATAGTTCTGTCTGAGCACTACAAAGGTCAAATGGGTTGTGGAGAATGACAGTGGATTACAGACAATTGAATAGGGTGATTTTTACCTCCTTTGCTGCTGTTCCAGATACCATCCACTTAATAGAAAGAATTCAGAAATGTAATGGGACTTTTTACTCAGGTATTGATTTAAGCAACACTTTCTTTACTACCCCAACAGATTCCAAACAACGGGACCAGTTTGTTTTCATTTAGAAGGGCAGACAGTATACTTTTTTTTTTTTTAAGCAATTGGGGTTAAGTAACTTGCTCAAGGTTACACGGCTAGTCATTATTTATGTGTGGGTGCTCATTTTCTGAGGCCGGATCTGATCTCGGGTCATCCCAACTCCGAGGCCGGCGCTCTTACTCACTGCGCCACCTAGCTGCCCTTTTAGGGCAATTGGGGTTAAGTAACTTGCCCAAGGTTACACGGCTAGGTTTTTGTTTGTGTGGGTTAAGTGTCTGAGGCCGGATCCAAACTCAGGTCCTTCTGACTCCAGGGCCGGCGCTCTACTCACTGCGCCACCTAGCCGCCCCAGACAGTATACTTTTACCCACTTGCCATGTGGATAACTACATAGCCCCTTATGTGTCATAGGATTATGGCTGAACATTTGGATGAATTAGTTACCTGGTGTACAGGTTACCCACTGCATAGATGATATTATGATACAGTGAAAAAATGTAAAAGAAGTGGAAGAATTTGGTGCTTTTAACTGAGCATACAAAAAGCAAAGAGTGGGAAAATAACTCCACAAAATTCAAAGGGACAGCTCAAACCCTAAAGTTTTGGGTATACAATGGAATAAGGGGCTGCAACAGATTCTCCTTCAAGACTGACCAAAAGAGTCTAGATTTTCCTATCCCTACCAACAAGAAAGAGGTTCAAAACTTAAAGGATCATTTGAATATTGCTGGCACCACATTTTACATCTGGGACAAATTTTGAAACCCTTATTTAAAGTTACTAGGAAGAAATATCAATGCAACTGGGGACTTGAACAAGATAAAACTTTTGGCCTATACAATTGACCCTAGATTTATGGCCTATGCAAAATAGCTGGGTGGATTTACACGTGACTGTACAGGTTGACTATGCACGCTAGAGTTTATGACTGAAATGTACCCTTTGGATTTTGTCTACGAAAATCCCTTTATCTGGAGTTGAATATACCTCTTTTATATGCAGTTGTTAGCTGTGTATTGTGCTTTGGTAGCGACTGAAAAAACTGATTCTGGGCCAAGAAGTCATATTAAGATCTGGAATCCCAATTATGACCTAGGTAATGAGTACCCAATTTCTCACAGATTTGGGCACCTGGCACTCAATACTGCTTTAAAGTAATTACTTCAGAATGTTCAGGTAAAGTGGTTGGCTCAATTTTTATTTTTCTAACTAAAACTGTATTAATTCCCATCTTTCTTAATGAAAATTGTTATCTCTATTCGGATAATTTAAAATCATACATCTCAATATATCTATTCCAATAATGTATTCAGGAATGGGTACAATGACCACTTTACATTCTTTCCAGCAACCTGTCTCTGCTTTTACATATAACAATTTACAATAACCAATTAGCACAACCCAGCCTCTTCTTTTTAAATTTTTTTGTTTATTTCAATCAAATTTTTTTAAAATGGTGTCCAGTTTTTTTCTTACCACCAAAATGTAACAGTTAAATATTATAAACCATATTCTTTTCCATCTGATCACAGAAGTGTTGTTATATCCATTGCCTTGTGTAGTCTTGCAACTGATTGATTAATTAAAATTATTGGAGCACCCTCTGCCTTCCCACCCAGATACATGAGAGCTTTGTGTCAGTAAGGATCACACTGGCAGATTGAAGGTGTCTCCTTCCAACCCAGCCTGCTTTTGCTTCTTGCTTATTTTTGTGATTTGGTGCCTGTGGACTTTTCTTTCCCTCATGGGCCCCACAGAAGCCAGCTCTCCTGCTCTGCCCAGCCAGCTCACAGTCAGCAGAACAGGGAAATCACACTGAGCAGCATACCACTCAGTGGATCAAAAGAAGCCAGCCAGTTTTCTTCAACAAGACCCAGTACTATTGGTCCTATGTCTTCAGCCTACACCTATCAGATGAGTGCATATAAGAGAAATTTAAAATGATATATGTTGGAGAAAATGTGTGAAATTGGAACACAAATACACTGCCAGGGGAGTTGTAAACTGATCCAAACATTCTAGAGAGCAATTTCAAGCTATGCCCAAAGGGTAATCAAACTGTGCTTACCCTTTGTTTCAGCAATACCACAACTGGATCTATATTCCAAAGAGATCATGAAAAAGGGGGAAGAAACTATGGGGACAAAAACATTTATAGTCACTTCTTTGTGATGTCTAAGAATTGGAAAATGAAGTGATATCACTCATCATGGAGGAGTGGATAATCTAGGCCCTCATGACCAAATGACGTTCTCTAGATCTGCAAGTGCAGCCCTTTGACGGAACCAAAACTTGATAGTGTGAATAGATAGACAGACAGATAGAAAGACAGACAGATAGATAGATAGATAGATAGATAGACAGATAGAAGGATAGATGGATGGATGGATGGTGTATATTTTTACTGTGAATTGGGAAGAAATCAGAGACCCTGAAATTTTTTAAAGCTTCATACCTGACATATTATTCTAAGTGGTCTTTTTGGAGTGCCTGATTTTCCCATCCACCTGACCTTGACCCTCCCTTGTGGAGATGGGCAGACTTCCAGGTCAGTTCTGCCCTCTCCCAACAGATCTCTGCCTTTGCCCATTCGGCACACCTCCATGGGATTGGGCGGGCTTCTGGGTCAGGGAAACTTGCTCAGGTGGGAATTTTGAGGTGTGTACTCACCAATCACTGCTCTTGGCCTCTGCAGGTTTCTGCTTGTGTGGTATCTCTTTAAAAGCTGACATATTGTCCATGCAGAACACTGTTTGATTTGGGCCTTGCCCTGTCAGTCCCATGGGAAATAAATTCCATTTCCAAATTTTACTCTGGGGGGTGTCTCTTGTCGGCTTCTTTTTGGGAAAACATTTGGAGGCCCCAGTGAGATTTTGTGGTGTTCTGTGGCACTGCAGACATCCCCAAATAGGAAGAGCCCTTGGCCTTGGAAGGCAAGTATCTGCTTGCCCTGATCCCTAGGGGGGCTAGCCCCTGTTGTAATTCCAGGGCCCCAATTCTCAAGGAGGGTAAGATTGCTCCTTCCTCCTGCCTTAGACCAGCTCTTCATTTGACCCAGTGTGCACTCAGGACCTCCAATTAGGAGGTGTCTATTTTCTGTTCTGGGAGAAATTTTGCTGGGTTAGACATAGCCTGAGTAGAATCTGTACCCCATCCTCCAGGCAAACACAAAACATTGACATTTTACTCATTTCTGGTTCCACCTGGTTCTTTTAGTGTCTGTCTGTCTTTCTATGTGTCCTATCCATTTTGGGCTTATAAAGTTTTGTTTTGAGCTCATTCACTTATACCCTTCCTGCTTTTACTCTGCAAAGCAGGTGTATTCCAGTGGCTATCAAATGAGCACCTTCAAGGAAGCTTTTTTGATTTCTATTGGGAAGCCAGGCCAGGGGAAAGCCAGACCGGGGGGAAGCTGGGCCATGGGGTATCTGGGGCGGTCACATTGCCCTTTCCACATGGCAGTGGCTGTGGGCAGAGGGGATGGGGCAGGCCAGCCTGGCTCTTGCGTCAGGCCGAGTGCTGGACTGACCTACATCTGCCCTGTGCTGCCTAGGGTAGGAGAAGGTGAAGGCTCCCAATCCAAGCCCAAAGCCATTGCTGATTGTGGGGGTTTGCGGGGAAGGACGCCAGAGCTGGAGGAAAGCAGTTCTCTGCCCATTGAAATGGAAAAGGGAGTGGGGTTTTGGACTTGCACAGCACCTTCCTTGGGAGGGAATTGGAGAGTGGGAAAATTTCTCTCCAAGACTATAGGGTCCAGATAGGGCAAGGCTGGGCCTTCCAGAGACAGAGGCTTTCCAGAGTCCAAAAACTCAAGGGGAAGGGGTTGGCACCTCCATCTACTGGAGCAAGACATTTTACCCTTTGCTTGTCCTTCCCCTTTTTGTCGGGCATTGGGGGAAGTGGGGAGGTGGGCTTCTCTTTGGGAATTCCTCACCTCAGATCAAAGAAGCAGGCTGGTTAGTGGATCTCCTACCCCTAAGTCTGACCCTAAGGCCAACTGGGAAAATATTTAACTCTGTAAAAGACAAGCCTTAGAGATGGAGCTTTGAGATTGTCAGATTCAAGCTCTCACTTTCAAAAATCCACCAAGATTCTTCTCCCTGTAGTTCCCCCATTGACAAGGCTATATTGTTAAAGGAATAGAAAATGATGAATGGGACACTGACCCAGGTGTTATAATATTTTGAAATTTTTTAATTTGGTGAATTTGTACAATTTTTTATAGTCTTGGGCTGGTCCAGCTGGAATTATAATGAAAGTTAGAAAAACAAACAAAATATCTTCACAAATTCTAGGAATTAATCATTAAGAAGTTGGAAATAGGATATTGGTTACATTAGGGAAAGGAAATTGTTTTACTCATTCAGTCCCTAACAATGGACTTTAATTTCTGAGAAATTGCAAGTTTATGTACAACAGGTGGAAGCGATTTCTATCAATTTTTTTTTTACAAGTTTAGATTTGAGAAGGAAAGAAGGTAAATGGAATCTCTTATATTTGTGAGACCTGATAAATCTTTATTGCTGATTGCAGCCCATAAGAATAAAAAATGCTCTAAGCTGTGATTAGTGAAATTTGCTGTTTAAGGTGATTTTTTTCCTTTTTTTAGCAAATTTCCTATGTAGAAACAGTAGTTGATGCCTGGAGATACAATGGGAGCTTTCCTCCCACCTGCTGTTCTTTTCATGCCTCATTTCCTCTAGCTGAAATAGGGATATAAGAGACACCTGAGGTGAATAACAGCTGAATTCCAATTCTAAAAATAAGCAAAGGCCCTAGAAGCAAACAGGAGCCAAAAGACAGAGACAGAAATATTGAGGGAAAAAGTAACCCATGAGCAGATTCAATTCAAAATCAAGAATGAGAGAGAGTTGGGCTACTTACTTGATCAGAAATAGAAGAGGACTGACTCAGAAAACATGAGGAACAGAGAAAAAGCATTCTCTTAAAACTGAGAACATTTAGAATGAAGGGGAAGGACAGACACTGTCTTCCTCATTATCAGTGTTGCATATTCTTAGTGTCACAAAATGTTCTCCAGGGTTGCAGAACAAGTTCTGGAGGATCCTTCTCTTTGGAGCTCAGGAATTGGACTAACAAGGAGGTGGCAGGTATTCTTCTGTCTATTTGAAGGGGGGCATCTCCAGTCATTATAACTTACAGTTTGTCACTTGACCCAGGTGGCCCTGGAGGAGAAAGTTTGGTGACTTGCACAGCCCTCCATCACTCTAATCCAATTCACTTACAAGGCATGGCATCACCTTCTTGATGTCATGGTCCTCTTTAAGAATGAAGGACCAAAAGGAAGGGAGGAGTCCCTACAAACTTCCTTCTTCCTTGGTATGAAAACCAGCACAATTAGTCTAGCTCTAGGAGGGGAACTTCAGTCTTGTGTGACTCCTCATTCACCCTGATGCCCAGAAAAGAACTTGTGTGAATTTATTTAATTTGCTCAAAGGCAGTGAGGGCCTAGGGGCAGGGAAGATCTTCAAATCTGCATTTCCATTACATTCAGGCCCCAAGATCTTTCATGCCCATAGCATACACAATTTACATTTGAATTAGCATTAAACATCTCTTAGGTCACATTTTTCAGGTACATAAGAAAATCACAATATAATCTCAAAGTACAATAGTCCAAGTCTTCCACTCATGGGGCAACTGTTAACTCAGTCATTTATTAGTAAAATAAAAAAAATAGTCACTCTTAAGTTAACTCAATCAGTCACATCAGTAATTTCAAAGTACATGGTCAAAGTCTTCCACTCATGGGACAAAGTCTTGATTAACTCAATTTGTCTCTTATCAGTAACAATATCTCGAAGTACAATCAGTCACTTATTCCATAAAGTATTACTAAGTATGCCCATAGCATAGACAATTTACATTTCAGTTAGCACTAACCATCTCTTAGGTCATATTTTCAAGGTACATCTAAAGTTACCAAAGTGGCCACTGGGCCTTAAACACAAAATATAAAGCATTATCACATCAATTCAAAACAAGAGTCCAAATAAAGTTCTCTTGGGAGGAGGGGGGTGTCCTTCCCATAACACAGCTCCAGTCCCTGCTTCCAAGTCCAAAGAGGGGGCTGGGCAACAAAACCAACGTGGGGTTCTTGGGGATCCATGGTACTTCACCCCCCCCCCCACCATAGTCACAAGTCCATCCTCCCCCTGGGTCCCAAACTGTGGAATGCAGCAAGGAAACTCATTCAGTGCCCCTGCTTTGCCACACAGTCCTTATCTTGTCCTGTAGCTGAATCCCCAACTCCTGGGTTCCTTCTCCTCCAGCAGAAGGCAGCAGCTCCTGGCTTCTCCACAGGTCTCCATGTAAGCAGCTCACCATTCCTGCTCTCAGCTCAGTGAAGTCGGCATACAGGTCGTTCTTCTCTCCTGCTCCATGGTTCCACAGAATCACAGCTACTACAACTGGCAAACAAACAATTATCCCAGCCCCCATACTTTCCTTTTACTCAGCAGATCCCATCCTCATCGCCATTTGTAGCAGCAAGCACCCCAACATCACCAGGGTGACTGCCAACACAGATTCTTAGATCTGCTTTTGTAAAGGAAAGCAACTCAAAATGGGTTAACAAGCTTACTTTAATCAAACATAGATCATAGATCATTTACCTAGTTCAGGGGGAAAAGGTCAGCACCCTGAACTTCAAAGTATACAGACAGATCAAATAGACAGGCTTCCAAACTGTCCAACCATTATAAAAACCAAATCACAGTTACCAGAGAGGGAAGCATCAACATCTGGGTTTTCAAAGCCAGGGGGCTCTCAACGGTTGCCCAGAGTCTCTTCTGGCCAAATCACACAACACTTCTCAAAGTGAGCCCCTAAGAGTTCCTTAATTATGCAGAACTAAGGTAATTATTTTATAGTTGTGCCTTTAGAAGTTTGATGTTAGTATAATAAGGTATAAATAGAATGGAGATTTTTTTCAGGACAATGAAAAATTTTCTTTCCCTAGAGGAATTGTACTTTTGCCCAACTTAATATAAAGCATATCTTTTAAAAATGCTTCTTGAGGGGCAGCTAGGTGGTGCAGTGAATAGAACACCAGCCCTGGAGTCAAGAGGACCTAGGTTCAGATCGGGCCTCAGACACTTGACACACATTCATACACACAGTACAAAATCTAGCCCTGTGACCTTGAGCAAGTCACAACCCCAATTGCCCCCCAAAAAGCAAAAAAAAAATGCTCCTAGAGTGTTCCAGCTCTCCCTAAATCAACCTAGTAATTCCTTCTATCTTTTCACTTTATTATTCCAAAGGAGTGTGCCCAAATATTCTGACACTGTCTCTTCACTCTCCTCATTCTTAAAGGGAATGCTGCTATTTAAATTCTTATTTATTCCAATTTAGTCCTCCCCCTTAAATTAATTTGGAATATGATGAAATAATTTGGAAAACATTCGCACTCTACTCCCTCCTTAAATGACTTGTCCATTCCATGAGATAATTAGCCTCACTTTCATAATATCATTAACCCTTCTTCTGTGATAACACTTGTCAGTGGTTGCTTTTAGCATCTTGTTTGTGATGTCACATGAGGATTTTCCTCTTTTTCTCCTTGCTTGTGATGCCATGACGTGTTTTTTTAATCCCTGAGTACTTCACTCTCAAAGGTTTGTAAAGAAATTTCAGGAAAAAAATTCCAACATAGGCCTTGTCAAAAAATGCCTATACTTTCTCTTTATTTTAAGTTCATCACTTCTCTGGCTGAGGTAAGAGGTGTGTTTTATCTTCAGTTTTCTGGTTTCATATTGTATATACCTGAATTCTAAAGTCTTCCAAAATTATTTTTCTCTACAATGTTCTTGTCATAGTCTAAATTGTTCTCCTAGTGCTACCCACTTTTCTCTGTGGCAGTTTATAGGGGTTTTCCCTAGACCTGTCCATTTCATCAAATCTTGTGCAATAATAACCTTCCATTATATTAACATACCCTGATTTTTTAGGACAATTCCTTACATTCCTATATAAATGTCAGTTAATATGATAATGGTTCTAATTGCCACTATAATTATTATGTATATTTCTTATACACATGATTTCTTATTGCACAAGGATATACTATTATGGCCATGTACCACAATTGGATAAACATTTGTCCTATTCATGGATATCTACCCTGTTTCCAAATCTCTGCATTTTTTTAATGAAATGAGCAGTGCATTCTTAGATACCTGAAATTTTTATCTTTCTCAAATGCTATTTTTTAATTAAAAATTATTTATGTTTCATTTTCAATATTAATTTCCACAAGATTTTGAGTTTCAATTTTTTTCAACCTGTCTATCCCCTACCCCCACTCTAAAATAGCAGGCCTACTGAGTAGCCCTTCTCCCAATATGCTCTCTTTTATATCCTCTCCCATCACCCTGCTAACTTTCTAGTAGCACAAGATGGGTTTCTATACCCCAGTACCTGCATATCATTTCTCAGTTGCATGTAAAAAGCAAATTTTTAAACATTTTTTTTAAACTTTGAGTTCCAGATTTTTTCCCTTCTTCCCTCCTCACCCATCCCCACTGGAAAGACAAGAGATTCAATATAGGTTGTACATGGGTAGTTAGGCAAAGCATTTCCATAGTAGTTATATTGTGAAAGAATAACTAAAATAACTATAGCTTTTCCCTCTCCTGTTGCTCAAGGAGCTGGCCACCACCATGAATGACACTGTAACCATCAGAAGCAGGAAGTTTATGACAAACAGACTTCTTCAGCGCAAACAGATGGTTATAGATGTCCTTCATCCTGGAAAGGCCACAGTGCCTAAGACTGAAATTCGAGAAAAACTAGCCATGATGTACAAGACAACTCCACACGTCATTTTTGTCTTTGGATTCAGAACCCATTTTGGTGGTGGCAAAACAGCAGGCTTAGGCATGGTTTATGATTCCCTTGACTATGCAAAGAAAAAGGAACCAAAGCACAGACTTGCAAGGCATGGCCTGTATGAGAAGAAAAAAGACATCAAGAAAGCAGCGAAAGGAATGCAAGAACAGAATGAAGAAAGGCAGGGGTACTGCAAAGGCAAATGTCAGTGCTGGCAAAAAGAAGGCTTGAAAGGCACTATGGATTATGGTTATCTGTGAAGATAATTTTTCACTTGGACATGAATAAACAATGTAAAACTTCAAAAAAACCCACAAAAGAATAACTGTATTTCCCCTTTATCCTATCCCAGCTCCATTTATTCTATTTTCTCCTTTGATCCTATCCTTTTTCAAAAATGTTCACTTCTAACTACCCTCTCCCTCAGTCTGCCCTCCCACCTCCCACCTCTTATCCCCTATCCCCCCCGCCCATTTTACTGTAAGATACCGACTGAGTGTGTATGTTATTCCCTCCTTAATTGAAATTCAATGAGAATCAGGGTGTCCCATTCCCTTTCACCTTCCTACTCTTCCCCTCCATTGTAACAGTTTTCTCTTGCCTCTTTTATATAAGATTTATTTATTTATGAGATAATTTACCCTATTATTATATATCTCCCTATCTCCGTCTCTCATTATATTCCTCTCTTACCTCTTAATTTTATTTTTTAGATATCATCCCTTCATATTCAACTCATCCTGTGCCCTCTGTCTATGTGTACATGAACATACATATGCCCACACTCACATCCATATTTATATACCCATATACCCTCCTATACATAAATATATATATATGTGTGTGTGTGTGTATATATATATATGTATATATATATATATATGTATATATATATATATTCATACATATATATATTGTTCAAGGGGGAATACACACATATATGTATTCCCCCTTGAACGATAATTATACTGAGAAATGTCTTATGAGTTATAGTTATCATTTTTTCATGTAGGAATGTAAATAGTTCAACTTTAATCAGTTCCTTATGGTTTCTTTTTCCTGTTTACCTTCCCATGCTTCTCTCTTACTTCTTTTATTTGAAAGTCAGATTTTCAGTTCAGCTCTGTTTTTTTCAACAAGAATGCTTGAAAATCCTCTGTTTCATTGAATGGCCATATTTTTGCATGTAGCATTGTACTCAGTTTTTCTGGGTAGGTGATTCTTAGTTTTAGTCCTAGCTCCTTTAACCTCTGCAAGATCATATTCCAAGGCCTTTGATCCCTTAATGTAGAAGCTGCTAGGTCTTGTGTTATCCTGATTGTGTTTCAACAGTACACAAATTATTTCTTTCTGACTGCTTGTAATATTTTCTCCTTGACCTGGAAACTCTGGAATTTGGCTATAATGTTCCTAGGAGTTTTCCTTTTAGGATCTTTTTCAAGAGGAGATTGGTGAATTTTTTCCATTTCTATTTTACTTTCTGCTTCTAGAATATCAGAGCAATTTTGTTTGATAATTTCTTGAAAGATGGTGTCTAGGCTTTTTTCTTTTTGATCATGGCTTTCAGGTAGTCCGATGATTTTAAAATTGTCTCTCCTAGATCTATTTTCCAGGTCAGTGGCTTTTCCAGTGAGATATTTCACATTGCCTTCTATTTTTTCATTTGTTTAGATTTGTTTTGTAATATCTTGATTTCTCATAAAATCATTACCTTCCAATTGCTCCAATTTAAATTTAAAGGAGTTATTCTCTTCAGTGAGTTTTTGAAATTCCTTTTCCTTCTGGGAAATTTGGCTTTTTAAGGCATTCTTCTCTTCATTGGCTTTTTGGGCCTCTTTTGCCATTTGAGTTCCTCTGTTTCTTAAGTTATTATTTCCTTCAGTGTATTTTTGGGTCTCTTTTAGCAGGCCGTTGAATCGCTTTTCTTGATTTCCTTGCATCATTCTCATTTCTCCTCCCAATTTTTCCTCCACTTCTCTTACTTGATTTTCATAATCCTTATTGAGTTCCTCCATGGCCTGTAAACAATTCATATTTTTCTTTCAGGCTTTTGTTGCAGGAGTTCCGACTTTTCCGTTTTTCTCCTACTCCATATCTTGATTCTTTTTGTCCCCCAAAAGGGATTCTAGGGACTGTTTGTGCTTCCATTGCTTGCTCACATTGCCAGCCAATTACTTGGCTTTTGGGCTCTTTGCTGTGGTAGAACTCTGCTTCCACAATGGAGAGAGCTTTGTCCCAAATTGCTAGGGTTTTTGCAGCTTCCAGAGCTATTAGAAGGGTGCCCTCTTTTCTTTCTTTTTCTTTTTTTTTTTTTTTGGAGTGCAGTTGGGGTTAAGTAACTTGCCCAAGGTCATCCAGCTAGGTTTTTGTTTGTGTGTCCATTAAAAGTGTCTGAGGCCAGATCTGAACTCAGGTCCTTCTGACTCCAGGGCTGACACTCTATTCACTGTGCCATATAGCCACCCCAAGGGTGCCCTCTTTTCAACCCCCACAAGCTCTGGCTCACTGGTCACACCCAAGCTACCATCATGTAAGACTGTAATCCAGATCCAAGAAAGTTAAAGCAAGAGCCATTACCCTCTGAATGGTCACTTGGTCCCATATAATTTGCAGGCCAGCAGCTCTGGAAGCAGGCACACTGTGGGCAGCTGCGGGGCCACTATTTCTCTGGATGCTTCTCGGCTTAGGGGCAGGGGTTGGATCATGTTCTTCAGTCCTCCACTCCCCCCCACTCCACATAATCCTGGGTCTAACAGTGTTCTGCACTGACCTTTTACTTTGTCTTTGTCATTTATGGGTTGAGCTGTCTGGAAACTTTCACAGCAACTGATGATTCACTCTCCTGAAGTCTGCTCCAGTGGATGCTGGTTGGGGCTGCACTAGGGCTGGAACCACGGGGCACACACCCAAATGTGCTCAGCTCCCAGCTTGGTGAGATAGTCCCTTCCTGTCTGCCTGCTGGGCTTCCTTCAGTGGGAGATTTGTTTCTCTCTGACCCTTTTTGGGTTCTGCAGCTCTAAAGTTTGTTTAGAGTCATTTTTTTTCATATATTGGAAGTAGTTGAAGTGGGAATACATGCCAAGTTTGTGCTTCTTCTCTGCCTTCTTGGCTCCACCTCCAAACACTTGGTTTTTTAACACTGTTATTATTTTTATCAAGATCTATAATGTTTCCTTTTGGTGAATTGATTGCATTTAAAGGGTATATTTGTTTTTATATATAGTTATTTTTATTATATTAATGGGGCCTATTCATGGGAACTAAATATTCTTCCATCTATTTACATTTTTATTTATTTCTTTAAGAAGCATTTTGTAATTTGAGTCTATATGAGTCCTTTGTGAGCTTTGGTTGATTGATTCCAGGATATTCTACCCATTTTGTGGTTATTTGGAATGGAATTTTTCTTATCATCATTGCTTATTGGTTTTTTGTTTAATTTTCTATTAGCTAGAATTAGAGTTTGTAAGGAAAAGAATTTTAGTTCAATCAGTTATCTTAAAGGAAAGAAATTCGGACTAATCTGTGCTAACTCAGAGGGAAATAGAAGTTTGTCTTATGTTTATTATTCATTTGTTTTATTATTTAATTTGAGATAAACATTTGTGTGGAGCATGCACCAAAGTATAGACATGTTTATTGAGCACTCATTTGTTCAACAATATTCTCACCATTTAGAATGACTTACTTAGTGTATTTGTATATCCTGAGACTTTTTTTTTTAACCAATTGGAACAAAATTAGTATCTTTAAAGGAAATTCATATATCTAATAGTAGTTATCCATTTACAAAGACTGTTGTTACCTATGTTTTGATATATGGATTAAATGATTCTCAGTCTCTAATCTTCCTTATGGGTAATCAGAATTAATTAGAGTTGAAGAGTAAAATTAATTGGAGTAATTTTTAGAAACCCATAAGATCAGATGAAAATATGCAAATATATTCATATATATATATATATATACACACACACACGCACACACACACACATATACACGCACAGAAATAGACACAGACACCAACATACACACATATACATAATTAAAAAGGTTTTCAGAGTTCTGCCTTCTTTGGTATTTTAAATTATTTGTTTTAAAATTCTCAGTCATTTGAATTTTTTATTTTGACATTTCATTCAACTTTCATGTAAAAACAATTTTTGCATTTAGTTTTTGAAATTTTGACTTCCAAATTCCTTCCTTCCCTTCATCCACCCCTTAATGAGAAGGAAAGAAATTATGCAAATCATATTTCTGCATCAATAATGTTGTGAGAAAAAATAACACAGACCAAAAAGTGGAAGAAAACATTTAAAAAACATATACTTTGATCTGAATTCAGATTCCTGTAGTTCTTTCCCTGAAGGTTAATAGCATTTTTCATCGTATGTGCTTGGCAATTGTCTTTGATTATTTTGTTGCTGAGAATAGCTAACTCATTCACAGTTTATCATAACCCAATATTGTGGTTCCTGTGGATGCTTTTCCAGTTCTGCTCACTCCACTTTGCAACAGTTCATATAAATCTTTGTAAGCTTGAGCAAGGTGGGATTTTTGTTAGTAGTTCTTAGAGTTCAGTGCTTGTGGAATTGGCAGCCCCAAGCTGGGAGAAGCCAAGTGAAGAGCAGCAGGAGCAGAGAGTAGGCTAGGCTGGGACCCTACAAGTGCAAGATGAAACTTTTGCAGGAAGACAGGAGCAGTGAGCATGTTTTCCTGCTACATTCCCCTGTTAGGGGTTGGGACCCAGGGGGTTGGAGATATCTATGGTCAGATGGGGGAAAGTGCCATAGACCCTGGGGGCCACCTGTTGGCTTTTTCACCCAGTCACCTCTCAGGAGTTGTAAGCAGGGAGTAGAGCAGTGCTAGGATTTAGATTCTTTGGTTCATTAGAACATGTGTGTACCTGAGTGTATAGGGGGGAGCCTACAATGGCAGTTGGAAAAAAGGACACACTCCAAGAGGCCTTTCAGGACTTGGGCACATTATTTTGAGTTGAGGAGGTTATGACCTTCTGTGACCTAGGTGTGGAGTGTGTTTTATTCTATGCTGCCCCTGTGTATGTGATGTGCTCAGGAAGACCCTGGCCTGGGATGCCATTATTATATATGCTATATTATATGCTGTTTTAACCTTGATTTATATTTGTTTTAACATTGTGCCCATACTTGTTAGGGGAAAAGAGGAAGTTACTTGTGTTTCTGGTTAAGAAACAGGGTGGTATGGCCATCCAGGTAATAAGTTGTTATGTTCTTATGAATTGTGGATGCTTTAGTTTCCTACCTCAAGTCTTAGTTTTATATAAATAGAGCACTACTTATACTGTGGTATTTGATCATTAAAATATATCTACATATTCTTAGCAGCTGCTCATTTTGAATTGGTGACTATTCTTCTATTCCCAAAATATTATTAAACTGTGCATACTCTTTCATTCAGTAATACCACTACTAAGTTTGTATACCAAATGGTAGTCCAATAATATTTAAATTATCTCTCCTGGATCTATTTTCCAGGTCGGTGGTTTTTCCTAGGAGATATTTCACATCGCCTTCTATTCTTTCATTTGTTTGGATCTGTTTAACAGCATCTTGATTTCTCATAAAGTCATTAGCTTCCATTTGCTCCAGTCTAACTCTGAAGGAATGAATCTCCTCAGTGAGCTTTTGATATTCTTTTTCCATCTGGCAAAGTTGGCTTTTTAAGGCATTCTTCTCCTCATTGCCCTTTAGAGCCTCCTTTGCCATTTGAGTTAGTTTATTTTTAAGGTGTTATTGTCCTCAGTCAGGCTGTTGAATCTCATTTCATACTTTTCCTGCATCCTTCTCATTTCTCTTCCCAGTTTTTCCTCCACTTATTTGGTTTTTAAAATCCTTCTTAAGGTCCTCTATGGCCTGTAACCAGTTCATATTTTCTTTTGGGGCTTTTGGTGCAGGATTTCTGATCTCACAGTCCTCCTCCTGTTACATGCTTCAATCTTCTTTTCCCCCAAAATAGGAGTCTAATGTTGAATTTTTCTGTTTAATTTGTTTCCTTTGCCTAGAAATGTTGCCACTTAATTACTTGGCTTGTTGCCACAGTAAGACTCTGCCACCAGACAGGGGAGCTTCCTTCCCAAATGTTGGGGTCTTCTCAACTCCCAGAGGTATTGGTTGGGTGGCTTCTGTGAAGCCTCCACATGCTCTGGAAAGCTGGATACCCACCCCAAGACCTCTACCCAGACTGCAATCCAGATCTAGGGAGGTTAAAGGAAGAGCGATTACCCCTCAAGACTGATCGCTGGATCCCCCTACAGTTCACGGGCCAGGAGTTGAAGCTGTAACTGAAGCTGCAAAATGGCATCTGTGCCATGTCCCCTCAGCTGCTTCTCGCCCCCAGGGGAAGAAGCTTACATGTTCCCCCAATACTGGTCCCAAAGTCCGTAGCGCGTAAGCTCTCACTTTGTCCTAGGCATATCTGTGTTGATAATTATGGAATCGCCACAGCTGCTGGTGTTCTGGGGTCCCTCCAACCAGCTGCTGGCCTGGCCGCCCTGGGGCTAAAACCATGCAACTTAGGTGGGCCTGGGCTCGGCTCCCAGAGCATTTTGCTGTCGGTTGCCAGCGAGCTGCGCTGTGCTGTGCTGGCCACTCCCTCCCAGGCTGTTGGGCTGGCCTCAGTGGGAAGTTACTGCGTACAGTAGGTGGCGGCAGACTTGGCTGCTCTTGGAAGGAGCTGTCTGAGCCTCAGACTTTCCCCAGATATTGCAGAGGATATTGTGTCACTGTCTCACCACACAGTCCTGAGAAACTAAACATGGAAACATTTTGGGGGATCCAGGAGGTTTAGCAGACCTTATTGAGCTCTGCCCATTTTGTGCCTCCATTCCACCAGCTTAGAGGGATATAAGCTTGGATGGGCTGATAATTTTTTTTTTTAACACTAGCTACCCAGAGGAGAAAAATGAATGCATGAAAGAGTTGTAAGTTTAATCTGCATTATTAGCATTTTATCTATCCCTTTGTTAAGTCTAAATAAACAAAAAAGACCCAAATTAAAGCCAAGCCCTGATTATCAATACCTGTTGATTTTTGAAGTATACTGCTCACATTGGAATTTAACAATGACTTCTCTCTTGCCAATAGAGCATAGTCTGGATATAAGGGACCATGAATGGGACTGAGGCTGCAGAATCCACAAGAAATCCATTTACAAAGAAAATGAAGAAAAATAGACCTATAAGAAAACAGAGGGGTCAGGAGTAAGCTCAGAAATGCAGTCCAAGGTAGATCTATTATCTGCAGAAGATAAAACATAATAAAAGCTTGGCATGCTTTCCTAATTTCAAATGGCTTTGGTATAAGCTAGGAAAATAACAGAAGCATAGAAAAGTCTAATGAGCATTCTTTGGGTATTCAAGGTAGATTGGAGTGATGCAAAAGGAGAGGCACTTGAATCTTTATCAATGAAATTAAATTATCAGTGTCACTAACTGTCAGCAGGGTTTTAGAACAAATTCTGGGGGAAACATCTCTCTGCATCTTAGGGAGGGAACTTATCCCAGGGTGACGCAGTTGTTCTTTGTAGTACTAAACAGAGGAAGACATGCAAATGGGGCTCCTCCCTCTAGGTATGTAAACCAGCAAAAACCTGTGTCTGCAGCTCTGGGAGAGGAGATTTTCCCTTGTGTGGCCTTTCTCTCCTAAGGACTGATACAGTACAGTCTCAACAATGGATTTTGGATTGAATGGAATTTTCATTCTAACTATTTTACAAGGTAGTTTCATCTTTTATTTATTTCTTGACATAAGAAACACTCTGAAGAAATATATTTGTGTGACTATTTTCTTTAATGACTCTTTATTGGCATGTGTCCACTGTGATGTGAGACAGCCTGGAGGATCTCTAAGCCTTTCCTGTAAAGCTTCTGGATTCACTTTCAGCAACTATTACATGCACTGGATCTGCCAGGCTCCAGGGAAGGGGCTGGAGTGGATCACAAGTATTAGTAATGGAGGAAGTACATACTATGCAGACTCTGTGAAAGGCCGATTCACCCTCTACAGGGACAACAGCAACAGCATGCTGCACCTGCAAATGAATTCCTTTAAAACTGAGGACACAGCCCTGTATTACTGCGCAAGAGACACAGTGAGAAAAAGGAGTCTGAGACCAGATATTAACCTCCTCATTCAGATAGGTCATGTGGAGAATGACTTGGAAAGGAAAAATGACTGGGAAGATAAACAATTCAATATAGGTTGTACATGTGTAGTTTCCATGTCATTTCCACCGCAGCTATATTGTGAAAGACTAACTACATTTCCCTCCATCCTATGCCACCCCCATTTATTCTATTTTCTCCTTTGACCCTATCCCTTTTTAAAAATGTTTGCTTTTAAATATGCTCTCACACAATCTTCCCTCCCTTCCATTGTCCCTTTTTTATCCCCCACGCCCCTATTTTCAGGTACAGTATGATACCCAATTGAGTGTATATGTTGTTCTCTCTTTAAGCCATTCAGTGAGAATCAGGTTGTCCCATTTCCTTTCACCTGCCTGCTCTTCTCCTCCATTGTAACAATTTTCTCTTGTCTCTTTTATATGAGATAATTTACCCTAATCTATTTCTCCCTTTCTTCTTCTCCCAATAAATTCCTCTTTCCTTTTAATTTTATTTTTAGATATCATTCCTTCATATTCAATTCATCCTGTGCCCTCTCTCTATGTACACACGAACATACATATGCCCATACTCACATACATATTTATATATACATACACACTTCTATACATACATACACATATATGATTGTATACATATATATGATTGTATACATATATGTGTATGTGTGTGTATCTATCTATATCTATATCTATCTATCTATATCTATCTATCTATATATATATCTATATGTATATATATATATATATAGATATATATACATTCCTTTCAACTATCCTCATACTGAGAAAAATCTTATGATTTTTCCATGTAGAAATATAAATAATTAAACTTTCATAAGTTGCTTATGATTTCTTTTTTCTTGTTTACTTTCTCATGATTCTGTTTCTTGTATTTGAAAGTCAAATTTTCTGTTCAGATCTGGTTTTTTCATCAAGAATGCTTGAAAATTCTCTATTTCATTGAATGACAATATTTTTCCCTGCAGCATTATACTCAGTTTTGCTGGGTAGGTAATTTTTGGTTTTAGTCCTAGCTCCTTTGACTTCTACAATATCATATCCCAAGCCCTTTGGTCCCGTAATGTAGAAGCTTCTAGGTCTTGTGTTATACTGATTGTCTTTCCACCATTGTCAAATTCTTTTTTCCTGACTGCTTGTAGCATTTTCTCCTTGACCTAGCACCTCTGGAATTTGGCTATAATGTTCCTAAGAGTTTTCTTTTTGGAAGCTTTTTCAAGAGGCTGTCAGTGAAGTCTTTCAATTTCTATTTTGCCCTCTAGTTCTAGAATATCAGGGAAATTTTGCTTGATAATTTCTTTCAAGTTAGTGTCTACACTTTTTATTAATTGTGGCTTTCAGGTAGTCCAATAATTTTTAAATTATCTGTCCTGGATCTATTTTCCAAGTCAGTGGTGTTCTATTTTTTAATTTGTGTGGTTCTATTTTATACTGTCTTGATTTCTCATAAAGTCATTAGCTTCCAGTTGCTTCAGACTAATTTTGAAAGAGTTATTCTTTTTTTTAAACAAATGCTTTATTAACTTCTGTTTTACATCATTCATTTCCACGAGATTTTGAGTTACAATCATTTTCCCCCCGTTATTCCCCTACCCACCCTCCCAGAATAGCAGTCCCACAAGATATCACTTCCTCCAATCGGCTCTCTCCCATACCTTCTCCCATACCCCCTTCGACTTTTCCATTGGAGGAAGATGAATCTTTGTGTCCCAATGCCTGCACATCTTATCTCCCTATTACAAGCAAAAGAGTATTAATAATAGTATTTATGTATATTTGAAACATTTAATGTTAAGACCTCGAATTTCAGATCCATTTCCTTCCTCCCTTGTCACCCATTCCCTCTGGGGAGATAAGTAATTCAGTATATGTTGTACATGTCTAGCTATGCAAAACATTATCATAGTAGATATATTGTACAAGGCTGCTTATAATTCCTTCCCACTCATCCCACCCCCCACCTGGTCCATTCCCTACATGATCCTGTCCCTCTTCTATAGTGGGTACTTCCAACCTCCCCTCCCCCCAAGGATGCCCTCCCATCCATCATCCCTCCTCTCATCCCCCTTCCCCCTATCCTGCTACAGGTTGAGATATCCCATTTAGTATGTATGTCATTCTCTCCCTGAACCAAATTCAATGTGAATGTGGTTTTGCCTTTTTAGCCTTCCTATTCTCCCCCTCCCTTGCAACCACTTCCCCTTGCTTCTTCTACATGAGATAGTTTACCCTACCCTGTCTCTCCCCATCTCCTCTTGCCACTTTCCCCTCTCACCTCATAATTTCATCCCTTGAGTATTCTCCCTTCCCAACAAATTCAACCTATGCCCTCTATCCATATATAACTGTAAGCATATACACACACATTCACATATGTATTCATATGACCACACACCCTTCTTCCATTATTTTCATAGTGAGAAAGATATCATCAGTCACAGTTATTGCTTTTCCATATAGGAATGTAAATAGTTCAACTTTGATAAGTTCCTTTTGATTTCTTTTCCCTGATTACCTTCTCAGGCATCTCTTCCTTCTTGTGTCTGGATGTCAAATTTTCTATTCAATTCTGGGTTTTTCCTCAAGAATGCTTGAAAGAGGGGCGGCTAGGTGGTGCAGTGAATAGAGCGCCAGTCCTGGAATCAGAGGGACCTGAGTTCGGAGCCGGCCTCAGACACTTAATCCACACAAACAAAAAAACCTAGCCGTGTAACCTTGGGCAAGTTACTTAACCCCAATTGCCCTAAAAGGGGCGGCTAGGTGGCACAGTGAGTAAGAGTGCCGGCCTCAGAGTTGGGATGACCCGAGATCAGATCTGGCCTCAGAAAATGAGCACCCACGCATAAATAATGACTTGCCATGTAACCTTGAGCAAGTTACTTAACCCCAATTGCTTTAAAAAAAAAAAGAATGCTTGAAAGTCCTCTATTCCACTGAATGACTATATTTTCCCCTGAAACAAAATACTCAGTTTTGCTGGGTAGGTGACCCTTGGGTTCATTCCCAGTTCTTTTGCCCTCTGGAATATCATATTCCATGCCCTTCGATCCCTCAGTGTAGAGGCTGCCAAGTCCTGGGCTATTCTGATTGTGTTTCCACAGTATTGAAAAATTGTTTCTTCCTGGCTGCTTGTAGCATTTTCTCCTTGATCTGGGGATTCTGGAACCTGGCTATAATATTCCTGGGAGTTTTCTTTTTGGGATCTTTTTCAGGAGGTGATCTGTGGATTCTTTCAACCTCTATTTTGCCCTCTGGATATAAAACATCAGGGCAGTTTTCCTTGAGAATTTCTTGAAGGGTGATTTCTAGGTTCTTTCTTTGATCATGGCTTTCAGGTAGTCCAATAATTTTTAAATTGTCTCTCCTGGATCTATTTTCCAGGTCAGTGGTTTTTCCCATGAGATATTTCACATTGCCTTCTAATCTTTCATTTGTTTGGATCTGCTTAACAGCATCTTGATTTCTCATAAAGTCATTAGCTTCCATTTGCTCCAGTCTAACTCTGAAGGAATGAATCTCCTCAGTGAACTTTTGAGATTCTTTTTCCATCTGGCAAATTCGACTTTTTAAGGCATTCTTCTCCCCATTGCCCTTTTGGGCCTCCTTTGCCATTTGAGCTAGTCTATTTTTTAAGGTGTTGTTTTCCTCAGTCAGGCTGTTGACCCTCATTTCATACTTTTCCTGCATCCTTCTCATTTCTCTTTCTAATTTTTCCTCCACTTCTCTTATTTGATTTTTAAAGTCCTTCTTAAGGTCCTCTATGGCCTGCAACCCGCTCATGTTTTCCCCTGGGGTTTTGGAGCAGGACTTCTGACCTCACAGTCCTTTTCCTGCTCTATGCCCCCAAAATAGGAGTCTAGGGTTGCATTTTTCTGTTTCCTTTGCCTTGGCATGTTGCCACTTAATTGCTTGACTTTTGGGCTTGTTGCCACACTATGGCTTTAAGGCCAGCTAGAGGAATCTTTGTCCCGAATGTGTCGGGGGCAACTTCCATTTCTGGCAAGCTGTAAACCCACCCACGACTTCCACCCTAGATCACAATCCAGATCCAGGGATGTTAAAGCAAGAGCAATTACCCCCCAAGGCTGATCGCTGGATCTCCCTACAATTCGCAGGCCAGGAGCTTCAGCTGCCTCTGAAAACTACAAAATGGTGTGTCTCCTCAGAGGCTTCTAGCCCCCAGGGGAGGGAGCCGACACATTCCCCCAAATACTGGTCCCAAAGTCCATAGGACACTATCCTCTTACTTTGTCCTGGGCATGTCTATGTTGATAATTCTGGAGTCGCCACAGCTGCTGGTGTTCTGGGGTTTCTCCAGCCGGCTGCTGGCCCTGCCGCCCTGGGGCTAAAACCTCGGCTCAAGCGGACCTGGGCTCCGCTCCGCTCTGCTCCCTGCGCTCTGCGTGCTGCCGGCTCCTAGACAGCTGTGCTGGTCCTTCCTGCAGGGCTGCTGGGCTGTCCTCAGCAAGAGGTTAGCTTCTCTGTGTTGTTCTGTGGGTGCTGGGGCTCCAGAACTTGTTCAGAGTCCCCTTTTACATAGTTTGGGGGGAACCTGGGGACAGAGTGGCTTGGACAAGCTGTTTCTACTCTGCTATCTTGGCTCCACCTCAGGAGTTATTCTTTTCAGTGAGTATTTGAAATTCCTTTTCCATCTTTAAAATTTGGTTTTCTAAAGTTTTCTCCTCATTGGCTTTTTTGGGCCTCTTTTGCCATTTGAGTTAATCTATTTTCAAAGTGTTATTTTCTTTTTTCAAATTAAATTTTATGTTCATTTTTAATTTACACAATTCATTTTCATAAGATTTTGAGTTACAAATTTTCTTCTGATTTTCCCTACCCACCATCCCAAAACAGCAATCCCACTGTATACCCCCTCTCCCAATCTGCTCTTTCCTATATTCATTCCAGTACTAAATTCAATAAAACCCTCCCATAGTTCCATTTTGAAACATGGATAGACAAGAACCCTTCTAAGTTTCCATAACTTTGTCTTTTGTTTCTCAAATTGTTCTACAAATTTTCAGGTTCAGCCTTTTTTTACTTAAACTTCCTTGTACTCTTTTAATATCCCCAAATCTTCTGAAGTCAAATGGGATAGGGAATGGCTAAGAGCATAGAGGCCTGAGGGCACATGACTAGCTACTGCTCTACCACATCTAAATCATCCCTTTTTCTATCCTACTTTCCATATATTTTTGTTGTCTTTCCTCTTATTCACTCAGACCACCTCTGTCCTCCTTCACACTTCAGAAAAATAAAAAGAAATCATACTCACCAATTTTATTCACCTTTTCTGTTCCCTAGATACTAGAATAAGTTAAATGCCTAGCAATTTACACACCAAGAGAACCAAGTTTTCCCCTTTATTTTGCAATTTTAACCAGGTTGTCTGATATCAGACACATTGATTCAAACATAAAATATACACTTTAGCTTTGAGATGTAATCAGACCTGGATTCAAACCTTCAGCTTTCTTTTCCCTCCCAGCCCTTGCTTCCTCTGGGTTGTCTGGGTTCTAAAAACTGCTAGCTTTATCTTCTGGCCTCTGGAAAGACCTTCCAAGCCTTAAAAAAATTTTCTTAAAGGTTTCATGAAACATTTCACAAAATGTGCGTCATTGCAAAGTGTACTCCAAAGTCATTACAAAGTGTACTCCAGTTTAGAAACCAAATTAGAATTCAAATTCAGACCAGTTAAAAACTCAGTTATAATTTATTCTGACTGATTTCTAGCCAATTTCAAATGGATATCCTTACAAGATCTCTGTCTCTCCCAGCACAATGGACATGCTGAGGTATTTTCAGTCCCTCCCCTAAGGGACTATTTTTGGAGGGGTGCCTTTCTCTCCTTGTTCCCATCCTAACTTCCTGGACTGAGACTTTATATCTTACAATCTCACTAGGGCTTCTCCCTTCTGTTCTCACAGGCTGCACAAAAGCCATCCCCTCCTTCAGTTTGACCTAAACCTCTCTCAGACCTGAAGGATACTCCAACTATCAAAGTTATCCTTAAATAGTCATTTTTCTCACTCTGATCTTTGCACGGGGTCTTCTGGTTGCCACAGATATATGTCTTTTATCATTTTACTCATGTTCCTAGGTTCAAGGAGATTTCAGAAATAGTTCTGGGAAGTTAAGAGTCAGAAGAGGGGAAAACTCCCAGCTGTGAATATTCTGGCTATTGGAAACCAACAGGGCACCTAGAGTTCTCCATAATGGAGCTCCCTTTTTCTGATGCTAGATCCCTGTGACAAGGCCACAAATTGTGACAGACATGCTCACTCTAAAAAAAAAAAGAAAAGGAACAATATTCATTGTGAAGCCAGGAAAGTTGCATTTGTTCTTCATTTCTTGGAATGGGGATCCCCTGAATGGAGAATATGCTTGCTCAGACAAATGCAATGTTTTAATTTTTTTATGCTGTTCCCAATTCAAATTTACCTTTTGTGATATCCACTGGCTAGATACAACTTGCTGAACCTCCCCCATCATGTCCCCCTCAAACAGCTCATTAAGTATGTGTACAAGCTTCTGACCTGTTAACTGATCAGAAGCCTGGTTCTTGTCTCTGACTAGAACCAGGCACCTCTGCTATCATTCAAAGCTGGGAGTGCTTTTTAATCCTTTGTAAACAGAATTCCTTCTTTTCTTTCCCACAGAAGAAACCCTTTTCTGCTCCAAAGAGTAATGACAAATAGTAACGTGCCCAAAATGAATTCATGGAAGAACTTTAAAAAGACTCTAAAAATCAAATGAGAGAGATTGAGGAAAAACTAAAACAAGCAAATAAACAAACTATTCGGTCAATTAGAAAAGGACATCCAGAATCTTTTCTACTCTTTTTCTTTTAGATTCAAGCACCAGAACTCTAATACAGGATAAATGAAAAAAGAAATATATCCTAAACTTAGTTATTGCATCTTCAATATAAAGTAGGAAGAGGAAAAAAAGCATGTCATGTTCATAGCAAAACCTAAGGGAGGACTCAAGGTACATAGCAACGAATTTTCATTTCAAGAGAGCACGTGTGATAAACGCTTCCTGGTGTGTTGGGAGCTTCCATCTTTTCTTTGCTTCCTTGTAAATATTCTTTTCTTCTTTGTTGTGCACTTCTTATTTTGTTCATTTCCCCTTCTTCCCCCTCATACAGGCTACAATAAAGTGGGAAATATTTATATGTAGAATTAGATATATACATACATACATACATATGTACATCCATACATCCATACATAGACATAAACTTTCCCTTACAAATTCTACTACTGATTTTTGTTTTTGTGTTTGTGTATATCTCTTATTTCCTATCTCTCCTAACTCCTCTACCTTACTTCTAACTTCTACCTTGCCCTTTTATTATCCCTCTCCAAGGAACCTTCCCTTATCCTCCCATTCTCATAAATCTAAACACACCTCCACCTCTTCAACCTGTTCCCTTACCTTCCCCTCTAAAGATCTCTCCTTTTCCTTCCCAAAGACCCCTCCTTGATCCTCCCATGTGCATTGATCTTAATATCCTTCTATACCCCACTTTTAACCTGTTACCCACCCTCCCCTCTAAAGAACTCTCCCTTATCCTCTCCCCCCTCTTCCTTACTGTTTTATTTCTTCTGAATATGAGACTTTTATACTCTTCTAGATATCCATATATCATTCCATCTTTGCTGCCAGCTGCAGGTGGGCATTTTATGGAGGAGTTGAAATGAAATGTGGGCCAAGAAAGCCAGTGGAAAGAGAGCCAATTTTATTCATCTGAGGGTCCAGTATATATACTATAGCTAAAGTACTTACAGTATATATACTATAGCTAAAGTACTTACATCATACATTCTCATAGGAAACTTCATATAGCTTGTTACATAAGGCACCTAACTTGCAACTTTGCAGGGGGCTACTGCTTCCTTATTTCATGCATCACTACTTTATCTATATTGCTCAAGTGGCCAGCCTTTCAGGGATAGCCACAATGTTCCAAGCCTCCCTTGTATAGGAGATGAGTAATGGGGCTGAGCGGGGCGGGGGGGGGGGTGTTTGGGTGTTAGGAGGGAGGTGGAGAGTCAACCTGAGATAGTGAGCCCAGACTGGATTCTTGCCCATGAAATACAGACCCCTCAGAGCCCTCGACAGTGCCCCCTACATTTCCCCCTTTTCTTTTAGCATGTAGTTTGAGGCTGTGGAATCTGTGCCCATCACAGTTACCAATGATCCCCTTAAACAGGTGAGGCATGACAGAATAGTGTCCTACCACCAAAATACTTAGCCAAGAGAGTAGGTGGAGAAGCATGCAAGTTCTATTTTTGAAAGGATTTGACAAGTTCCAAATTACATAGAATTTGGTTGACCAATTCAGCCAGGTTAGCCCCAGGGATATAGCTGTGATTGATACTAATGATTTTAGAAGCTGTACCATCAGCCTGGTCACTGCAGGAAGGCAGGTCCAAAGAAATAATACAACAACAAATACAGGTAAAACATATAAATCATGACATCACATTAAAAGGAGATAACTTTTACAATGTTGATAATATTGTGTTGGCAATGTTCCTGCCTGGATCAATTTCAGAGTGATAATGATTTTGGATGTAATTTTCAATCATATCAAACACCAGGAAGTTGAGCACGTATTTTATGCCCCAAAACATTAAAAGCAGAGCTAATAGATGGTAAAAAAAAAAAGTACACTAATATATGTATATTTAAAATAACATCTAATTAACATTTGAGATTTAAAGCCTTTAACTCATCAGCAAAATACAATACTAATTGTTCAAATACATTGATCTTATACATTGATCTAATACATCAATCCTTATCTATGTTCTGTCATGTTGCAGTGGCTACAGAAACGTTGTTTATAATTCATGAACATATTGTGCAGTTTTTTGGATTTTTCTAATTAGAGAATTTGTGTACACAAATTGTAGGCACAGTGGTAGAAATTATCAATAATAGTACGAACCTTCAAACCCCCCCTCCCGTTTTTGTTTTTGTTTTGCTTAATGGAGGGCAGTTGGGGTTAAGTGACTTACCCAAGGTCACATGGCTAGTTTTTGTGTTAAGTGTCTGAAGCCAGATTTGAACTCAAGTCCACCTGACTCCAGGTCCAGTGCTCTATTCACTGCGCCACCTAGCCACCCCTCCCTCTTTTAAATAAATAAATCAGAATTTAACAAAAAAATTATTTGGAAAAAGCAAATGAAGGTTGTTCAACCATTGCTCTCTGCATTAAGTAAGAGCTCAATTAATGCAAGTATTATTCCATACATAGGTGTCCTACATAGATATGTGTATGTGTCTCAGGATTTGATTAGGATGTAATCAGTTCAGTTTGTATTGAAAACAGAGTGATCATAGAGAGAAACAAATCCTGGGGTAACAGGTTTCAGTTCTTTGACTTGATATAATAAATGCTTGATCTGTCACCATGTGGGTGCACCATTTTGTGTAGTGGCTGCATTTCAAGACTTCTTTATTCCCATGTTCCATCTCCACAATTTCTTTCTCTGCTGCCAGAACTCTTTCATCTTCTGGGTAAGTTGTAGTACACGCCCTGACATTTCTGTTCTGGCACCCTCGCATGTTGTTCCCCAGCTTCTGGAAAAATATAAGCACAGCCTCACCCCCACAGCAGTAAATCCCCACGTTACCTTCATTTTAGGGAGTATGCACTTTTCACATCATTTTACTGCCAGTACATACTCATTTTTAGTGTATAGAAATGATTTTTGGTTGTACAAAGAGTAGCTAATTGCCTTTGTGGTATATTGGACAAAGTTCCCCCTTTTTATGTAGTAAATAGGTTTTAATATCTTTACTATAAGGGTTATGCCTGTAATCAATTTTATCTGAAAAATGATCACAGGAAGATTGAAATAATTTGCTAATGTAAGTGGGGACATGATCAGCTTTCAGTCTTGGAATGCACATGGAAGCAAAAGGCTGTGACATATGGTGAATTATATGTTTTTACTGTTTCCCCTGTCTGAAAGGAAGCAAAAGTGAAAGAAGAAAAAGTATCTATTTTAACATGTATATATGATAACTTACCAAAGGGAGGATCATGAATTACATCCATTCCCTGTGGGTTAACAGTGATCAGTGGAGGAGTAATAGAGGCAACACAGGTAGCAGGAAGTCTTTAAGGATCTGTGTAGCTTGTGCCTAAGGAATTGTTGAGGTCCAGGAAATAAAGAATGAGCTCTACTATGAGTTACATATGTATAAGTTGTGACCTTTGTCTCATGAGGGTTTGTAATTTTTTAAAAGAGGATAAAAAAATCTGTATTCTGTGTGTGTTTAAATGTAGCAGAATCAATATGTTGGCATATATACACTAAATATTTGCTATCTGACACAATATTGAGGGATGCAGTTTGAGCAGATAGAGTGAATATTCATAACTTTATCATTATTAGAATTAATCTAGTAGCTTGCATTTCCAGGAAGCTGATAGACAAAAGAAGTTCCTGACTAAAACTTTACAACTGAATGGTAGACATACATCCTTATTTCACAAAACTTGTTTATACTTTGATTAGATTCATTTTTGAAGAAAGAGACACTTAAGAAATTGAAGCTTTTACCTATAATAACTTGTAACTCTTGCTTAGGCAATGGAATGACTATACATAGGGATAAAACAGCAAAATCTGTTCTACTTCACTTTACCTTAGCTATAAATTGTCTTGGAAATGAAAGTTTTAGTAGGCCTCCTAAAAATCATACTAGGGGTTAAAAAGAAATTTTAAAAGTATATCCCTTAATTCAAAAGAATTTTAAGATTCATAAATGATCCCTAAACTTTTATGAAGAAAAACAATTGAAAAGTTTTACAATGAAAGCTCAGTTTTATCTTAAAGCAAAAACAAAACTTTTAAAATTGAGATTCATTAAAACAAAGTTGGTGTAAAAGACAATAGTTTTAGAATCTTCTTTAAGGTGAGTCTTAAGGAGTTTATACAAATTTCTGTAAATGTTCTCATTCTTGATGATGAAAAATAATATTAGATTTCACATAAAGCTAACACAAAAGAATTCTTCTCTTTTACTGACTAATTATTCTGATCATAGAAATTTTGTTATAGAATTAAAAAGTAAGACTATGTAAATTAAATATAGTCTTAAATGCTTTTTATTTTAAGTAGCAATTTTTCACTAATTCACAGCTCATATTCAACTACATGTTAATTTTATTCCCATGGAGCTATATTAAACAATAAAGACTTTATTAGGTCCCTCATACATAAAGCATTTCATTTAACATATTTCTTTCTCAAATACAAACTTGTCCTAGTGAAAAAGCCAATTGTTTAGCAGTGTGACCTTGGGCAAGTTACTTAATCCCAATTGCCCTCCAAAAAGAAAGAAAAAAAAGAAAAAGTCAATTGTTAGAAATCTTTTTAAATCTTTTGCAGCTTTTTAGTAAGTTATGTTCATTATTTAGGAATTACATAATTTAAAAAAGTTCCTTTTCCAGGCTGAATGACCTTTCCTATGGAGATAATTTTCAGGGATCTTGGCAGTTTTTAAAAATAAGAATAAATGAGAAGGACTTTGGGAAGGGGCTGGTGGTGATGACCCTTCTGTGTCAAATCTCATACATGAAGGAGGAATGGTCTGAATGGGCATTATGAATCCAAATAAAGTTTACACCTTATTTCCTGCTTTCTACATATAGTAATTGATTAACAACTCTGATAGTCAATTTGTTTTAGCTGTAGCTTCCTCTTTAACTATAGGTAAAGGTGTAAATATCTGGTTTCCTATATGGCATATATAAGCATTATAAGCCATTAGCCACATAGCTGTTTTTTCACAAACTTTTCCTGTATCTTTTAGTTTCAACAAAATTCAGATAAAAATTTACTTATCCAACACTATTCCTGGCTTACAATGATCCCTCCATTTTTAAGTGAGAGAAATTAGCTACAATGACATCATGACATTAATGTTATTTCCAAATCATCACTTGCAAAAATTATTGATATGAAATTGGGCTTATCAAGTGCAGAGGCTGTTGCTAGTGGGGTCCTTGTAAATTTAGTTTTCCTCCTCCCTTTTGCCAAATTGGGGAGGATAACTCAAATTCCCTATTATTCTTCAGCACTCTCTCTTTTTAATCTTATCTAGGATGAGAGGCTTCAACAAATCTTGGTAAAATGTTTTCAACTAATTTAACTTGTACTTCAGTAAGCTTCAATGCTATATTTATTCCTTTAAAATTTTCTTAGAAAGTGAGAGCTTTTAAATTGCCAGTTAGAGGGAGTAGGACTCTGGAAAATCCCAGTGGCATGTCTTGTCCCTTCTCCCCATACTGAAGAGCTCAAAACTTCACATCCAGCATGTTTCTTAATCACATCTTAGTAATATTCCAATTTGCCTTACTGCCAAATAGTACAATAAATTCTGACTTATCTTTACTCACTTCTAACAGGGGAGTGACACTATTCACTTTCTCACATTCCCAAAAACAACCAGAAGGAATTCAATCAATTCTCAGTCTCATTCTGATGTATAAAAGTTTTCTCTAATCAGTGAGACAGGAAGTGCTCTTCTCTTTGCCTCTTTTTTCTGACGGTAAAATTTCCCTCATCTTATCTTCTTTTTTGGGGATTCAACTTGGCCAGAGTTGAATGAAGAGAAAGAAAATTTCAAACTTCAACTTTTAAAAATCTTAAAACTGCTGTTCACACTTTTCATGCAACTTCCTACCCAACTCCTCTCTTTGCCACATGCTTAAATTTCTGTCCAATTCTGACCTGACACTTCTTCTCCACTCTTCAACTTGGCATTACCATCTTATAACCTGTTATTATAATTAAATACTTTTCCTCTCACTTTCTCACTCCTCTCCAGCCACTTGAGAAGGGGAAGCGAAAGAGATGAAAACATCCCAAGGAACGTCCAGCAGTCCAAGTGCACTTTAAATCTTATAGAATGAAAATTACTCACACTCATTCTCATAAAATGTAATGCCAAACAAAGGCAACTACCAAGGTTCAGAATACCAGCATAGTAACTCTCCATTTGATTCAGGGACAAATTAAGGCAAAACATTCACAGAACAGAGAAAATCAAGATACTGCATTCACCAAGTATAATTCAATAATTTCCAAGTATTATTCCACCCCTCAGGAGTACATTCATTTAGTCAATCATAAAGTCTCTCTTCTCAATTTAGGATTTGTTTCCAGTCACAAACGAAGTACATTCATTTGGTCAGTCACAGAGCACAAAAAAGTCAAAAGATTCCCACCTCTGGAACACAACTGAATTACAATTATCTTCAGTTAATGCCAAGCACTTTCTCAAAAGGGGCAGTGGAGAGCACAAAGGCCATCTATCCCTGAGCTACAACAAGCTTAAGACATCATTATAGCATTTAATACCCAACGAGAAGTCTTTTCTTCATCTTGACATGAGGTAAATTCTCAGCAGTCTCAGTTCCTGGGGAGATAAAGCTTAACAAAGCCACAATGTAAATTGCTAGAACACTCAACAGTTCACTCTTTGCCTGAAGAACAGTCTCAGGACCCCAGAAAACATCAGCAAGACCCTCTTCCAAGATTTCTGTAAACATACAAGAAAATCCTTCTTCAGGGCTTCTGAACCAACAGGCAGGTTCCAGGACCTCTGCAACAATAGCATTGTCCTTTACCAGCAGACGAATCTGGCAAAACAACATCAAAACAGACAAATTACTGGCATAACAGCCATGCCTCCTCAGTTCTTGGCAGCTCTGGGTGACAGTTCTCAAAATTCCTTCCCTGCTCCAACCCGTCATCAGCAGTCCTCTTTCTCTCTCTCTCTGCCTCCATGGTGCTGCTCCCAAAAGTCCTTTTGCCTCTCTGCTTGGGACTCTCTTTAACTCCATGGCACTGGCTCCTCCTAGTTCAGCCCTCTCTCTTGATATCAAGAGTCCATCCCACAAGTAGGATTCACAATCTCTGGATTTCAACACCCAACCCAACCCCCAAACCAAGCCAATACAAGGACATCTTTAAATTCCATTATTATTACAAAAAGTCACACAAACAAAGCAGAATAGATACAGAAAATAACAGAATGGATCCAAAAGCTCACACAGAATTATAGGAGATCTACTGAAAAAAATTAAACAGTTGCTTAGATCACAAGCTAATAATGGAAGCCAGATATGACTTCTTTGATAATTTTCTTTTTATCTATTTCTAATAGAGACAGCTACATCACATTAAATGGTTTGAGCTATCTTTGACACTTTCATTTCTGATATTAAATAAATCATTAATGTATTCCATTGAAGAAAGACAGAAATTTTAAAATGCAGAAGTGCCTCCTCATTATAATCTCACTCATTTTTCTCTCCACCATTTCCCATTTTCCCAAATCTTTAGTCTCTTTCTGTGGAAATCAGGGATATGTTTCTACACATTCCAAAAATTCTTGAGACTGACTGCTAGTGATAAGTAATCTTCTTTCTCTTAATATTCCTTTTAAAAGTCTTAGATAATATTCTGGGTCTCTGCTTCTGCCCTGTACTTGATCCATATATTAGGTTTTGAACCGTGCATGCTTTTGCCACAAAATCAAAAGCATGTTGGAAACAAAAGCAAGTTGTATAAAAACTTGCAGACTGTTCTCCCAAGACTGTGTCCCTTTCTTTTTCTTTTTGGTTTCTTGTCCCTAATCCCTCACTAATCCTGGTTTGCTTTTAGTTCTAAAACTGCTAAAAGTTTTCCCTAAAACTCAGTCATTGTGGCCTTAAAACTGGTACAAGCCAGGTGATTTATCACTTCCTTTACCCCCTTTACCTCGATGTCCCAGTCACTGAGTTGCCTCTTCTGTTGAGATCTTATTCTCTGGAGCCTGAAGGAAGCCACTCCTCTCATCCCTGTATTAGGAACCATTTGCTGCCAGCAGCAGGTATTTCATGAAGGAGTTGAAATGAAACATGGGCCAGGCAAGCCAGTGGAAACTGAGTCAATCTTATTCATTCACTTGAGGGCCCAGTATATCTACTATAGCTAAAGCACTTACATCACACTTTCTCATGGGAAACTTTACATAGCTTGTTATATAAGGCACTTAACTTGCACCTTTGTTGTAGGAGGCTACACTACTTTATCTATATTGCTCAAGTGGCCAGGGATGGCCAGAATGTTCCAAGACTCCATTACACAAGGGATAAGTTAAGGGGGGAGGGGTGGGAATCAACCTGAGATAGTGAGCCCAACTTGTATTCATGTCCATGGGATGCAACCTCCTCAGAATGCACCCATGGCAAAAACCCTCAGAGCCCTTGACAGGGCTCCCTGCATCTCTTGAACCCATTCCCCATGAAAATAGTTTACAAGAGCTCCCAGCTCTACTACCCATCTACTTCCTCTGTGTCAAGTCTTCTTCTTGAACCTCATTTGTATAAGATAATTACTCTTTTTAATTGTCCTGCATATTTTTACTTTTTAGAGTCATATCATACTCAGGCCTTCCTCAATCTTTCTTACAAACTGCTAATGACAATCTTAGACATTTTAAATACATAAAAGGTAAAATCTCTGTCCTTACTGAATCTCTTATAATTATTCTTTGGTGTATGCCTTATGCTTCTCTTGGCTCTTATGTGTCAAATCTTTTACTTAGTTTAATTTTTAAAAAATAAAGTCCTTAAAGTCTGACAATTCATTAAATATCCATTTTTTTTTCATTCAGTATTATGCTTAGCTTTGCTGGGTATGAGATTTTTCACCAGAAAGCCAGTTCTTTTGCTCTTTGATATATATTGCTTCAAGACTGGCAGTCCTTAAATGTCTCTGCTGCTATGTCTTGTGTGATTCTATTTGCAGCACTATCATATTTAAATTATTTTTCTTGCTGCTCTTAATATTTTATCTTTAAGCTGGGGGTTTTGGAATTTGACTATAATATTTCTGTGAGTTTTTGATTCAGAATCTTAAGGAAGAAAATAATTCTTTGAAAATCAGAATTGGGTATGGGGAAGCTAGTAAAGTCATAAGGGACCAAGAAATAATAAAATAAAATGTAAAGAATGAACAACAACAAAAAAGAATATGAAATGTCTCATTAGAAAAACAACTGATCTGAAGAAGAGATCAAGTAGAGTAAACATAAGAATGATTGGACTACCTGAAAGTTATAATCAAAAAAAGAAACTTGAGGGGGGCGGAGCCAAGATGTTGGAGTAGAAACAGCACTTCCAAGGCTCTCTCTCCCACACCACTTCAAAATCATGTAAAAGGGAACTCTTAACAACTTCTGGAGCTCCAGCACCCACAGAAAGACACAGAGAAGCTAATCTGCCGCTGAGGACAGCCCAGAAGCCCTGGAGGGAGTGGCAAGTGCAGCACTCTGGGAGCCAACAGCACAGAGCTCTGGGAGACAAGCCCAGGCCCATGTGAGCCACCCTGGCTCTCAGGTAGATAATCATCTTCCATGTGGAGGATAAACCTATTAAGAATACTCTGGCAAGAATTTTGTCTGCAAGAGAGAATCCTTTTTTCCCTCCCCGCTCCTCAATTATCACATGACAATCTATTTCCTTTCACTTTATAGAGAGGCATCCTTGAACTCCTGAAAGATTACCTTGCCATATAATCCATAAAGTTTCTGTCAGCTTTTGTATGTGGAGTAGACTCCCTACCTTTAAAATTTTCGTTTTCAGTAGAATCAGCACTACTAGCTTTGCCGTGAGAGGATCCTAATGGCATTCAAGACCTCTTCTGTTCGAAATTCTGCTAGAGAGGAAATGAATTCAAACTGAGGTATATGGTTAGTAGCTTTAGCAGTGATTATTGACACCCTGTTGAGAACACTATGGAAGTGTTTGGGCTCATCTCAACAGGATCATATCCGTATCACTGATCAATGAGACTCCATCAGCGCTGAGTAGTTGAGATGCATCATAGGTCTTTGGCCCATGAATAGATTTTATGATATGCTAAATTGATATCCCATTGATATCCTATCAATGTAAAACTGAATTTCACTTGCATTCTTGCTAACCCAAGAATTTTGCAACTCCCCAAGTTCCACTTTCACATTACTTTTGATGGAGTTACATGCTGCCTTCTTAGAGACAGATGAACTATCCTGCAGGTAAACCCTATGGAGTTCTCATTTTTTATTTATCAGTTTCTGAATTTCCTCATAGTTTTCATCAAACCAATCTTGATGTTTGTGAGTATATTGGCCCAGATAAATAGATGCTGTGCTGTATCCCAAATCTCTGAAAGCTGCCCACTCCTTTTCTTTCCTTCTATTACCAACCTTTTCTTGGCCCAACTTAACATACAAGTTAGCAATGAAGTGTTCTCACTTGGAAAAAAGAGGTCTAATCTGTTGACATTATGTCTTGCCTTGGGAATACTACTTTTGTTGTGCATGAATATTTAGTTTGGAGAGGATAAGTCTATTATCAGTCCAGCACTCTGCACCACATATCACATTTGTCACTCTCACATCTTTGCAGTGACGTAGTATATTACATGCCAATATTTTCTGTAAAGGTTCATCCACAGAGTTTTATTGTGTTTAGGTAAATGGACGATAGTGTTGGTGATGAGGAAGTCATGAGGTGCACAAGTCTTCAGCAGTAAGTGACCCTGGCTGTTGCTGTTTCTGACTCCATTCCTTCCAAAGATTCCCTGCCATGTCTTGCAGTCTGTGCTTACTCTTGCATTAAAGTCATCCAGAATTGTAACCTTTTCCTCTTTTGGCACATTGATGATGAGAATTTCCACAGTTTTATAAAATTTTTCTTTGACTTCATCAGGGTTTGTCATGGTGGGAACATATGCACTGATGATGGTGGCATGAAGCTTTTCTGCAAGTGGCAACTGCATTGTCATGGACTTGCCATTCACTCCTTTAGGGAGGCATACAATCTCATTGACTAAGTTCATTGTGATTGTGCCAGCTTCATTGCTCTCATTTTTATTGTGGTCACTCTAGAAAAATGTTTATCTAGCTCTGACTTCAGTAAGTTGGCCTTCATATGCCAGCCTTTTTTCATTCAGAGCTGCTGAATGGATGTGAAGCCTACTGAATTCTCTTGTAATAAGAGCTATACATCTTTCAGATTGGGTGGGTTTTGTGTTGTCCATAAGCATGCATGCATTCCATGGAGTCATCTTTGTAAAACGTTTTTTACATTTTTGTGGTGTGATTTGATCCCGGGCTACAATCCCCACCTGTTCTGGTAAGCTGGCCAAGGTTGGGTGAAACAGACAATTTTTCAGGCACTTATTCTAGCCCCTTCCTGACACCAAGGGGTGAACAGTATGATCCTTTAACAAAAACAAACGACTCAGACATCCATGAGGCAGTCAAATCCCATTGCTGCTTCAGTCGAGTGAGAAGATGACCCTATGGCCTGGGATGCCTGTATGCAGAGTTGTGACTACAATTCCCAATGTGTCTGCACCTATTGTTTCATCAATGCCTGATACTACAGGACTTTGACACAGGTAAAAATGGTAAAATGGAATGGGTGATGTATTTTGGTTAGCACATAAGTTGTATTTACATGAGGCAGAGTTGCAGAAAGTTGTTGACCTCACTCTCTCTTCCAAAGTCATTGGAGTCCAGTGGCAAGACAAAGTCAAGACAACTGGCAATGCCTTAGGCATGCAGTGGATGAACTTAGGTGTTTTTGATTTCTATCCAAGTTGTAAGCTCTCCACAGCATTTGCGTCATCCCACTTCTGAAGTGGCATGATGATTGGAACAAATTTTTCTACTGGGAACAGTCTTCATCTCTCCTTCCACCCCACTCACCAAAGGGTTTGAGATACATCAGTTACCCTCAACCTTATTTATCCCATATACCAAAAGGGTTTAATGTGCCACTGTGCATGCTACAGCTTCTTGGAATCACAGGTGAGATTTGGGTGCATCAGGTAAACACCAAATTGGAATTCAGCCCCGAAAAGGATTTGGTAGCTGTCACACCAGAGTACTAGTCTTGGCTAAACAAACACTATACCTTTAATGTGTCATAAGTAATTCCAGTAGGTAGTTTCAGAAAAAAAAACTTAGGAAAATTTTCATGCACTTAAAAAGTATGACAAAAGCAGAATCAGTGGAGATCAATTTCTAAAATAACGTTTAAGATAAACCATTTTAAAAGACAGAACTGTAATAAATGCATGTAATGATTATGGGATTTGAAGATCTTCCATGCCCCTGGAACTTGCTGATATAGCAGGAAGGGATGGGGCAAAAGGAAGCCAGAGCCAAGTTAGAGTCTATGAGGTGACTGGAAGTGGTGGCTGTGGGGAGAATTCCTTTATTTTAGCCAGCCAGAATTTCTGCTAAAGATCCCAGCTGAGGACTGCCAGGGACAGGATCTATGGATTGATTGGGGTGGGAGGCCAGAGCTGCTGGGAGCAAGCTGCATGGATGCTGAGCAGTTGCTGTGAGAGGACAGTAGGGTCTTTTCCTGAGGTAGCCTGTTCTGTTCTGAAGCCTTGAGAATGAGGGTGTTTTCTACATTAACTGCATGTACCAATTCCATAACTACTGTGATGGCTTTGACTTTCTGGTTTTGGGACTCAGTTTTCTGGTAATTGAATAAATGTTCTAGCTATATCACCATGTGGAATACTTGTTACATTTTGTGATTAGTATCCATATCAGCATATTTATAGATACTGTAGCAACTGAGAATGCTGCATTGTTGATACATTTGGCTACAAAGGTAGGATCACAAAATGTCAGGTCTCTATTTGGAAGCAGGGGTCTTTAGAGTGAGAAATAGTTATCCCAGGATAGGAGGATTTGCCTTATTCTTCTCTAGCCAGAGATTGTGCCAAAAGCACAGGGCCCTGTGAAAACTGGGAACCAAGACTAAAAGAGGGAGAACTCAGAGATTTGGAAAGATATTTCCAAGGAATATCCAAAGATCCAGGCAAAGACCTGGCAGGAGTGTGCAGGAGAGGCTGGGTCCTGCTAACAAGACATCACCTTATGTGTAAAAGTAGAGATAAGTTTCTGGAAGAGAAACCTCAGATGGCTTGTAGTCAGCTGGTTTGCCCGAGGATTCTTCTGTGTCATAGCATTCAGAAGAGCAAACTGGAGGGTCTCGGGTGGTGGAAGAACAAGCTACTGTTCATGTAGCTAAAAGGAAGCAAAAACCTAGCAGAAGGAATGTGCAGGCAGCTTTTGTACAGGCTGGGCAGAGTTGCCCTGACAGCTGCCAGGAGAGTGTGTGTGATGAGAATGGAACAAGGTTAGACGAGAAGTCTTCTAACGTAGAAGTTCTCCCCATATGAAGAAGAAGACAGGAGAACCACCAGGGTCAGAGTCCATCGAGATAACTGAGGATTTCACTCAACAAGAGGTTACTGATATATTGAGTAGATTCGCCCAAAGAATGGGAGAGTCTTTAGTGTCTGGGATAGTAAGAATCACTGATGAAGGCACTGGAGGAATAACACTGGACAGTATGGATGGCTTAAAATTCATAAGCATCAGTCAGAATCCTTTTGTGCACCAAGCTTTCAGGGATCACCATATGTGAGGAGGCCTCAACAGAACTAATCTGTTAGCTTTAGCTGCAGAGGGATGCAAAAAGCAGTATCTCACTGCTTCTATGTGGCCTGGTAGAGACAGACCCTGGTACTCATTTAGAGACTGTATGACAAAGCTAAAGGAGGAGGTAATGAAAACTGCTATCATGGTTGTAGATGCAAATGCATATCCTGATACCCCTCTAGGAGTTCCTCATAGAAATATCATAGTGAAGTTGGCTTCTCCTGCTTATAAGCACCTAATTCTGACACTATTAGTTGGGGAAATAGGGCATGATCTTTCAGAGGTGCTGGATAAGATTTCACAATTAAGTGACTTAGGTGAATGGGGGAAAGATAAGTTTCCTAAAGAGAGAAGAGTAAATAGCCAGAGGTTTTAAAGACTAAATGGATTGACAGGAATAGAACTGTTTACTGCTCTACTGAGAGCAGGGGTGGATTTTAGAACAGATGGTATTCCAACTGAAGAGCTACATAACATGTACCTAGGAAAAGTACTTAACATTAGAATGAATAGGGAAGCAGGAACTACCCCTGCAGGTACTACTGAATCTTTATATCCAAGTCTGCCCCACCTTCAGGGAGAATAGGAAATAGGAGGTGCCCCAGCCCAGATTAAAGAAGATTGCAGGACCAGGAGATTGCAGACCCCATATTGGTTTTACAATATATTGGAAGAATGGATCAACTACTGTAACTAGGGTGCTGCCAGATAGGGAGGCTGAGGCCACACTTATCAGTGGAAACCCTGATAAGTTTAAACATGGAACTACTATTACCATCACAGGGTTCAGAGGGGCTGAAATATCAGCCAGAAACTTAAAATAATAATGAAAATTGGGGAATTACCTAAGAAAGAATATACTGTGGTTGTTGTACCATTCCTGAATACATCATTGAAATAGATAAAATGAGAGGCATGATTCTGAATTTACCTGAAGGAAGATACTAATTTGCTGTAAGGAAGATAGGAATTAATAAGGTTTTAGTGGGAAAAATAAAAATGGACCCAATCACTTTACCTGAACCTTCTGAAGTAATTACTTTAAAGCAGCTCAAAATGTAAAATTTGTGGGCATTCAATGGAACAAGGGACTAGGAGACATTCTTCCAGAAGCCCAACAAAAGATTCAAGATTTTCCTAACCTTACCAACAAGAAGGAGGCCCAAAAGTTCATAGGATTGTTTGGATACTGGAGGCACCACATTCCACATTTGGGACAGATTTTGAAACCTTTCAATAAAGTCACTCAGAAGAAATATGAATTGGATTGGGGACTTGAGCAGTGTAAAGCTTTTGAAGAAGTGAAGGCTGCCATACAATTGGCCCTAGATTTATTGCCAAAGCAAAAATGGTCTGGTGGAATTACAAGTGACTGTGAAGATGGGTAAAGTTGCTCTGTAGACCCTAAAATACCAACAAGATGGGTCCTGCAAAATGAATTCAACTGAAGTCTTCTCTCAGCCAAAGAAAAGTAAAATTTATTAAAAGTTTGCTTGGACACCACTTAAAATTATGTAAAAGAGGGCCTCTGAATGACCTCTGGAGCTCCAGAACCCACAAAATGACACAGAGAAGCTAACCTCCCACTGAGGACAGCCCAGCAGCCAGGCAGGGTGCCATTAGCTCAGTGCTCTAAGAGCCACTAGCACAGTGCTCTGTGAGCTGCCAGTACAGCTTCTAGCCAGGCCCAGGTGAGTCTTGGTTTTAGACCAAGGGCTTCCAGAGCAGCAGCCAGCTAGAGGGACAACAGAACACCAGGGGTTGTGGCATTTCAAGAATTATCAACACATAGATGCCTAGGACAAAGTGAGAGGTTAGTGCCCTATAGACTTTGGGACTGGTTGGGAGAATGTTTCGCCTTCTTCCCCTGGAAGGGAGAAGCTGCTGAGAAGCCAGCACAGCTTGGCCCACATTGCCACACTGCAGTTTGAGCTCTTGGCCTACAAACTGTAGAGGGATCCGGTGAACAGTCTGTGGGGGAAGAGCTCTTGCTTACCCTTCTTGGATCTAGATTTCAGTCTGGGGTGGGGGTCTTGGGGTGCGTGACTAGCTTGCCAGAGTGTGTGGAGGCTTCACAGAGGCCACCCAATTAATACCTCCAGAAGCTGAGAAAACCCCGTTTGGGATGGAAGTTCCCCTGGCTGGTGGCAAAGTCCTACTGTGGCAACAAGCCCAAAAGTCAAGTAATTGAGTGGCAACATGCCTAGGAAAAGGAAACAAAATAAACAGAAAAATGCAACATTAGACTCCTATTTGGGGGGCAAAGAGGATCAAAGCATGGAACAGGAGGAGGACTGTGAGGTCAGAAATGCTGCACCAAAAGCCCCAAATGAAAATACAAGCTGGCTACAGGCCATAGAGGACCTTAAGAAGCAGATAAGAGAAGTGGGGAAAAATTGGGAAGGGAAATGATAAAGATGCAAGAAAAGTATGAAATGACAGTCAACAGCCTGACTGAGGAAAATAACACCTTAAAAAATAGACTAACTCAAATGGCAAAGGAGGCTCAGAAAGGCAATGAGGAGAAGAATGCCTTAAAAACCCTAATTTGCCAGATGGAAAAAGAATCTCAAAAGCTCACTGAGGAGATTTATTCCTTCAGAATTAGAATGGAGCAAATGGAAGCTAGTGACTTTATGAGAAATCAAAATGCTGTTAAGCAGATCCAAACAAATGAAATAATAGAAGGCAATGTGAAATATCTCATGGGAAAAACCACTGACATGGAAAATATATCCAGGAGAGACAATCTAAAATTTATTGGACTACCTGAAAGCCATGATCAAAGAAAGAACCTAGAAATCATCTTTCAAGAAATTCTCAAGGAAAATTGCCTGGATGTTTTAGAACCAGAGGGCAAAATAGAGATTGAAAAAATCCACAGATCACCTCCTGAAAAAGATCCCAAAAAGAAAACTCCTCGAAATATTGTAGCCAGGTTCCAGAATTCCCAGATCAAGGAGAAATATTACAAGCAGCCGGGAAGAAAACATTTCAGTATTGTGGAAACACAATCAGGTTAACACAGGATCTGGCAGCTTCTACACTGAGGGATTGAAGGGCATGGAATATGATATTCCAGAGGGCAAAGGACCTGAGATTAAAACCAAGAATCACCTACCCAGCAAAACTGAGTATCATGTTTCAGGGGAAAATATGGTCATTCAGTGGAATAGAGGACTTTCAAGCATTCTTGAGGAAAATAGCAGAGTTGAATAGAAAATTTGACATTCAGATACAAGAAGCAAGAAATGCTTGAGACTGTAAACAGGGAAAAGGAATTACTATGAACTTATCAAAGTTGAACTATTTACATTCCTACAGGGAAAAACAATCACTGTAATTGATGAAACTTTTCTCAGTATGAAAATAGTTGAAGAAGGTTATATGGGCATACGAATACATATGTGAATGTGTCTATATATGTTTTCAGGTATACATAGATAGAGGGCACAGGTCGAATTTAATAGGAAGGGATGATACTTAAAAGGTGAGTTTAAGAGGTGAGAGAGTAATGTGGTGAGGGGGAATGAAGAGAGACAATGGGGTGAACTGTCTCATGTAGAGGAGGCAGGGGATGGTGGTTGCAGGGAGGGCGAAGAACAGGAAGGCAAAAAGGCAAAACCTTATTCTCATTGAATTTGTACCAGGGAGAGAATGACATGCATACTAAATAGGGTGTCCCACCCTACAGGAGCGTGGTGGGGAGGGGGACAGGGGAAGGTGGTGGAGGGGAGGGTGGGCTGCGGGGGAGGGATGTTGGAAGCACCCACTTTTGAAAAGGGACAGAATCATGATGGGGAGTGGACAAGGTGGAAGGTGGGATGGCAGGGAGGGAAATATAGTCAGTCTTTTACAATATATCTACTATGGTAATGTTTTGCATAGCTACACATGTACAGCACATACTGAGTTGCTTATCTTCCTTTTAAAATCAATTTTTAAAAAAATATATAAATACTATGATTAATACTATTTTGCATATAATTGGGAGATAAGATATGCAGGCAATGGGGCATAGGGATTCACCTCGCCCTTTTGGAAAAGTTGAAGGGGGTATGGGAGAAGAGATGGGAGAGAGTAGATTGGATGAGGGTATACCCTGTGTGACTGTTATTCTGGTGTGATGCGTAGGGGAAAAATTGTAACTCAAAATCTGACAGAAATGAATGATGCAAACCACAAGTTAATAATGCATTTGTAAAAAAAAAGTAGAAAATACAATAAATGGTGGGCCTTATAGGATGGAGGGAAATATAGTTAGTCTTTTACAATATATCTACTATGGAAATATTTTGCATCACTACACATGCACAACCTATATTGAATTACATATCTTCCCAGTGGGGTTGGGCGAGGAGAGAAGAAGGAAAACAATATGGAAATCAAAGTTTTAAAAACAAATGTTAATTTTTTTACATGCAACTGGAAAATAAGATATACAGTCACTTGAGTATAGAAATCCATCTTGCCCTACTAGAAAGTCAGAGGGGGGACGGGTGAGGATATAAGAGAGAGCTGATTGGAGAAGGGGTATTCAGTAGGCTAGATATTTTGGGGTGGGCATAGGGGAAAGATGGGAAGAAAAATTGTAAGTCAAAATCTTTGGGAAATGAATATTGAAATTTAAAAATTAACAAATAAAAATCTAAAACAAGGTTAAAAAAAGTTTGCTTGTACTGGACACAGAGTAAGCCTGTACTAGCTCATTCTATTGCACTCTCACTTTTCTATGGCACTCTTACAAAAATGAAGACAGGATGGGGTCTTATATACAGAAGGTTGTGGGAGCAATCTAGGGGTGGTCTAGGGGAGGAGTTTGGGGAAGGTCTTCAAGAGGAGTTAATGAGGTCAATGAGAGATTAAGGGTGGGAAGTTGAATGGAAGATCTTCAAATTCCATAACCACTACATTCACCCCCAAGATCTTTCATATCCCTTACATTGCAAAAATACGTTAACAATAGATTTCATTACATATGTTAATAACAGTTTTAGGAGTAACTGGTGTCAACAGAATTTTACAACAATCTAACAAGGATAGCACACAATAAACACAGAAAACAATATTTTAGGGTCAGGCTTGAGCACAAGCATCCCATCATTCTCCCCTGAACAAAGGGAATTACAAAATCTTGGAGTTAGGGGAAAGTTTTCTTTCGTGGCTACTTGGAATCTGAAGATCTTTCATGCCCCTTTAACTAGCTGATGTAGCAAGAAGGGGTGGGGCAAGAAGAAGCCAGAGCCAAGCTAGAGTCAGTGTGGAGACTGGAAGCAGTGGCTGTGGGATGACCTCTTTTTAAGCCAGCCAGAATTTCTGCTAAGGACTTCTGCTGAGGACTGCCAGGGGTGGAAACTGCGGGGATGGGTGGGAAGGGGGAGACAGGGCAGAACTGCTGGGTACAAGGAAAATGGATGCTGAGCAGTAGCTGAGAGGAGAGGAAGATCTTTGCCTGAGGTAGCCTGTTCTGTTTGGAAGGCTTGAGAATGTTTACTACATTAACAACATGTGACAACTCCATAACTACTGTGATGACTTTGATTTTCTGATTTGGGGACTCAGTTTTCTCATAGTTGAGTAAATGGTCTAGCTATATCCCCCATGTAGTGAGCCTTTTGCATTTTGTGATTAATAACTATATCTGCATATTACTATAGGCATTGTGAAAATTGTGAATATTGCATTGTTCATACACTGCAGTAACCAAATATGATTCCAGATGGCTAATAAAGTATGCTACCATCCTCCTGAAAAAGAGTGAATGTAATCATGATAGGAGAAACTATTATTTTCTATTTTTAATAATCCACTATTAATTAGGATCCAGACTTTTCCACTCTATTTCCCCACTCAGGAACAGGCCTTTGTAAATCAGTCAGTCTCTGAAGGACATTGCTGATAGATGAGATTGCCCAAATCTTCCAGGAACCTGCTGCTCCTCAAGGAATATGCATTTTGATCTTGGGCACCCATGTAGAAGATGGAGAGGTCTATGACACAAGGGTAAGGGCCAGCCTGTAGTATGAGGTGGTAACAACAGTGATATGCTTTTGATGTGGACTTTTGATGTGATGCTTTTTTCTGCAGTAGCAGCAACTTTGGGAGCTCTCTGCCCAGAGGTAGTACGGGGATTGGATGATTGGTGAGGAGATATTACAGGGGACCCTCAACTAACAATGGGAGCCAGACCAGGTGTTCTTGACAACTCCATTACCCATGTGCAATTTTAGGTTCCAGTTTCAGGTCAGAGAGGAGAGCTTGTGGTCAGTCTCAAGGAAGCAGAGATTCTGATCACAGTTCCAGGGCAGAAAGGAGTATTACAACTTGCAAATTCAGGGGAGCAGGAAACCTGGTTACAGCTAAAAGTGAAAAAAGAGTGCTAATACTTGAAGTTGCAGGGTAGCAAGGGCCCTTCCTGGGTAAAGAACAGACTATAGACCACTATAAAGCCAAGCCTGAGCAGCTTTCCAGAGGACTGCTGTTGTGAACAGCTTTCAAGGTTCTGATTACATAGTATAGTGAATTCTATTTATTCAGTAACAAATCAGAGGAAAACATTCACAGAAAACCAAGGTACAGCTTATTGTTAGCAATGCTTCCTAGGGCCCACTTGACTTATTCTCTAGATCAGTAACCTCAACATTGTGGTTTTTGGTGTATAATTCTTCTGTATATTGTTGCTGCCTCTTAATCTCTTCTACTTCTGTACAGTTCCTGCCATTTTTTGTCTTTTGTTATGCCCATTTTCACATGAAACTTTCCTTAATATCTCTAATTTTATATTTCTCATTCTATTGTTTTCTTCTGTTTCTTTGTCCTGCTCATGTAAGAAAATCATTTTATCTCTCCTTAACAGTGTCTGGAATTATGCATTCAGGTGGGCATATCTTTCCCTTTCTTTTTTTTTACCTTTTGCTTTCCTTCTTCACTCAAGTATTTGTAAAACTTCATGAGACAGCCACTTTGCTTCCTTGCTTTTCTTTGTCTTTGGGATGTTTTTTGCTGCTGCCTTCTGTACAATATTACACCTCCCTCCATAGTTCTTTAGGCACTCTCCCTATCAGATATAATCCCTTGGGTTCTTGAAAAAAGTTTTGCTATGACCTGTGAGTTATCTTGACAGAACTCTAGTATTTTCTGTCCTGCTTTATTTTTTGCCCCAACATCAAACTTACCTCTTATTTCAATTATCTTTTGATTTCCTATTTTATCCTAATAGCCTATGATGAGTGTGGCATCTTTTTTGGTGTTATTTTTATAAGATGTTATAGGTCTTTGTAGAACTTACCAAATTTGAACTTTTTGGCATAAGTGATTGGAATATAGATTTATATTAATATGTTGAATGGTTTGCCTTGGATTTGAGCAGATCATCACTCTATTGTTTTTGAGAAGGCCCCAAGGATCACTTCTAGCTCTAAATCCATCCTATAACCTATAGTCTATAATATGTAATCCTGTAAATGCCCTCACTATTGACCTAGTAGCAGCTACCACAAAGTACAGGGTTGGTGGCTAGCAAGGAAAGAAAACAATCTACTTCTTCAGTAAGACACACCGAGCTCTCAGGTTTTTTCCATGTTCTAGGGAGAGCAGACAGTGGGAAGCATCATATCCACAGCCTTGGAAACTGATTATATTTTCCACGATTTGACTTCAAAATGGCAGAAACAGAACCAGAGAAACTTCTGAGAGACAATTGATTCTTTATTGTCTCAGTTTGGTAATATGAAAATCTGTGTACCTAGACATGTGTTTTCTATTTATTCATGTTAATAACTTATTAGGAGAGAGCCTAATTATTATGGTGTGGAGGGGAAATGTTTAGAACAAGAAGAAAGTTGTTTAATAGAAGTCAACTGAAGTGATGAGTTGACCCTAAATATTTAAGGTATATGCCACACCCTGTTTCTTCTTTCTGCCTCTTTCAAGGAAAGCATTTGTTTTTTCAAGAGTGACCAGAGGACCACCTGTCAGGTATGTTACAGTGGAGATTCTTGTTCAGGTATCAGTTGAACTAATTGGATATCTCTTTCAACTCAGAAATTCTGTGGTTGTATATGATTTTTTTTTTTTACAATAAGGACCACTAACAGAGAAAAAAAGGTGTTAAATACTTGCTTCACTTGTAGAATAGTATTTCTAAATATCGCATTGCAAAATTTCAGTGACTCCCTGTTGTCCATACTGAAAAGTCTCGATATATTTTTCAAGAAAAGCTGGCTTAGCTTGCAATGGGGGAAAAGTTTGATATTAGACTAGGATCACAATACACCCTTTTTTTTGGTGGCAAGATCCTTTTAGAGTACCTCAAATCAATTACTGATACTATTATTGTTACTAGTCAATCCTGAATACCAATATTCCAGAAACCTAATATATTCAACATTAAAGGAGGAAAACACAAACTAAAGTAAAAAATAAAGCAAAACAATGTAACAGCACTCTAAAGCATCTAAAGTTCTCCTAGGGTTCAAACTCTACAGAGTCTCTACAGAAATTATCTGGAATTTCCAGAGAGAAAGAGAATTAATTGCATTTCAAAGTCGACAGTTTAGGAGTGAGAATAGAAAGTATTTAGATTAGTGTAGTGCCTCTGTTTGTTCTAGGAAAATTAAGTGTGGTTCAATTGTCATTTATTCATGTCCCCAACTCCATAAACTGTCTAGATTCTTGGATAAAATTAATCATTGTCCATTTAAATGTTTCCTTAAGTGGCTTCCACTGAAGAAACAAAAAAGCCCAAGTGGAACAATTCCATTTGGCTTCTCAAATGTCAAACAAACAAACTAACTAACAACCTTTTAAACAATTCCTTCAGCACAATTTTCAAACTTAAAGTCTTAGGAATCAGTCTTGATTTGCTACTTCTCAGCTGCATAGCTAAATCCATACACTTAGAACTAAAGAGTTTTTATGTAACTGCTTTGCCATTTCCAAAAAGTTATCAAGACCAATCAGTTCTTCCTTCATTTACACAGAAATATGGCTTCCCATTGCCTCCAGGAACAAATCCAAAATGCTTCTTCATAGCCTAGTTCCCTTTTACCTTTCCAGTCTTTTACTCCTTACTCTGTAGCACGGACTCTCTGATCCAGTGAAACTGTCCTCTTGACTGTTCCACAAAGAAGACTCTGTGTTCGGGGGAATTAGTGTGAGTGAGCAGAGTGAACTCTGGGCATTTCCTCTGACTGTCTGCCATTGGCATTCTACTCTGCCTGTTGACCTCTCTGGCTTCCTTTAAGTCTCAACTAAATTCCTTGAAGTCTCAAATTTAGATAGTCTTTCCTAAGCCTGCTTAAATATAGTGCCGTTCTTTTAATTATTTCCTTTTATCCTGTGTTTGTCCATTTTTGAAGAGGACTGTGATATAAGGAAAATGATGACATGACTTGCAGTCTACTTTGATTTGAGTAAGGGAGGGCTATGCATGGTCACCAGCCTCATTTTCTCCTCCAGAGACATCTGGGTTCAGTGGCTAGATATCATTAGGATGACTGGAGATGGTTCAGGAGGGACTGGGAGATACTGACCCTTTTAGGCTTTAGGCTAAGGTAGTCTTAGGTTCTCACTTTGAGTGAGGTAATGCCCATTCAGTGAATAGACCTCTTTAAGATGTGAGTCAAAGGATTTGGGTAATTCAGTTTATCCTCTTCCTCTCCTTCTCCTCTCCAAAGGAACATAAATTTCGATGTCTAGAATCTTCCCAGTTACCGGGGTTTACTGGCTTTCTCAAACTCTCTCTCTCTCACTCTCTCTTTTACACACACACACACACACACACACACACACACACACACACACACACACACAACCTTAAACCCGTTTCACTCTCCAGTTCATAGATTGGACCACAATACACCCCTGCCCAAGCGCCACTTAATGGCTATATTTTAGGTCCTCCTGGTTTAAGTTAATATCACTGGTAACTGTTTCTCTTTGGAATAGCCACCCTGTGGGTCTTCCCTTCCCAGCTTGAATTTTTTTTCTTTTTTCCTAATTAAAGAGGCCATCCCTTAACTCACTTTTTTTAAATTAAACAAATGCTTTATTAACTTCTGTTTTACATCATTCATTTCCGCCAGATTTTGAGTTACAATCATTTTCCCCCCATTATTCCCCTACCCAACCTCCCAGAATAGCAGTCCCACAAGATATCACTTCCTCCAATCTGCTCTCTCCCATAACTTCTCCCATACCCCCTTCAACTTTTCCATTAGAGGAAGGTGAATCTTTGTGTCCCAATGCCTGCACATCTTATCTCCCATTTATAAGCAAAAGAGTATTAATAATAGTATTTACATATCTTTGAAACATTTAATGTTAAAACCTCGAAATTCAGATCCATTTCCTTCCTCCCTTGTCACCCATTCCCTCTGGGGAGATAAGTAATTTGGTATATGTTGTACATGTCTAGCTATGCAAAACATTATCATAGTAGATACATTGTACAAGGCTGCTTACAATTCCCTCCCACTCATCCCACCCCCCACCTGGTCCATTCCCCACATGATCCTGTCCCTCTTCTATAGTGGGTACTTCCAACCACCCCTCCCCCCAAGGATGCCCTCCCATCCATCTTCCTTCCTCTCATCCCCCTTCCCCCTATTCTGCTGCAGGTTGAGATATCCCATTTAGCATGTATGTCATTCTCTCCCTGAACCAAATTCAATGAGAATGTGGTTTTGCCTTTTTGCCTTCCTATTCTTCCCCCCACTTACAACCACTTCCCCTTGCTTCTTCTACATAAGATAGTTTATCCTATACCCTACCCTGTCTCTCCCCATCTCCTCTTGCCACTTTCCTCTCTCACCTCATAATTTCATCCTTTGAGTATTCTCCCTTCCCAACAAATTCAACCTATGCCCTCTATCCATATATAACTGTAACCATCTACACACACATTCACATATGTACTCATATGACCACACACCCTTCTTCCATTATTTTCATAGTGAGAAAGATATCATCATTCACAGTTATTGCTTTTCCATATAGGAATGTAAATAGTTCAACTTTGATATGTTCCTTTTGATTTCTTTTCACTGATTACCTTCTCAGGCATCTCTTCCTTCTTGTGTCTGGATGTCAAATTTTCTATTCAATTCTGGTTTTTTCCTCAAGAATGCTTGAAAGTCCTCTATTCCACTGAATGACCATATTTTCCCCTGAAATAAAATACTCAGTTTTGCTGGGTAGGTGACCCTTGGGTTCATTCCCAGTTCTTTTGTCCTCGGGAATATTATATTCCATGCCCTTCAATCCCTCAGTGTGGAAGCTGCCAGGTCCTGTGCTATTCTGATTGTGTTTCCACAATATTGAAATTGTTTCTTCCTGGCTGCTTGTAGTATTTTCTCCTTGATCTGGGGATTCTGGAACCTGGCTATAATATTCCTGGGAGTTTTCTTTTTGGGATCTTTTTCAGGAGGTGATCGGTGGATTCTTTCAACCTCTATTTTGCCCTCTGGATCTAAAACATCAGGGCAATTTTCCTTGAGAATTTCTTGAAGGGTGATTTCTAGGTTTTTTCTTTGATCATGGCTTTCAGGTAGTCCAATAATTTTTAAATTGTCTCTCCTGGATCTATTTTCCAGGTCAGTGGTTTTTCCCATGAGATATTTCACATTGCCTTCTAATCTTTCATTTGTTTGGATCTGCTTAACAGCATCTTGATTTCTCATAAAGTCATTAGGTTCCATTTGCTCCAGTCTAACTCTGAAGGCATGAATCTCCTCAATGAACTTTTGAGATTCTTTTTCCATCTGGCAAATTCGACTTTTTAAGGCATTCTTCTCCTCATTGCACTTTTGGGCCTCCTTTGCCATTTGATTTAGTCTATTTTTTAAGGAGTTGTTTTCCTCAGTCAGGCTGTTGACCCTCATTTCATACTTTTCCTGCATACTTCTCATTTCTTTTTCCAATTTTTCCTCCACCTCTCTTATTTGATTTTTAAAGTCCTTCTTAAGGTCCTCTATGGCCTGCAACTCACTCATGTTTTCCCCTGGGGCTTTTGGAGCAGGAGTTCTGACCTCACAGTCCTTTTCCTGCTCTATGCCCCCAAAATAGGAGTCTAGGGTTGCATTTTTCTGTTTCCTTTGCCTTGGCATGTTGCCACTTAATTGCTTGACTTTTGGGCTTGTTGCCACACTATGGCTTTAAGGCCAGCTAGAGGAATTTTCGTCCCGAACGTGTGGGGGGCAACTTCCGTTTCTGGCAAGCTGTAAACCCACCCACAACTTCGACCCTAGATCACAATCCAGATCCAGGGAGGTTAAAGCAAGAGCTATTACCCCCCAAGACTGGTCGCTGGATGTCCCTACAGTTCTGCAGGCCGGGAGCCGGAGCTGCCTCTGAAAATTACAAAATGGCGTTTCTCCTCAGTGACTTCTAGTCTCCAGGGGAGGAAGCTGACGCATTCCCCCAAATACAGGTCCCAAAGTCCATAGGACACTAACCTCTTACTTTGTCCTAGGCATGTCTATGTTGATAATTCTGGAGTCTCCACAGCTACTGGTGTTCTGGGGTTCCTCCAGCCGGCTGTTGGCCCTGCCGCCCTGGGGCTAAAACCCCGGCTCACGGGGACCTCAGCCCCGGCTCGGCTCGGCTCGGCTTCCCGCGCTCTGTGTGCTGCGCGCTTAGAGCTGCCAGGTCCCAGACCACTGTGCTGGTCGTTCCTGCAGGGCTGCTGGGCTGTCCTCAGCGGAAGGTTAGCTTCTCTGTGTCATTCTGTGTGTTCTGGGGCTCCAGAAGTTGTTCAGATTCCCCTTTTACATAGTTTGGGGGGAATCTGGGGGCAGAGTGGCTTGGATGAGCTGTTTCTACTCCGCCATCTTGGCTCTGCCCCCCCCCCCCTTAACTCACTTCTTAACAAAGCCTGTTCAGTGAATGGGGCATTACCTCACCCAAAATAAGAACCTGAAAAGACTTAGCCTAAAAGTGCCTGAGTCTCCCATTGCCTCCTGAACCATCATCCAGTCATCTAGCCAATGAACCCAAATGGCTCTGGAGGAGAAAGTTAGGCTGGTGACTTTGCACATTGCTCCATTCAAACCAAAGACAACTGCAAATCATGTTGTCATTTCTCTGATGTCACTGCTCTCTTTGAGAACAAAAGACAAAAACAACAAAAACGACAGCAACAACAATAAATTCTGGTCTTTTCATCAAGAAGACTTGAAAGTCTCCTGTTTCATAAAACGCCCTTGTTTTTCCCTGAAGTATTATACTCAGTTTTTCTGGGCAGGTGATTCTTGGTTTTGATGCTAGGTCCTTTTACCATCAGAGTATTATAGTCTAAGCCCTTTGATCCCTTAATGTAGAAGCTGCTAGATCTTGTGTTATCCTAATTGTTTTTCCACAATGCTCAAATTGATTCTTCCTGACTGCTTTTCTCACTGTCCTGAGAAGTCTGGAATTTATCTACAGTATACCTAAGAGTTTTCTTTTTGAGATCTTTTTTTTTTTTTGGAAAGGGGAAGGTAGGGCAGTTGGGGTTAAATGACTTGGCCCAGTTCACATAGCTAGTAATTGTTAAGTGTCTGAAGCCAGATTTGAAGCCAAGTCCTCCTGACTCCAAGGCTGGTGCTCTATTCACTGCCCCACTTAGCCCACAGCATTGGGATCTTTTTCAAGAGTCAGTTGGTGAATTCTTTCAATTTCTATTTTACCCTCTGGTTCTAGAATATCAATGCAGTGTTCCTTGATAATTTCTTGAAAGATGATGTCTAGGCTCCTTTTTTTTTATTATGGCTTTCAAGATGTCCAATAATTTTAAAATTATCTCTCCTGGATCTAGCAGCTTCTACCTTAAGGGGTCGAACAACTTGGGATATGATATTTTAAAGGTCAGAGGAGTCAGGATTAAAACTAAGAATCACCTACCTAACAAAACTGAGTAAAATGCTTCAGCAGAAAAGTCAACATTCAGTGATTGAGAGGACTTTCAAGTATTCTTGCTGAAAAGACCAGAGCTGAATAGAAAATTTGATTTTCAAATAAAAGAGAAGCATGATAATGTAAACAGGAAAGAGAAGTCATAAGGGACTTATTAAAGTTTAAATGTTTATGCCCCTACATAGAAATACAATATTAATAACTCCTGAGACCTTTTTCAATATTAGGGTAGTTGGAGGAAGTGGATAGATAGATAGATGGATGGATGGATGGATGGATGGATGGATGGATGGATGGATGGAGAGAGGGCCCAGGATGAGTTGAGTATGAAGGGATGATATCTAAAAAATAAAATTAATGGGTGAGAGAGGAATATATTGGGAGAAGGAGAAAGGGAGAAATAGAATAGGGTAAATTATCTCAAATAAAAGAGGCAAGAAAAAGGTTTCACAAAGGAGGGAAAGGGGGGGGGAGGTGAAAGGGAATGAGTGAACCTTACTCTCATTGGCTTTGGCTTAAGGAGGGAATAAGATGCACACTCGTAGTGACAACAACACTGGCATACCCAGGATGGCTGCTAGCACAGGTTCTTAGATTTGCATTACTAGGAAAGAGAGTTTTTCAAGGGGTCAACAATTTTTTTCAATAGAAGGGAGGGAAGACTGAGGGAAGGGGTAATCAGTATGCTTACCATCTTGGGGTGGGGACTGTAATGGGAATGGGAATTTGAAGATCATACCTGCCCCTTTATAGACCTGGGGGGGAATCTGAAGACTTTCCATGCTTTGAAGGAAACCCTGCCCCCTCATAGGCTGAAAATAATCACATGGAACCTATGATGGAAGGAATTTGCTGAAGGGCTCTGTTTGGCCCACAGGGATATTTCCTATAGTGAAGATAAACTCTTCCCCCTAATATCATAAATATATTCACATGAAGCCTGTGGTGGGGGGAGTTTGCTGAAGGGAAGCAGAGCCCACAGGAAGCTGGGAATCAGAGCTACAGAGATGGTGGGAGAGAGAGGTGCTCAGGAAAGGAGAATGATTTGTGAGTAAACATTGATCTAATATTGGTTTGTGGGAAGGGTAATGTATGCTGTGGCACTTGTTGTTATTATGGATTCTTAATATCTTTGGAACTATGATGGAATCGGCTTACTGGTTTTGGTATTCAGGCTTCTGGTATCTAAATAAAATTTTTAGTTCTGTCCTCTATATGGAGAGTTTTGTACATTTTATGACTGAACATCATGCAATATTTATAGTCACAGTCTTTATTGTGATCTTGGGTGCTGTAAATATTGCACTTGGTATTAGAAGAGATAGGGGAGAGATGGAGAGGTCTAGAATCTGAATGGTGCATATAATCAACTGTGTCTTATTGCCATAAATCCCAATTTGTATCACTGTTAGTAATGGATACTTGCAGTTTGGTAGTATCATTTGGCAGCAGGAAGATTAGGTGTAAGGACTGGACTATCCTCTTAGCAGCTTCTATAGCTTCTTCTTGTCTTGTGAACTATTTTTAATGTACAGATTGGTGTGCCACAGTATCAACAGATCTCAGAATTTTCCCCAGGCAGGGAATATGCTGTCTCCAGCATCTAAAGAGGTTATTAAGTGGGTGTGCAATCTTTCTGTTTGTCAGGAGTTTAAGGGCCAGGAGTTTGTCCCCGACCTTGGGTAATATGTCATGCTGTGAACCCCAGAAATTTTACTTGGGGGGCCCTGGATATTGTCATGCCTAGTAGCCAGCTATTTTGATATGAATAGATAATAAATATGTAAAGTGCAGTAGTCACTGCTTCCTCATTAGGAACTGCCAACATGTTATCTTGATGACATATTGCCCTTAAAGTAGAAGAAAGCTTTAATTGGTCCAGATTGCCTTTTGCGGCAAATTGTAGTCTTACTAAGATATTCCTGTGGGTGAACCATTAAAGAATGATTTATGCCTTGCCATTGAGAGAAACGATTATTACTGACCAATTATTGGTGAGATCAAGGCTTTTTCCCTGTCCTATTTTCTTATTTGCAGCCCAATATTTGAAGGACATTACTGTCCACTGACAAAAATTACTTCTCTTAGACCATCTTATTTAGGTGAATTCCTGACCATTGTGTACTACTCAGGTTTGGGTGGTGACAAATTGTTTGATTAGATTGCCCAAGATTGGGGGATGAATTGGAAGTTAATGGTATGATCAAAGTCACTTCTCTCAGCCCTCAGACCCTCATTGGAAGAGGTCCACTTCTTATTATAATCATTCTGTCTCATTACTTGGTCACCAAGCAGAGTTGATTTCTGAGTGAGTTCTTTGATTTGTGTTTGAGAATGTCAATGACACCTTTCATTTATAATATGCTAGCATTATTAATACCCAGAAATTGTGTCTCAAATCTTTTTAGACATCATAACAGTTAAGACAAACTTATTCCAGTCCTCCATCATATGGAGAATCAAAAAGAATGCATTGGTCAAATCAACCCCAACAAGCCAGTCTGCAGGGAGTCTCCAGAGTCTCTGAAAGAGTAATAATGTCAGGATAGTTTCATTAATGAGTCAACTTCTTTATTCAGACCCTAGTAATCTATGTCCAGGGGCCATCTCCAACCATTCTGATCTATACCTTGCCATTGGACTCAGATGTTTCTGGAGGAGAAATTTAGGCTGGTGACTTTATATTGCCCTCCCTCATTGAAACCCAATTCACTCGCAAGTCAGGGCATCATCTTCTTCATGTTATTTTCCTCTTGTAGAATGAAGGACAAAGAATAACAACAACACACTATAAGCAGTCTCTAAGTCCCATTTACCTTGTGTTCCAGCCAAACAGAGTTGTTAACCTGAGAGATGGTTCACCTAAGGACTCCTTCCTCCAGCAATTCATATATCAGCACAGTTATGTCCCCTTCTCTTGGGATTCATTATTGCCTCAATTCTACCACATGTTAAAGCTAGGATTGAGACAGTAATAAGACCAGGGCTACTTCCAATACAGAGCCCAGTTAGGTAACCAATTTAGCAAGTCAAGGTCTATAATGTACTCCTCCACGGACTTTGATACTACTATCCATCTCAGTGGTTAGAAATGGACAATAAGGCATTTGCAATGACCCTACTGACCATGAGATGGCAACAGTTCCAAGCTTAGACAGTGGTGTAGAACAGTTTCTCTCACCATGGAACCAAAAGAATCATGAATCCCCTCATGTGGCCACTTTAAAGTCACCAGTGACCAGGCCCTCAGTTTCCTAAGGGACTTAATTAGGAATTTGGTCATATTTCTAATTTACATTTATCCTTTTACATTTTGGAATTTCTGGGTAGAAAGTAGACAGAGATCTCCATTTTGGCATCAGCATTCTCCTAGCAGTTAGCAGAAGGCATTTTGTCCAAAGCTGAGGGGCTGCACTAGCAGAGTGAAGTACCATCCCCCAGCAGCACAATCCCTATGGACTTTCTTGTTACCAGTAGATCCTACTGTGGATCCTACTGCAGCTGTTTTGCTCCCTTATGGAGCCTAAAGGAGGAAGATGCTGAGACAGATCATCCCTTGACAAACTCTCCTCCCTGTTTTCATAGGACCATGAAAGAAACATCTAGTCCTCTGGGGGTGTGGGGGGGGGGAACTCTGTGAAAATCAGGTTATCTAGCATCTGCTAGATAATTAGCATATCATCAGGAGAGGTTTTTGCTCTTGCGTTATCACAGAGCCATGATAGAACATTCAACTGAAAAACAAAATTATTGCCCCATGGTGGTTTTAACCATTGCTTCCCAGGGGCAACAAGGAAGTCACTGCAGGTGGGGGTATGTAAGAATAGTAGCACCCTTCCCCTCAGCCATTCTAATCCCTTTTACCTATCAGGGGTCAAAATAACCATAACATTATTCATTAGTCCCCCTAGACTACCTTCTCTTGCCTAAACAGGAAGACTGTAGCTGATCCCTTTTTAATAAACAAGATAAGCCACTCTTCTAGGGACTCACCAGCATCTTAATAGTGCTTTTTTCTAGTGTTTTCTAAATCTGTTTTATTACATTGTCTCACTTCAATTCAATCCTTTCAACCTTTCATCTTAGTTTCTGAAATTAGGGTGTGGAGAGACACTGGAGTCTCTTAAGTGGGTTGCCTGGTCTCATGGAGAATTTCTCTTGCTGTATCCACTAACTGTGGGTGTCCCACAGGTTCTATCCTGGGCCCTCTTTTCATGTCCCTCTGCTTCACTTGGTGATCTCATCAACTCCCATTGATTTAATGATCACTTTAGTGCTGATGATTCTCCATTGTTATCTTTTGTCTGTTTCATCATCAAAATTTCTCCCACTATCTCTTTCCTTCCAATTCTTATAGAACCACTGCAGATAACAAAAATATTGTTTGAAAAAAGAAGAAAAAAATCATAAAATGCAATCAATATAGGAAATGTCTGAAAATGTATGATATATACCACACTCACAAACCTTCTACCTCTCTGAAGCCTTGGGATAGGGACGTTTTATCTTATCTCTTCCTCGGGCTGTGCTCGTTCTTTGTACTTTTCTAACATTCATTTTGATCATTTTATGATCTTCATTCTCTCCTTGATCTTGTTATAATCACGGTGTGTATTGTTTTCTGGGTTTTGCTTATTTCCTGCCACATTTTATTATGTAAGTCTTTCCATATGTCTTTGTATTCATTATGTGGGTTGTTTCTTACATTGTCCATTACATTTATGTGGTACACCTTGTTTAGTTTTTCCCCTTCTCTTTCCTTTGACAGGTATCTACTGTGTTTCCTGTTCTTTGCTCCTATAAATATCTTGGCACCATTAGAATTTTCTTATCAGCAATATTCTTGTGGTAGAACCTAGTAGTAGAATCTCTGAGCCAAAGAACATGGACATTTTTTGTTAAATTTTGTTAAGTAATTTTTCAGTTGGGTTAGGCTCTCTGTGACTCAATTTGGGGTATTCTTGGCATAGATCCTTATAGTGGGTTGTCCTTTCCTTCTCCAGCTCATTTTTCCAATGGGGAACTGAGGCAAACAGAGTTAAATGACTTGCCCAGGACACACAGCGAGTAAGTGTCTGAAGCCAGATTTTCTGTTTCTTAAGGATAGTCTCTATCTATCTGCCCCACCAAGCAGCTTAGTCATGTTATTTGTAATTCTATTTCTGTTTCTCTTACAGATTCAGAGCTTGAACAATATGGTTATCTTTCCACAACCCCTTTTGCAAACCTCAGGAGAATTCCGAATGGCATTTCTATTATTTTTAGTTACTTGGAACATTTTTTATATATTGTTATTGATAGTTTGTAATTCTTCTTTTGAGAATTATTTGTTCATATTCATTGACCACTTAATCACTTATCTATTGGAGAATAGTTTTTGATATACACACATATCCACAGATTAATGATATATGTATACATATGCACATATACATGCATACAAACATGCACAAAGGTCACATATATATATATATATATAAATATCTATCTATAGATATAAACATGGGCAGCTAAGTGGCACAGTGGATAAAGCACTGGGCTTGGAAACAGGAAGATTCATCTTCATGAATTCAAATCTGTCCTCAGACACTTACTAGTTGTGTGACCCCTGGCAGGTTTCTTAACCTTGTCTACCTCAGTTTTCTCATCTATAAAATAAGCTGGAAAAGAAAATGATGAACCACTCCAGTATCTTTGCCAAGAATACCATATAATGGAATCATAAAGATTCAAATCTTTAAATTACCTTTTTACATTCTGTCATACAAAATAATATGTTTTCCTTGTATATATGTGTGTGTGTGTGTGTGTGTGTTTTCTTTTAAGGTTATTAAATTTTGCTTCTTTCCTTCTAGATTTTTCTTCACTGTTGTATATTTATATCCCCAATCTCTTGCTCTTTCTCTTCTGAACTAAGTTAAGAGAGAGACTAAGTAGTCATTTACATGGCAAAATCAATACTTTAAATAGGATCAATAAGAAAATGTTACCGTATTCACTCTAATTTTCTCAGTATTACATGCATACAACACTCTCACATATGTTATATGTGACAATAAAAGGTTTGAGAGTCACAGTTTCCCAGTAATTAATCATTTTATTAATAATGCTAGCATGCTATTAACAATAGGATCATCATTTGACTATCTCTCTTAGATCAAAGACCCCTCATGGAATCAACTCAATGTCCATGTAAAAATGGGTGCTCCTGAGGGTTGGAATCAACTCTGATGGGTTAACAATGAGAGAAAGAATATTATATTAAGACTTGGACTTATTGTAACGAGGGTGTGGGTTATATGACTGATCACTTGATTTTGGACAAGGAGAATTAATTAGATCCATATTCCCTGTCTGATAAAAGGGAGAATACACATTTTCCCAGACCTTTCTGAGTCAAACACATGGGTCACAGCACGTTAATTCACCTAACTTTCCCTTTTGAATAGATCTGAGTTCTCACTCTTAGTATCAGCCCTTCCCTTCAAAGGTTACCTGCGTAATCCACAGGGGGTGATTTCTGAATGAGGAAGTAGAAAAAGAGAAAAGTCTTGGTACTATTTAACTAGTTATCAAACCAGCTATTACATATGGACTCTGAACGAGGCAGCTTTGATGATGGGGACCAGGACTTGATGAACACTTTCTTTAGCAGTTGGGCAGCAACAGATATCAGAAAGCACTGGCATTTGTTTATAATGTAAGCAGCATTTCTATATACTTCTACCATACAGAATTTAAAGCATTTCCTTTAATGCTGTTAATTTAAGGCAAATGCAAAATTCATGCTTTTCCTGAGGTGAATCAAACCATGGAATTTTACTTACAACCCTCAAATGACAAGTTTCAGGAATAGCATTCATGAAAAAGAACTTATACATACAAAAATAATTATAACAGCTTTCTTTTTCATAGCAAAGAACTGGAAATTGAGAGTATGCCCAAAAATTGGGGAATGGCTAAAGATATGATATATGATCATATATAGTCCTACTGTGATGTAAGAAATGATAAAATATCCAATTTTAGAAAAACATGGAAGGAGCACCTAGGTGACACAGTGAACCTGAGTTCAAATCTGCCCTCAGACACAACACAAAACTAGTTGTGTGACCTTGGACAAGTCACTTAACTCCAAATGCCCTACCTCCCTCCTCCAAAAAGCCAAACAAAACAAAAATAAACAAAACATGGAACAAGTGAAATACTGAAGAGTGAAATGAACAGTACCAAAAGAACATTGTACAGAAAAACAGTAATATTGTTCTAAGAACAACTTTGAATGACTAAGTCATCTTGAGTATTATAAATACTCAAATCAACTATAAAACACCTATGAAGGAAGATGTTATCCATATTCATACAAAGAAATGATAAATAGAAGTATGTATAATATAGACACACATAAAAACATGTCTGTGTTATTTATATTATTATTTATTTATTTTTAGGTTACAGAATTCATTTCCACATCCCCTTGAGTTCCAAATTTTCTCATCCCCTTCCTTCTTCCCTCCCTCCACCATGGAGTCATGCAACATATTTGTGCTTAATGGTAGCCACGTCTAGTGTGAGGTGGGGAGGGAGGAAGAAAAAACTAAAAAGTGCACAGCAGAGAACAAAAATAAATTTAGAATGAAGTATAGAAGAGCAGGGTAGCTTTGAAATTGATGTGTAGTGTTTATTACATAGTTTTTTTTAAGTAAACTGTGAAATGATAATTCAATATTTTATATTTAATTCTTTTTTATGCTGGGTATATAAAGTTCTTTTTTGCTTTTTTGTGTTTAAGTTCAAAATGAATAAAAATTTAAAAATGAATTACAATATACACACAAAATAGGAAAGGTTGAGGCCCAGGGGGCAGTATTTTGGATATTCTCTAATTATGGAAGGAATGGGAAAGAAACTGAATCAAATACACATTTACACATCTTGAGAATTTTTACTTCATCAGAAAGTGCTGTAAGGGTAGAAGGGTTGAAGAATAACTTCAAGGGATTTTGAGATTCAGAAAAGGAGGAAAGATGGATCTTACAGTGAATGTCCATTGTATGTGTTTCTCACCCTGGGAAAACCTTTGAGAGATTTCTCACACTGAGTTAAGGAGTAATAATAATAACATTTATCTCCAATAGTTGTTAGAATAAAATGTGATAATATTTGTAAAGCTCTTTGCAAACTTTAAAGAGCAATATAAAAGATAATCATTGTTATTGTTATCATCATGATGATAAATGATGAAGATATAGAGCCTCTAACTTTCTGTCAGGTCAGCTGAATGTGTTGATCTTACTAAAGAAAATTATGCAAACATTAGATTTTCTGAGGTCACAATGAAAAAAGAGTGAGCTCGGCAATCATCATGACTTAGAAGACAGATCCATGTCTAGAAAAACTCTGATCAATTATTGAGATAAATTTCTTTCCACCTTTATTAAAGGGATTATAAACATGTTGAGAGAAACTGTTTTAAGGAAAGAAAGGTCATATAGACCTGAAAGCATAGTCTGAAGAGGACTGACAGAAACCTTCTCTCTTTGGACAACTGAACTTTTTTTTTTTTATTTTTATACTATTTTAATTTCCCAAGTTAAATTTTAAAACAAATTTTAAAATTTTGGAAAAAAATTTGAGTTCTAAATTTTATCCTTCCCTTCTTCCTTTCCTATTCTCCCTCATACCTGAGATTAAGCAATCCAATATAGATTAAAAATGTGCAATCAAGTAAAACATTTCCACATTAGTGATTTTGTACAGGAAGACTTGAACAAGAAAAAATGAGGGAAATTGGTGTATAATTTTCTTTCTCTGTTTTGGCTCTTCCTGATTTAGGCATCAGTAGCATATTTGTGTCATAAAAAGAATTAGATAGGATTCCTTCTTCCCCAATTTTCCCAAAGAGTTCATAAAGTATTGGAATCAATTGTTCTTTAAATGTTTGATAGGATTTGCTTGCAAAACCATCTGTCTCTGGAGATTTTTTCATAGGGAGTTCACTGATGGCTTGTTCAATTTCTTTTTTTCTGAGATGGGGTTATTTTAACTATCTTACTTCCTCTTCACTTAATCTGGGCAATTTATATTTTTGTAAATATTCATCCATTTCACTACAATTATCAAATTTATGGGCATACAATTGGGCAAAATAATTCCTAATTATTGTTTTAATGTCCTCTTCACTGGAAGTTAATTCACCCTTTTCATTTTTGATACTTGTAATTTGGTTTCTTCTTTCTGTTTTTTATCAAATTGACTAAAGGCCTATCAATTAGTTCAATAGTATTTTAATTTCAATTTTATTAATCTCTCCTTTAGTTTTCAGTACTTCTAATTTAGTATTTAATTGGGGATTTACAATTTGTTCTTTTTCTAGCTTTTTCAGTTGCATACTCAATTTATTGATCTCCACTTTGTCTATTTTATACATGTATGCATTCAGAGATATAAAACTTCCCCTAAGAAGTGCTTTTGCTGCATCCCACAAGTTTTGCTATGTTACTCCATTGTTGTCATTCTCTTGGATGAAATTACTGATTGTTTCTAACATTTCTTGTTTAACCTATTCATTCTTAAGTTTTAAATTCTTTAATTTCCAATTCGTTTTTAGTCTGTGTTTCCATGACCTTTATTACATATAAATTTTTATTCTATCATTATCTGAAAAGGATGCATTTAGTATTTCTGCTTTATCTTATCCACCTCCAACAGGTCCCCTGTCCTGTGGTAAGAGGTCTGGGAATTGCCCCTGTGGTGGGTGAATCAGCTCCCCCAGGCTGGCTCTGGTTCTGCTCTGGTCAGGTTTCAGATCTTTACTGGTGCAGCCTCCATGCTCCAGGCTTTCCCTGACCAGTCCCATGTGTGCACCTTCCTAGACTGAAAAATCTACTACGCTACATCTCCTAATGGATTCTGCCACTCTAAAATCCATTTAGATTCTTTTTTTATAGGTTACTGAAGGAATTCATGGAGGAATTCCTGCTTTTGCTCCACTATCTTGGCTCCACCCGGTCTATAAAGAGTGATTCCATGAGAAAAGTAGGACATGGAACACATTAATTATCAGATTTATGGATAGCTAACCATCTTATGAATAAATAAGAGATTCTGAACAAAGTTAGGGTAAAATGGATCATTTCAATATTATTAAAATGTTTTTGTACAAATAGAACTAACATACCAAATATCAGAAGAGAAACAGAAAATTGAGGAAAATATATAGATAGTGTATAAGATAAAGGTCTCATATTTAAATAATACAAAGAAGTTTTTCAAATATATTAAGATATGAGTCAATTCTTAATTAATAAAATGTTATTTATCTATATCTAGAGAAGAAAACTGAATAAGAATTATTCTACTGATTTGTGTCTAATCGTAGCCATCTCTTGGGTGGGGAGGGAAGAAATAAAAGGAAATTTTGAAAAAAGGATGTGAACAGGCAATTTTCTGAGGAAATCAAAACAATTTATAGTCATATGAAAAAATCCTCTAATCATTATGGATTAAAAAATGTAAATTAAAACTGCATTGAGTCATCATTTTACACTTACCAGATTGGCTAAAATGATAGAAGAGGAACGTGACAAATGTGGGAGGGGATGTAGAAAAATTGGTACACTCATTCTTGGTCGAATTGTGAATTTATCCAACCATTGTGGATTCATGCCCAAAGAGTCATCGAACTACCAAAACCCCTTGGTTTAATTCTGAAGATGATTAGGGGAAAGAAAAAGAATTTATATGTTCTGAAATATTTATATTAACTCTTTGTGGTGGCAAAGAGCTGAAATTTGAAGGGTGTACATCACTTGAGGAATTGCTGAGCAAGTTGTGGTGTATGCTTGTGATGGAATACTACCTTGATATACGAAATGATGAGGTAAATGGTTTTAGAAAGAAGATGGAAAGACTTGCACATTTGACATCTCTACATCTCTTGAAAGAAAACTCCAAATTATAACCTCCAGTAATATTATAGCTACAATCCCGAGTTTCCATGTTAGGGGAAAAAATTCCTACTAGTAACTTTAAAGAATTCAAATACTCAGGATTACAAGTCAGGATAACAGATGATTTAACAGCCACCACTCTAAAGAAGTGGAAAACTTAGAATACACTGTTTCTAAACGTTTAAAACCAAGAACACCATTCCCATAAAAACGAAATAAAAACAAAAATGGAAAAAATAGAGGACTTTAAATAATTAAACATTTATGTAAATAATATCAGTTCATTTTTTCAAGAACTCTCTAAATAAGGGAAGAAAACTCAAACACACAAACAGAGTGAAGACAAAATTTAAGATGACCTAAGAGAGAAGTTCAGAAAACAGATTACAAAAGGCAGAGAAGTACCTTAAAGGAAGGTAAAAAGTAGATACTTTTCCTAGGAGCCAATGAAAGAGAAAAGATGTGGAAAGAAAGCTTGAAGATAACATGGGGTGAGAGAACCTTTTCAGGCTTAGGAGGACAATATGCATTTTATAAGAAGAGAAATTTAACTGTATTCTATAAAATGCTTTGAATGGTTATTTTTTCTATAGGTTATGCAGCAATGACAGAGTAAAGAAAATGTAAGTTAGGGGAAGAAAAAACAGAGAGAGAGAGAGAGAGAGAGAGAGAGAGAGAGAGAGAGAGAGAGAGAGCCGGTCCAGGCTTTGTAACATACAAAATTAGAGAATCTCAAAGGCTGATTGGAGAATGACTTGTACTTTTTCCAGCATTCTAGTGGTCACTTATGAGAACTGCTTTTTCCCAGTAAGTAAAGAATCAACCTAAAAGGGACATGACAGAAAAATGCTGTCTCTCTTGATACCGCTGTGTACAGTAGGTGGCAGCAGACCTGGTTGCTCTAGGAAGGAACAGTCTGAGCCTCAGGCCATGCCTTTCCCCAGATTCTCCAGAGGATATTGTGTCACTGTCTCACCACACACAAGGAGTCCTGAGAAACAAAACATGGGATTTTTGGAGGATTCAGGAGGTTTAGCAAGCTTTATTATTCTCTGTCCATTTTGTGCCTCCATTCTTCCAGCTCAGAGGGATATGAACTTAGGGAATTTGGGCATAGTGGCAAGTTGTTGCCAACATTAGCTTTCCAGGGGAGAAAAATGAATGCACGATAAGTTTAATCGACATTGTCAACATTTTCTCTATCTCTTTGTTAAATCTAAATTAAAAAAAAAAATCTGGGCTGGGTAGGTGGTACAGTGAATAGAGCACCAGCCCAGGAGTCAGGAGGACCTGAGTTCAAACCCAGCCTCAGACACTTAACACTTAAGTGTTAAGTCACTTCACCCCAATTGCCCTGGCCTCCAAAAAAGCAAAACAAACAAAAAAACCACAACAAAACAAAACTCAAAGACCCAAGAAAGTTAAGACCTGATATTCAGTTTCTGCTGATTTCTGAAGTATACTGCTCCCAGTGAAAATTTAACAATGACCTCATAGGAGATCATGAATGGGATTGAGCACATATCTACATGAAATTCAGTTGAAGGAGAATGAACAAAAAATAGCCCTATAAGCAAGCAGAGGTGTCAGTACTAAACTCATAAATGAGACCCCTGTCTCCCCAAGGTAAATCCAATGTTGGCAGAAGATAAAACATGGCAAAATCTTGGAGTGCCTTTCTAATTAGAAATGGCATTGGATAAATTGGGAAAATAATAGAAACATAAAAAAACCTAATGAGCATCCCTTTGGTATTGAGGGGAGATTAGAGTGATGGAGGATGATAGGTATTTGAATCCTTATCAATGATATTAAATTCTCAGTGTCAATAATGGTCCCCAGAGTTTTATTACTAATTCTTGGAGAAACATCTCTCTGCAGCTCAGGGGCAGACTCATCCAAGGGAGAGGCAGTTGCTCTTTGTCATACTTAAGGGAAAGACATGCAAATGGGGCTCCTCCCTCTAGGTATGTAAACCAGCAAAAACCTGTGTCTGCACCTCTGGGAGAGGAGCTTTGCCTTTGTGTGGCCTTTCTCTCCTAAGGACTGACAGTGTACAGTCTGAACAATGGGTTTTGGACTGACTGGAATTTTCTTTCTGACTATTTTACAAGGTAGTTTTGTCTCTTATTTGTTTCTTGACCAAGGAAACACTCTTTGAAATAATGTGTTTGTGTGGCTATTATCCTGATGTCTCTTTATTGGCAGGTGTCCATTGTGATGTTCAGCTGGTGGAGTCTGGGGGTGATGTGACACAGCCTGGAGGATCTCTTAGGCTTTCCTGCAAAGCTTCTGGATTCACCTTTAGTGACTACTATATGAATTGGGTCCACCAGGCTCCAGGCAAGGGGCTGGAGTGGATCACAGGTATTTATAGCAGACTCTGTGAAAGGCCGATTCACCATCTCCAGGGACAACAGCAACAGCATGCTGCACCTGCAAATGAATTCCCTTAAAGCTGAGGACACAGCCCTGTATTACTGTGCAAGAGACACAGTGAGAAAAAGGAGTCTGAGACCAGACATAAACCTCCTCATTGAGATAGATCATGTGGAGAATGACTTAGGGAGGGAAGTCAAGAACAGTGAGCACAAGCAGACCACTTAGAATAACATGTCAAGTATGAAGCTTAAAAAATTTTCAGGGTCTCTGATTTCTTCCAAATTCACAGTGAAAATATATATCATCCATCCATCCATCCATTTATCTATCCATCTATCCTATCTATCTATCTATCTATCATCTATGTACCTTTCTATCTATATATCTGTCTATCTATTCACACTGTCATGTTTGGGTTCAGTCAAAAGGCTGCACTTGAGCATCTAGAGAACCACATATGGTCTTGAGGCCCTACATCATCCACTCATCCCTAATGAGTGATATCCCTTCATTTTCCAGTTCTTAGTCACCACAAAAAGAGTGACTATAAATGTTTTTGTACACATAGGTTTTTTCCCATTTTTTATGATCTCTTTGGGATATAGATCCAGTAGTGTTTCATCTATATGAAAGAAAGGGTATGCATAGTTTGATTACCCTTTGGGCATAGCTTGAAATTGTTCTTTAGAATGGTTGGATCAGTTTACAACTCCATCGACAGTACATTTTTGTTCCAATTTCCCCACATTTTCTCCAACATTTATCATTTTAATTTTCTGTTATATCCACTCATCTGATAGTGATGGGGTCCTTGTGATGTATATATGTCTATAGTGCCAATCTGTAACATTAGTTTGTAAATGGGGTGCTTTGGGATCTATGTCTGTAAAATCAATTTGTAAAACCAGTCTGTACAATCACATTTCCACCCCCTAGTCTCAGAGCATTGACTCTTCCCCTTTCCCCTTCCAGCACTCTGCCCAGCAACAACTCATGACCTGTTTATCTCTGCTTGAAACAATAAGTTATGTAAATGTTATCTCCCTTAGTTAGAGTGGCCAGCTCCACCATAAATTCTTCAATACCTTATCTATAGGGTAACTCCTTAGTCAATTATAGACCCACACTGTCTCTGATGACCTTGGTGGGTGGCAGACTGGGCACTCTTTAGTGATGTGTCAGGCCTAAAACCACACCTCCAGCTAGCCCCGCTGGAGCTATTTCCCAGTGAATCATGGGCAATACATCTGCGCAGTTGATATTAAAAGTGTATGGTCCTTTGAGCACTGACCACTCCTTAACTCCTCCCTGATCCCACCCTTACTCACCTAGTTAGCATAATTGACACCTTAAAACTATGCCTGTGGCCTCTGCGACTTTGCAGGTTCCATAAGATTCTAGCCCGCTGTTCTCTACAGCGTAACAATAAACTTTACAATTTTGGCTTCAAAGTTTGCTTGAGCCTGGTGAATTCCTTCCAGACTGGGTGCCAGGGTGGCATCCCTGGCAGAACCACTTACCCTCCCCCCCTCCTTATCACCCTTCCCCCTTCAATAGGTGTGGTCTGGTACCTCAGCATTGTTTTAATTTGCATTTCTTGGTGGGAGGGGAAGGCATAGGGACCAATACTGCTGGGTCTTGTTGAAGAAAACTGGCTGGCTTCTTTTGATCCGCTGAGTGGGGTGCTGCTCAGTGTGATTCCCCTGTTCTGCTGACTGTGAGCTGGCTGGGCAGAGCAGGAGAGCTGGCTTCTGTGGGGCCCATGAGGGAAAGAACAAAAATAAGCAAGAAATAAAAGCAGGCACCTTCAATCTGCCAGTGTGATCCTTACTGACACAGAGCTCTCAGGGGTGGGAAGGCAGAGGGGGTTCCAATAATTTTAATTAATCAGTTGAAGGACTCCAGAAGGCAATGGATATAACAACACTTCTGAGATCAGATGGAAAAGAATATAGTTCATAATATTTTAACTGTTACATTTTGGTGACAAGAAAATTCCTTGACATTATTTTTTTTTAATTAATTGCAATAAACAAAAAAATTTAAAAAGAAGAGGCTGGGTTTTACTAATAAGTTCTTGTATTATATGTACAAGCAGAGGCAGGTTGTTAGAATACAAAGGAAGTTAGCTTATTTGAATGGGAATTTACAGTATTTGGGCTTTCCTTTAGAAGAACAAGTTGGAGAGTCTCAGAGGGTAGAAATGTATTTGGCTGAGACAAAGAAGGAAAAAAAATATAAAAGGAATGGACATGCAGTTTTGGGAGATGCTGAGTGTAGAAGCTATGAAGACCATGACCAGGAGAAAGTCTGAGAGGAAGATGAAACAATTTTAGATGAGGAGACTTTTATAATGGCAGAAGTATGGCCCATACTGAGAAGAAAGCAGGACAATCAGGGAGGCCACACCAAGTTCAAGGATATAAATGAGGATTTCACTCAGCTAGAGGTTGTTGACATATTCAGTTGATTCACACAAGGGATGGTAGAACCCTTAGTGTCTTGGATGGTGAGAATCAGTGATGAAGGGAACATAGTAATATTTATTGGTAGATAGCATGGATTGTTTGAAATTCATAAGTATGAGTCAGAAGTCCCTTGTACAGCAAGCATTTAGGAATTACCATATGCAAGGAGGTAACAATACCACCAAGCAGTTAGGTTTAGAGGCAGATGGATGCAATAAAATATATCCCACTGATTTTTATGTGACCTTGAGGAGAGAGACCCTGGTATTCACTTAGGCACTCTAGGGGAAATTTAAAGTAGGAGCCAATGAATACAGCTCTCATGGTCAGAGTTACAAATATTTACCATGATATCCCCTTAGCAGTTTCTCATAGAAATATCATAGTGAAATGACTCCTCCTGCTTATAAGAATCTCATTCTGAATCTACTAATTGTTGAAATAGGGAAACCTCTTTTGGAGGTACTGGATAAGATTTCACAGCCATGTGACTCAGGGGAATGGGAAAAAGACAAATTTCTTTGAGAGAGAGGGTATAAAGGTATGACTTTAAATTTACCTGAATGGACATAACAATTTGCAGTAAGAGAGATAGGAATTAATACAGTTTTAGTTAGAAAAATGAAAATGGACCCAATCACTTTACCTGAACATTCTGAAGTAATTACTTTAAAGTAGAATTGTGTGCCAGGTGGGCAAGATGAAGTTACCAATACTATAAGGGAATATGTTGAGGCAGGAGTCTTAGTTGCTACAACCACTTGATGGAATAGTTCTGTCTGAACACTACAAAAGTCAAATGGGTTGTGGAGAATGACAGTGGATTACAGACAATTGAATAAGGTGATTTCTCCTTCATTTGCTGCTGTTCCAGATACCATCCACTTAATAGAAAGAATTCAGAAATGTAATGGGTCTTTGTACTCACTTGTTGAATTAAGCAACACTTTGTTTACCAGCCCAACAGATTCTAAACAATGGGACCAGTTTGTTTTCACTTGGCAGGGCACACAGTATACTTTTACCCACTTGCCAGGTGGATAACTGCATAGCCCCTTATGTGTCATGGGATTATGGGTGAACATTTGGATGAATTGGATTTACCTGGTATACATACAGGTTACCCACTACATAGATTATATACAGTGAAAAAATGTAAAAGAAGTGGGAAAGAGTTTGGTGCTTTTAACTGAGCATACAAAAAGCAAAGGGTGGGGAAATAAGCCCATAAACATTCAACGGAGAGCTCAAACTGTAAAGTTTTGGGGTATACAATGGAATATCTCCTTCAAGCCTGACAAAATATTCCAGATTTTCCCATCCCTACCAATAAGAAAGAGGTCCAAAAGCTTATAGGATCATTTGAATATTGGTGGCACCACATTTTACATCTGGGTCAAATTTTTAAACCCTTATGTAAAGTACTAGGAAGAAAGATGAATGCAAATGGGGACTTGAACAAGGTAAAACTTTTGGCCTGTACAATTGACCCTAGATTTATGGCCTATGCAAAATAGCTGGGTGGATTTACACGTGACTGTACAGGTTGACTAGGCAAGCTAGAGTTTATCACTGAAATGTACCCTTTGGATTTGGTCTAGGAAAATCCCTTCATCTGGAGTTGAAGATACCTTTTTTAAATGCAGTTTTTAGGTGCATATTGTGCTTTGGTAGAGACTGAAAAAACTGACTCTGGGCCAAGACGTGATATTGAAATCTGCAATCCCAATTACGACTTGGGTAATGAGTACCCGAGCTTCTCATAGAATTGGGCACATGGCACACAATACTGCTTTAAAGTAATTACTTCAGAACGTTTCATGTCAAGTGATGGGGACCATTTTTCTTTTTCTTTTCTTTTTTTTCCTTACTTTTTTTTTACTGTGTACATCTTTATCATTTAAACAGCTGACTGTACACAATGCAAACAGTACTCACATGCTGTAAAGCAGAATTTCACTTGGTACATATTCTGCATTGTAACAAAAGTAGTTAATGATATACTGTGTTCTTCAATTGCAGATTAGTGCAAGGGTTTTAGTAGTAACAAACTTTTGCTCTAAAAGATTGTTTTGATGAATTTTTTTTCCATATGGAAAGTCCTTGTTACACTTAAGTAAATGCTGAATTACATTTTCATAATTGTTTATAAAATGAGCCATTTTCCCACAATAAGTTGATATAACTGTATATAGGAGCACTACTAAAACTACTGGCCTTAATGTTAATACCAAACGGGGAGCCGAAGTTCTCAAGGGCTGATTTTTTTTAAGTCCAAACTGAAAAGCTGAGCCTCACCACAGAGACTTGACAAGACTTGACATTAAGCCAAGCTGACAAAAGGCACTGAAATCATTCCAGCGTTTTAAGGTCCAAGACAATTCAGGTGTTTGCTTGTTTGTTTTTTCCATCTGGTTCACTCTGCTGTAGATTTCCTTCTTGATCAGGATGAACTGCAGGCTTCCTTTCAGATAAAGTAGTGCTCCTCTCTTCAAATGTTTTGGTACTTATGTTACCTGGTTCCACTTCACACAAATAAACATCAATAGGTCCCGTTGTGCCCTTTATACATACTGCTATACAGTCTTCTTTAGGAGTCAGCACTACTTCCAACCTGGTTTCTTCTGGAGCCTTGACTGCAACAACAATCTGTTCATCAAAAGCTTGAATACTATGCGTATCTTTCATTTTCTTTGTCATCTGTTAGTTCAAACAGCTGCTGAGCACAATCCTTAATTAACTCATCCAAAGCTTTTTCCATTGCTGTTAAATCAGTAAGTTCATTCTTACCTTCTTTGGCTGAGGTACTTTTGATCCAATACCACCAAGATCAGATCCAATCCACTGAATAAGATTCTTAGATCTTTTCTGAATGAGGTCAGTTCCATCTAATACATTGGTGATGTCATATACTCTTCTTTTCTTTATTCCCAATGTTGTTGCAACTTCATTTAAATCGAGAATTCCATCAGGAGGAGATTTGATGAGTTCCATGAATTTACGAGTTAAATAAACCAAAGACACATCATAACGAGGTTTTGCCACTCTTAGTGCTTCAGCAGGTTCTCCATGTGGACTGGCAGCCAAGGGATTAGGTTCATGGACCCCAGCTTCCACTGGAGGGATTTGGCATCCAGGGTGGCATCCAGGACCCTGGCTGCGGCCTCTGGGACACCAGACATAGTACCCAGCAGGCTAATTAAGTTGAGTGAGTCTTCACCCACCTCCTCCATGCCAGGTTCTGGGGGGGGCCCAGGCTGTCCAGGTTTAAGCCAGAGCCAATCCCTGCCCCCTCCTCAAGGTGCTCTCCCAGCAGACTCCCCTCCATTTTTATTTTTCTAACTAAAACTGTATTAATTCCTATCTTTCTTACTTCAAATTGTTATCTACATTCAGGTAAATTTAAAGTCATACCTCTTAATATATCTATACCAAAAATGTATCCAGGAATGGGTACAAAGACCACTCTACATTCTTTCCAGTAATTGTCTCTGCTTTTACATATAATACAAAAACCTCTTAGCAAAACGCAGACTCTTCTTTTTTTTTTAAATTTTTTTCTGTTTATTTCAATTAAATTTTTTTAAAATAATGACCAGTTATTTTCTTGCCACCACAGTGTAAGAGTTAAAATATTATGAACCATATTCTTTTTCATCTGATCTCAGAAGTGCTGTTATATCCATTGCCTTTTGCAGTCCTGCAACTGATTAATTAAAATTATTGGAGCACCCCCTGCCTTCCTACCCCTGGGAGCTTTGTGTCAGTAAGAATCACACTGGCAGATTGAAGGTATCTGCTTCCAATCCAGCCTGCTTTTATTTCTTGCTTATTTTTGTGATTTAGTTTGTGGAGTTTGCTTTCCCAGCATGGGCCCTACCAGCTCGTAGTCAGTAGAACAGGGAAATCACACTAATCAGCATACCACTCAGTTGATCAAAAGAATCCAACAACTTTTCTTCGAAAAGATCCAGCACTGTTTGTCACTATGCCTTCCCCTCACACCAAGAAATACAAATTAAAACAGTGCTGAGGTACCAGCCCTCACCTATCAAATGAGTGGCTATAACAGAAAATTAAAATGATAAATGTTGGAGAAAATGTGGGGAAATTGGAACACAGGAGTTGTAAACTGATCCAAACATTCTAGAGGTCAGTTTCAAGCTATGCCCAAAGGGTAATGAAACTGTGCATACCCTTCGTTCCAGCAATACCACAACTTGATCTATATCCCAAAGAGATCATAAAAAAGGGGAAAGAACCTATGTGTACAGAAACATTTAGAGTCACTCTTTTTGTGGTTTCTATGAATTGGAAAATGAAGGGATATCACTCATTAGGGAGGCGTGGATAATCTAGGGTCTCAAGACCACATGTGGCTCTCTAGATCCTCATGTGCAGTCCTTTGACTGAACCCAAACTTGATAGTGTGAATAGACAGACAGACAGACAAACAGACAGAAAGATAGATAGATAGAAGGACAGATGGATGGATAGATGGATGGATGCATGGTATACATTTTCACTGTGAATTGGGAAGAAATCAGAGACCCTGAAATTTTTTTAAGCTTCATACTTGACATGTTATTCCAAGTGATCTGTTTTGTAGTGCCTGATTTTCCCATCCCCTGGCTTCAGCTTTCCCTTCTCGAAGTGAGCAGACTGCCAGTTCAGTTCTGCCCTCTCCCAGCAGATCTCTGCCTTTGCCCAGTTTTCTTGCCTCCATGGAGATGGGCAAGCTTCAGCGTCAGGGAGACTTGGCCCCAGTGGGCAAAGCAGGTGTATTCCAGTGGCTATCAGAAGAGCACCTTCAAGAAAGATTTTCTGATTTCCATTGGAAAGCCAGGCTGGGGGGAAGCCGGGCCATGGGGGAGCTAGGGTGGCCATGTAGCCCCTTCCACATTGCAGTGGCTGCAGGCAGAGGGACTGGGGCTGGCCAGCCTGGCTCTTGGGTCAGGCCTAGGGCCGGACTGACCGACCCCACCCTGTGCTGTCTAGTGCAGGAGAAGGTGAAGGCCCCTACTCCAAGCCAACAGCCACTGCTGATTATGGGGACTTGGGGAGAAGGAGAAGGAGCTGAAGGAAAGGAGTTCTCTGCCAACTGATGTGGAAAGAAGAATGGGGTTGGGACTTGCACAGCACCTCGCTTGGAAGGGAAGTTGGGAAATTTCTCTCCAAGATTGTAGGGTCAGGGCTGGACAAGGCTGGGCCTTCCAGGGAGGGAGATTTTCCAGAGTCCTCCAAAAACTCAAGGCAGGGGAGGGGCACCTCCCTCCACAGGAGCAAAGCTTTTTACCCCTTGCTGGTCCTTCCCCTTCACATGCAGCATTGGGGGAGGTGGGGAGGTGGACCCCTCTTTCCCTCCCCTCAGATCAAAGAAGCAAGCAGGTTAATGGATCTCCTGCCCCTAAGTCTGACCCTAAGGCCAAGTGGGAAAATTTTTAACTTTGTAAAAGAGAAGCCTTAGAGGTGGAGCTTTGAGATTGGCAGATTTAAGGCTCTCACTTTCAAAAATCCACCAAGATTCTTCTCCCTGTAGTTCCCCCATGAACAAGGCTATATTGTTAAAGGAACAGAAAATGATGAATGAGACACTCTGACCTGAGTATTGTAATATTTTGAAATTTTTTAATTTGGGGAATTTGTACAATTTTTTTATTCTCCTGGTCTGGTCAGCCTGAAATTATGAAAGTTAGAAAAACAAACAAAATATCTGAATAAATTCTAAGAATTAATCATTAAGAAGTTGAAAATAGGATATTGCTTACATTAGGAAAAGGAAATTGTTTTAGTCATTCAGTCCCTAAACAATGGACTTAAATTTCTGAGAAAATGCAAGTTCATGTACAACAGGTGGAAAGGATTTCTGTCAATTGGGTTTTTCTTTTTTACAAGTTTAGATTTGAGAAGGAAAGATGGTAAATGGTATCTCCTATATTTGTGAGACCTGATAAATCTTTACTGCTGATTGCAGCCCATAAGAATAAAAAATACTCTAAACTGTGATTAGTGAAATTTGCTGTTTAAGGTGATTTTTTTTCCTTTTTTAGCAAATTTCCTAGGTAGAAACAGTAGTTGATGCCTAGAGATACAATGGGAACTTTCCTCATATTTCCTGTTCATTTCATGCCTCATTTCCTCTAGCTGAAAGAGGGATATGAGAGAACATGATGGACACCTGAGGTAAATATCAGGTGAATTCCAATTCTAAAAATGAGCAAAGGCCCTAGAAGGAAACAGGAGCCAAAAGACAGAGACAGAAATATTGAGGGAAAAAGTAACCCATGAGCAGATTCAATTAAAAATTAATGATGAGAGAGAGTGGGGGTACTTACTTGATTAGAAATAGAAGAGGACCGACTCAGAAAACATGAGGAAGAGAGAAAAAGCATTCTCTTAAAACTGAGAACAATTCGAATGAAGGGGAAGGATAAACACTGTCTTCCTTGTTATCAATGTTGCATATTATTAGTGTCACAAAATGTTCTCCAGGGTTTCAGAACCAGTTCTGGAGGATCCCGAGCTCAGATCCGGCCCCAGACACCCAACACACAAACAAAAACCCAGCCGAGTGACTCCAGGCAAGTCACCCAATCCCAATTGCCCTCCAAAAAAAAAAAAAGAATCATCCCTTCCCATCAAATTCAACCTGTGCCCTCTATCCATGTATACCTGTAAACATATGCCCATATACCCTTCTTCAATTATTTTCATGAGAAAGGTTTCATCAAACACAGTTATTGTTTTTCCATGTAGGAATGTAAATAGTCCAACTTTGATAAGTTCCTTTTGATTTCTTTTCCTTGATTACCTTCTCAAGTATCTCTTGCTTCTTGTGTCTGAATGTCAAATTTTCTACTCAACTCTGGTTTTTTCCTCAAGAATGCTTGAAAGTCCTCTATTCCACTGAATGACCATATTTTCCCCTGAAACAAGATACTCAGTTTTGCTGGGTAGGTGATCCTTGGCTTCAGTCCCAGCTCTTTTGCCATCTGGAATATCATATTCCATGCTCTTCAATCCCTCAGTGTAGAAGCTGCCAGGTCCTGGGCTATTCTGATTGTGTGTCCACAATATTGAAACAATGACCTCATAAGAGACCATGAATCAGATTGAACATATATCTACATAAAATCCATTTGAAAGAGAATGAACAAAAAATAACCCTATAAGCAAGCAGAGGTGTCAGGTTTAAGCTCAGAAATGCTATCCTCCTTCCCCCAAGGTAGTTCCAATGTTGGAAGAAGATAAAACATGACAAAATCTTGGAGTGCCTTCCTAATTATAAATGGCATTGGATAAGTAGGGAAAATAACAGAAACACAGAAAAACCTAATGGGCATCCCTTTGGTACTGAAGGTAGATTGGAGTGATGGAGGAGGATAGGTACTTCAATCCTTATCAATAATAGTAAATTCTCAGTGTCCCTAATGGTCCCCAGAGTTTTAGAACTAATTCTTGGAGAAATATCTCTCTGCAGCTCAGGGGGGGCACATCCTAGGGAGAGGCAGTTGCTCTTTGTCATACTTAAGGGGGAAAGACATGCAAATGGGGCTCCTCCCTCTAGGTATGAAAACCAGCAAAAACCTGTATCTGCAGCTCTGGGAGAGAAGATTTTCCTTTGTGTGGCCTTTCTCTCCTAAGGACTGACACTGTACAGTCTGAACAATGGGTTTTGGACTGAATGGAATTTTCATTGTGACTATTTTACAATCTAGTTTTGTCTTTTGTTTGATTCTTGAGCAAGGAAATACTCTTTAAAGTAATGTGTTTTTGTGACTACTATCATAATGACTCCTTTTTGGCAGGTGACCATTGTGATGTTCAGCTCATAGAGTCTGGGGGTGATGTGAGACAGCCTGGAGGATCTCTTACCCTTTCCTGCAAAGCTTCTGGATTCACCTTTAGTGACTACTATATGAATTGGGTCCGCCAGGCTCTAGGGAAGGGTCTGGAGTGGGTCGGAGATATTAGAGGTAATGGAGAAAGCACAGGCTAGGCAGACTCTGTGAAAGGCTGATTCACCATCTCCAGGGACAACAGTAACAGCATACTGCACCTGCAAATGAATTCCCTTAAAACTGAGGACACAGGGGCGGCTAGGTGGCGCAGTGAATAGAGCGCCGGCCCTGGAGTCAGAAGGACCTGAGTTCGGATCCGGCCTCAGACACTTAACCCACACAAACAAAAACCTAGCCGTGTGACTTGTGAAGTTACTGCAATTGCCCTAAAGGGGCGGCTAGGTGGCGCAGTGAGTAGAGCGCCGGCCTCGGAGTTGGGATGACCGAGATCAGATCCGGCCTCAGAATGAGTACCATAAATAATGACTAGCGTGTAACCTTGAGCAAGTTACTTAACCCCAATTGCTTTAAAAAA
>WOXC01001014.1:0-133087 GCA_011680675.1 Gymnobelideus leadbeateri
ATATATATATATATATATATATATATATATATATATATATCTCATATATATATATATATATGAGAGAGAGAGAGAGAGAGAGAAATGCAGAAAAATAAAGGAAATTTTCTGAGGTTCTTCCATTTTTTAATAGGGGTGGGGAGAGAGAGGAGAACCACCATCATCAATTGTCTCTTTATCTTAAATTCATTCCCAGGGAAGTATAATCAGACTTTGTATCATAAGGGCAACTGATGGAATTTCCAAACCAGGTGAAGGCTACTTAAGTAATCCCTTAGTCTTTTAAAGCTTCCCAAAAATTTCCATGAAGTCAGAGAATGTGAAGTACTCAAAGTTCTTTCAGTTACATATGCAATTAACAAGGGTCAAAACTGCCCTCTTCATATCTAATATTTTAAAGTGTCCTATTATGTATAATGAAAGGCAACATGAATTAGTGTATAAAGTCTTCGGGTCAGAATGATTTAGATAAAAGCCCCATCTCTGGAATATATTGTCTGAATGACCCTGGTCAAGGTACCACCAAACAGCTAAAACATTAATTGCAGGACAGTTGCTGATCTGCAATACTACATTAGTAGAGGGAGTTTCCTTACCAGGAGTTCCCACACTAATAAAATTACTAGTCACTTCTTGTGGGAACCAGGAGTTCCCACACTAATAAAATTACTAGACACTTCTTGTTTTATTGAGCTTCATCTGGCTGCAGTCAAGACCCTGGCTCTCCTTGGGGATGGCCAAATCACGTGGACCATCCTCCTGCTGGAGAGTTGAAGCCTAGGAATTATAACCATGGAGCCTTTTGTGGAATATATAAAGCTAAGGCTTAAGAACCTGAAGCACACCTTCATTTTGCTAGAGCTAGGATAGGTGACCAAGATAAAGATGAAAATGAGATGAGGGCCTGCAAAGTAACAGACAAAACAGGCAGCATCAATATATTGGCAACCCAATCCACCCTGGGAACATTATTCAATTCACCAGGGGGTATGTTTCATTTGACTAGCTATGAAAGTGATCCTCAGAAGATTGGATAATTTCATTTTTTCCTGAGATTCTCAACTTCAGTGAGTCAAACCTGAACACAGTACCCAGAAGCTCCCCCAGCAAAATGGTACAAAATGAGGGTACCTCTTTTACATCCCAGCCTCTGAGAGTCAGAATTGGAACAGTTTAACCACCTACACCAGCCCTGGCAGTAGTCCTCATACACCACATGCCCCAGTTATTCTCCTGGAAACTGAATTAGTTAGAATCAGCCTATCCACACACATGCTGGTCTCTCTGCTAGGAACAAATATTGCCCAAGGGAACTAGCTGTGTGTTTGGCAGTGTGTTTTAACCCCAAACTTTCTGAAATAATGTAGGGAGCGATCAGTCATCTCCCCCATTATTTCTTAAACTGAGCGCCCCTGCTGAGTGAGCAGGTAAACATAATTTATCTCCTGTCCTTTCATTCTGGACACTCCAAACCTCCTCTGCCATTTTTGACACCAACTTTGGTGAGTGTGTTGAGTGTGTGTAACTAACCTCCCTGCTCTTCTATAATAAATTATTCCACCATGTGCCTGCAGAAAAAAAAAACACAGATCTAGATAAAAATACATGTCTAATAGACAAAATCATAATAATTTTGAGTATTAAGAATATTAGTATGAATAAAATTTAAAGTATCCAAATAGCCTAGAACATAAATTTCAGCAACACACATCAGGAGATATAAGGGAATCATTTGGAGGCTGAAGATGTAATATGATGATGAAGAAACCAAGTTCCAATCAGCAAGCCATTAATTCAGTGTTGGGTTTCTCAGTGACCATTTCTCTGCCAAGGATGTGTCAGAAGTATGATTGAAAATTGTACTGCCCCACCTCCTCACTTATATTACAAAAGACATCTTTTTCAGAGACTAGGGATTCATTGAATTGCCTCACCGTGCACCTGTTACTTCTGCCATGAAATTTCAAATGGACAAAATACTGTATTTAAGAGATAGCCTTTACTTTCATGTTGACAAAATACAAACCAAAAGTTTTTAAAAACAGAAAGTGTCTTTGAAAAATACAGATTTACTTAGGAAAGCATTCAGTCAGTGATTATAATGGGGAGGGGGAGACAAAGTAAAGAACCTCAAAGTAAAAATTATATCTCTTTTCCCCACCGCACCCCCACCTACCACCCTCAGCCAAGGTCTTTTGGCTACAGGCTATAGAGATGATCTGATTCTTAAGCATGTCCTGAGCACCCTCTTATGGAAACATAATGTATAACATGACTCCTGTTCCCAAATTTAAGAGATTCCAGAGAAGGCATAAGAAAAGCTACGACACAACATTGGTTTCCAAAAATCTTGACATGCTTCACACTAGTGCTACATTGGAATGGAACACACATTTAGAGTTAGGAGATCAGCTACTAAGTGTGAACATTACAATGAGGAACCATATGTTTAGTTGTTACCAATCAGAAAATTAAACAAAATAATTACAGAAGGGACCTCACTGGCCATTTCATTCAACCTGAAAATTTTATTCCTCTACCCAGTATTTGACACTGGTCATCTAACCAAACCTAAAGACCTCAAATGAAGGAAAAGTGAATATCTCACAAGTTGCTCCACTGTAGGATAGTTCTAATTATGAAGACTTTTTCTTTCTATAAAGTTTAAAGTTGCTCCTCTTTGCAACTTTCATTCACTGCTACCATTTCCCCCCTTTCTAGAGCCAATAAGAACAAGATATATGCCTCATCAATCCAATAACTTTTCATATATTTGAAGACAGCTAATCAATGTGGTGGCATGTCTGCCTCCCAAAATAAAGTGAAATTCTCTTTCCTCCCTAAAACCAAATCATTTTGATTTGTGAAGAAAAAGAAGGGGAAAGTTGCCAACTTTTAATTATCAAGACCTAGCTGATTTGTTTGTTCACTGAGAAATTATGAATCATTAAAATCCAATGGCAGTATAGGTCAAAATTACAGAATCTCAAGAGGTTTTCTGAATATGAAAGTTCCTCAGAAGATTAGCTTTAATCATGGTAACTCTTAAGATTTAAATGTATAAATTGTGGAAACAGATTGGCCCTCACTTCTTTTCCATTTCTCCTTGACTCGTGAAGCACTTGTGAATTAACCTTCACTGCTAATTGACAGATCATTTTAAAAGTATTTTACATCTTAATGTTATTAAGATTAGAATAGTCAAACTCTGACTAATAAGGCAGAGGCATCTGCAATATTTGGTAAGGATATCCTTTAAAGACAGTTGTCCTTGCCACTTCTTCAACATTTGAGATATTTGTCTACTACCTCAAGGCAAGGGATACTAGACTAAATGACCTCTCTAGGTGCTTTAGATTTACAATTCTATTACTTTCTGGAACTTTGGTTGCACTCTTAGAGCACTAGGGAAATGAGAAGTCTACAACAGCCCCCAAACATGAGAAAAGTAAGTCACTCGGGTTGGCAAAGATGACAAAAAAAAGAAAATGATAAATACTGGAGGAACTGCAGAAAACCATGCAGGATAAGGCATTGTTGTCAAGCTGTGAGTTGTTTCAGTCATACTGGATATCAATTTGGAATTATGCCCCCAAATTTACTAAATTGACTATACCTGTTATCCAGTCCATAATACCTCTACTAGGCAATTCAGAACTTTGTCCCCAAAATTATTACACTGTGCATACCCCTTAACCCAGTGAAACTAGGCCTGAACCTCAAAAAACAAAGAAAGAGAAAATGAAGTCCTAAGTACAAAAATATTTGTAGCAGTTCTATTTTTTTTGTAGTGGTGAAGCTCTGAAAAATTAAAGAGAGTTCAATCAATCTGGAAATGAATGAAGAAATTATGGCATATGAATGTAATGGAATAAAACTGTGCTCCAAAAAAAAAGACAAAAAAAATTGATTCATAGAAATCTGGAAAGACTTAAGTGAGCAGAACCAGGAAAACAAGTCATACCATCATAAAGACAAACAACTTTGAAAGACATAAGAATGATTTGTGTTTCCAACCTCCTCACAGAGATGTGATGGATGCAAAATAAAACAAATATTTTTGGACACAGAAAATGTGAATTGCTTTAATTAACTATGCATATGTTACAATAGGTTACAAGTGAAGTTTTCTCTCTTTTATATTGGGGATAGATGGGAAAGAAAGAAAATAAATGTTTATTTGAAAAACCAAAAGATATTTTTAAAAAAGAACTCCCAGGTTACTTATAAAAGCACAAGTTTATGAAAGGAGATATACTTAGGTCATGGAAGACATTTACAGAAAATATTTTTGCCACATTAACTTTTTTTATCACATTTTGTCCAACATATGAATACTAATGTTGTTGAGAGGGCCTTCTAGACAGAAGAATTCTAGTGATGTGCTTGTCTACTAATCAATATATCACTAAGCAATTATTGAACACCTACTCTATACTGTGCTGGGTACTAAAAATACAAAAATAAAAATGAAATAGTCCGTGCCCTCAGGGCTCTTGCATTCTAGTGCAGGTCTCAATATGTACTCAGGTAACTATATGTAAAATAGATATAAAATAAATACTAATCCACATTTCTGCAGATAATATTGGAAATAAAACTAAGACTCTATCTATATAACAGCAAAATAACTTCTCCTTTGAATCAAACAACCTAAGTGGTGGAGAGAATCAAAGTGGATTCATTAGTGGTATATAGGTTGTTTTTTGTCTTATTTCTTTTTTTCTTTTCAACTGATGTGCTGGTTTCATGAATCCACAGACTATAGGCTGATGCTTTCACTAGTTGAAACTGAAAATGAACCCTTAATCATGCCCTACCTCCCAAGTCCTCCTATCCTTCTGAAAGTTGTATTCCATGACAGTTTGTCTTACAGACTTGATTAAAACCATGGCTTTCAGGGGAAAGAATTCAGCTCTCACCAGAGTTCCTCTGTTCCTGCAGTAATTTGCACTGACTGTATTTAAAGGTTTTTCTAATTGCACAGGTGCAGAAAACAAAAGTGGTTAGTAGGTGTTATTTGTTCTGTCACAACACACCAATCAATTATAAACTGTTACTGAGTTAGATTCATTTATCCCTGTTTCAGATCTTCTTTATCAATGGCTAATCACCATCCTCAAATAACAGTCCAAAGATGTCTGCATGAAGATGGCAAAATGTAAAGTCTCAATGTTCCTTAAAAGACATTGTCCTTAACTTTCAATCTCTGATGGAAGTCACTTCCAGAGTCCCAATATTAAGCATCCCAATTTGATGTAACCATGGTAAATCAGGTCATGTTGCAACAATTCTCTAGAGTTTCTTCAATTTTCTTAACAGGAATAAATATACATCCTATGTGCTGGTAGGCCTGATCACCATGGGAAATAGAATTTAAAAGCCTTAATATTTTAGATATAGTAGTAAATATTTGTACAGAAAATATGAATTTGCAAATTAATAATGTTTGTACATTGAGTCCAGTCAGAAGAACTTAATAGGCTTACTTCAGCACCTGCAGACAATGGTGTATATTCAAGTGGTGCCTTTGGAATTAAAGGAAATGGCTTCCTTCTGCTGCTTCTGGATGTGCAAAGTTGAGCATATTGACTTAAACTCTCTGGGATTCAGTTGGCTCAGTTGTTGAAAAAGCATTTTTAAATAATATTTTCTTTCCCTAATTACATGCAAAAACAATTTTTAACATTTTTTAAGTTTTGAGTTCCAGATTCTACCCCTCCCTCCCTTCACCTTCCCTGAGATATCAAGCAATCCTATGTGGGCTATCTATGTACAATCATGTAAAACATTATCATATTCTTTTTGTACAAGAAAATGAATTTTAAAAGAAAGAAAGTGAAAAATAGTATGCTTCAGTCTGTATTCCAACAACATTTCTTTCTCTGGAGGGAGAGAGAAACGCTTCATCATAAGTCCTTTCGGTTTGTCTTAGATCATTGTTTTGCTGAGGATAGTTAAATCAGTTCTTCATTGTACAATATTGTTGTTACTATGCACAATGCTCTCTTGGTTCTGCTCATTTCACTTTGTATCAGTTCATATAAGTCCTTCTAGGTTTTTCTCAAATCATACTGCTTAACATTGCTTATAACATAATAATACTCTATTACAACCATATACCACAGCTTGTTCAGTTATTTCTCAAATGAAGGCCATCCCCTAAATTTCCAATTCTTTGCCACCATGAAAAGAACTTCTATAAAAAATGTTGTACAAATAGGTCCTTTTCCCTTTTTATAAATCTCTTTGGGATACAAATCTAGCAGTGGCATTTCTAGATCAAAGGTATGTACAACTTTATAAGCCTTTGGGCATAGTTCCAACCTGCTCTCCAGAATGTTTAAATCAGTTAATAACTCTACCAACAATGCTTTAGAGTCCCAGTTTTCCCATATCCCTTCCAACATTTATCCTTTTCCCTTTTTACTTTGTATTTCTCTAATCATATTAATTTAGAGTTTTTTATATAACTATAGATAGCTTTATTTGTCTGAAAACTGCCTATTCATATCCTTTGACCATTTTTCAATTGAGGAATGACTTATAGTCTTATACATTTGACTCAGTTCTCCATATATTTTAGAAATGAGACCTTAATCAGAGATACCTGTTAAAAATTTTTCCCCAGTATTCTGCTTGCCTTCTAATTTTGGTTGCATTGGTTTTTTTTGTGCAAAGACTTTTAAATTTTATGTAATCAAATTATCGATTTTACATTTTATAATTCTCTATATATCCTCTTTGGTACTAAATTCTTCCTTATTCCACAAATCTGACAGGTTAGGTATCACCCTTTATGTGTAAATCATGTACCCATTATCTTTGTATACACTGCAAGATATTGGTCTATAACCTAGTTTTTGCCATACTATTTTCTAGTTTTCCTAGCAATTTTTGTCAAATAATAGGTTTTTGTTCCAAAAATTGGATCTTTGGTTTTACCAAATACTACATTACTATGGTCATTCACTTTAGTGTATTGTGTACCTAATCTATTCCACTAATCCACCACATTATTTCTTAGTCAGAACCAGATTTTTTTAATTACTTTTATAATACAGTTTGAAATCTGTTATGAATAGATGAACAAGCATTTTTTAAGTGTTTTCTGTGATGTCAGGCTTAGAATGTCAGTACAGATCAATTCCATTTGTCCATCCCCTGAGCCATCATATCCTCTGACTCAGCAGTCAGTTAGGAAACTTTTCATCTTTGTTCATCTCATAGTGCAAAGTCCTCAGGCATTAGTCAAATATGGTGGGAAACCAACCCTAAAAATCCCACATGGTTGACTGGAAACTGAAAGAATACCAAATACTTCTCTATTCAGAATTCTTAACATAGGCAGGGTCTATAAACAATTTTAATTGTTGATAATTGTATTTCAGTATTTCCTTTGTAATTCTACGTATTTTATTTTTTCTATATAAACATTCTTCTAAGAATTGGCACATAGGCTTCACCAGAAACACAAATTATTAGATTATATTGCAGATAGGTAATATAATGTATACATTATTACAGATTATATTACAGATATGTAGAAGAGTTCAATGCAATGGCAGGAAGGTCTTTTCTTTCTCCAAAAAAAAAATGTAAACTGTACTGTAAAGACAAAAGGCTTTGATATTTCTTCTTTCTTAAAGCTAATATATAAAGCAAAACAAATATTCCTTTAGCCAGTTCAGATCTAAAAGGGTAATACCCCCTTGGTACAGATCTGTAGAATGAATATATGATCCCTCAAATGAGTAAGGAGTATCATAGCTAAATTGAAGAAAGGTTTCCATAAAATTAAAATCATTTTGCTTTGTATCCGAATTGTTCTTGCAATCTTTGAGGCCCCAAATCTGATGTACAATAGAGCATACAAATCAGGACATAAAATTGACTACCATCAGTGCACTGCCATTCTCCCAGCTGGGGAGAGAAGCTCAGAAAAACTGCAAAGAGCATCAATGGTGACAAGCAAATTTCATTTTTAGAATTCTTTCAGTATGACTAATAGAAGACATTTATTGGTCATCTAGGTAAAGCAATTTATTTCCTCTTTGTTTTGTAGCTATGATTTTTAACCTAAGAATGCTTTCATTGATTGTTTTTTAAGGAAATAGAGACTGATGAACTCCCATCAGAATAAATCTGAGTTTTGCATTTTGGAAGCACTGATTTATATTTAGCTGCTGCATCCCTCTGTACTTTCCAAGCACCCTCAAAATAAAATTAGTTTAACACAATTATGTTAGAGAAACTGACAAGAAATTTTAAAAAGTACCCCCACCTGCCCCCTCAATGGAAATGTTTGCCAGAGAAAAAGTCACTAGGATGCATTTTAATAATGTTGAACAATGGATTAATTACACATGTACATGTGCAAGGTCCATTTAAGTGGCCTGCCTAGTGTTCTCCAGGAAGCAATTGACAGTAGTTTAGGGATCTGAATTGGTATTTACTGGCATAAATTTCCAGCTGTGAAACCCTTTTGTTCAGGCTTCTTTCTTTTATGTTGTGGTGGCTCATTGATTTAAATGCATCTTCATGGGATTTACTTCCTTAAAATGTGAAATATCTTTAAGAGGGTCCATTTCTTAAAGAACAGTATCTGGTCAAAATGAATGTGTTGGCTCATTTTCTGTATATTTGATATACAAGAGAATATTTCCATATTTGCATAAAGATTCATGTACATTTTCTTCAATAGTCAATGGTATTTTTTTAAGTGTTGAAGGGAGTAGGAAAAGAAGGATAAAATTCCAGATGCTTTAGTATAATGCTGAGGAGAAACGTGAAAAGACAGGACAAAATACCTTCCTGTCAAACATAAATGGAGATCTCACAAATTAGCCAGAGAAAATCATTCCTGTTCTGTGTGAGATTTCATTTGGAACATTGGGTCCATTTATGGTTACCTTATTATACAGAGGCTATAGAAATGGAGATAGTACAATCAGAATGAGATAGGGACTCAGGGATATTTCAACTGGTACAGAGAAACTAACTTCCAGTCCTTTGAGGAGGGAAAAGAAAGGAAATTAAAATGGTATCTTATTGAAAGAATGAAGGGATAACATATACAATAGCAAGAAAGACCCCAAAGGTACTTTGAAAAATTACTGAAGATAGAAAGGGAAAAACCCATACTTAAAAAAAAGATATATATCTGGGTGTATTAGGGAAAACTTTACAGTGTATCAATGAATGGAAACTTTAAAATACCATTATTTTAGGGTAAATTTAAAACTAGATATTAAATTTATCTTTCATTCACTAATTTGAGATGTACCAATTTCCCTCATTAATTAAAAAGAAAATTCTTAGGAGAATACTGATTACTCAGAAAATAAGCTATAAAAGTCACATATTAATATGAATTTCTTACCACTCATAGGCAATTGGGGCAGCTAGGTGGCACAGCAGAGTGCTGGACCTGGAGTTAGGAGCTTCCTGAGCTCAAATCTGACCTCAGACACTTACCAGCTAGCTATGTGACCCTGGGCAAGTCACTTAAGCCTCTTTGCCTCAGTTTCCTCATCTATGAAATGAACTGGAGAAGGAAATGGCAAGCTACTCCAATATCTTTGCCAAGAAAACCACAAATGAGGTCATGAAGTATTAGACATAGCTGAAAAACAACCAACACTACCAACAACACGGGCAATTGTCATACTCAAACTATCTTCTGGATGTAGAATTGTGACTACTTTAAAAGTGAATTAAAGGAATTATAGCTAAAATGTTTTGGCCAGTCCATACATATTCCATTGTTCAGGACAACTTATTAAGTACCTACTATATGCCAGGCACAGTGCTAAGTACTTGGGATAAAAAAAAAGACAAAAGACAATCCCTTCTCTCGAAGAGCTCAACATTGGAGAGAGCATGCAAACAATTGTGTATAAACAAGTTATATACAAGATTAATTGGAAATAATCAACAGAGGAAAGGCACTATAATTAAGGGGAATCAGGAAGCACCTCCTGTAGAAGGTAAGTTTTAGTTGAGATTTGAAGGACAGCAGGGAAGCTAGGAGGTGGAAATGAGGAAGAAGAACATTCAAAATATAGGAGATAGTCACTGAAAATGCCCAAAGTTGGGAGATAGAGCATCATGTTTAAAGTGCAACTAGGAAGCTAGTGCCACTGGATTATTATGGTAGTCGGAATAGAGGTGTCAGGTACTAAAAGACTGGTAAGGGGAATAGGGAAGGTTAAGAAAAAAAAGTCCAAGTAGAGTTTTTTGTATTTTATCCTAATGATGATAAAGAACCATAGGAGTTTATTGAGTAGGGAGGTGATGTGGTCAGACTCACTTCAACAGCTGAATGGAGGATGAACTAGAGAAGGATGAGATTTGTTTATTGCATTAGAATAGGCATGAAGTGGTGACAATGTTAGAATTCTGAGAAGAGGGTATATATGAGAGATGTTATAGAGGTAAAAATAGCTCTTGGCAAGTGATTGGATATAGGAGCAAAGAGGGGGGAGGAAGAGGAGGGGAAGGAAGAGGAGGAGAAGGAAGAGACAGAGACAGAGACAAACAGAGAGAGAGGAAGAGACAGAGAGACAGAGAGAGACAGAGAGACAGAGAGACAGAGACAGAGAGAGAGAGAGAGAGATCAAAAATGATACATATGTTGTGAGCCAGGGTGACTGGGAGGATGGTGATACTGTCAACAGTAATGGGGAAATTAGGAAGAGGGAAGGGTTTGGGGTAAAAAAAAATAATGAGGATAGTGTTGGACATGTTAAATTTACTCTAGTCTAAGATATCCAGAAACAACTGGAACAACTATAAAGTAACTAAGAATAGCTTTTCCCTATGAAAGCCATTTTGCCCTTGACCTAACCCATTTTTCAAAAGCAACAAGTCCAGAAAGGGTAGGCAGGTGGACAAGCAACAAGCATTTCTTAAGTATGCACTGTGTGATAGGTGTTGTGCTAATCAGTAGGGATGTAAATATAGGCAAAAAGAAAAACGACCCCTGCCTTCAAAGAACTTACATTCAAATAAGGGAGAAGGAGGGAGGGAGACAGAGAGAGGGAGAGAGGGGGGTGGGGAGGGAGAGGGAGAGGGAAAGGGAAAAGGAGAGGGAGAGGGAGAATGAACACAAAAGGGCTCTAAAGTGAGGGAAAAGGATGGTGACAAATTTTAGAGAGAATCAGAAGTACAACTGGGGAGGGGAGGATAAAATGACTATTTTTGGACTAAAGAAATACTTGCTTCTTAATAGCTCTAGTTGAAATAAAAATGATTTAATATGTTTCCACAAAAGAAAAGGCAATCCTGAAATCTCATTCTTTCTTTCTTTCTCCCTCTGAATCTCCCTCTCTCCTCTCTTTTTTCAGCAAGCAGGCTACAAGAAAGGGAGAACAAATCGAGATCATCCTATTGGCATTTACATACTGTTTTCAACAAACTAAATTTTGCTTACTTACTGATCTTATAAGTTCACGTTCCCAAATCTTTAGCATGAGTATATGCTGCTATACCAATAATAGTGCGCTGTTGTTTAGAAGATATGCCCAAGTCTGATTCCTCTTTTAATATTATAATTATAATATTTAGTAGTATGTGGTGTTTGCACAACAAGAAATAGGATAATAACAATTGGTGTTTCTCTAGTGCTTTACAATTTACAAAATGTGATACAGCAACCCCAGAGGAGGTGCAAGAATTATCACCATTTTATAGATTAGAAAACAGAGGTTTAGTTTTCATTACAAAAAGTTGAGTTATCACACAACACTTCTCACTTGATAATCATATTGGTCCCATATCTTCACCTTCCTACTAGAAAGTTTTACCTGGATATCCCACAGTAATATGAAACTTCACGTATCCAAAACTACAACCTAACACTCTCCCCTACACTCCCCTCTCCCCCACCAAATAAGCTTCCTCTCCAACTTTCCAGACTGTCAATGGCACAATCATTATCTCTGTAATCCAGGATCAAAATTGAAGAATTATCTTTACTTAATCCTTCTTCTTTCTTTCTCATATTTAGTAAAATTTTGTTGATTTAACCATCAAGTGCTTCGTGTATCATTCATTTTTTATAGTAGCACTACCATGATCTGAATACCTTTTCTCAACATCTCATGCTTTGGTGACCGAAAAAACCCTATATGGCCTCTGATCCTACTATTTTCCTTACAATTTTTTCCATATATTATAATCAGACCAATCTTCATTAAATATCACTTTCATTAGGTCAGGACTCTGTTTAAAAAAAAAAAACCTTCAGTGTTCTCTTTCTCCTCACAAATGCAAACTAACCTCTTTCTGAATTTTAAGATCCAAGCCTACCTATCCAAAAATATTTGCCTTATTTCCCAATGCATGCTTTCCACTCTAACCAAACTGGATTCTTCAATACTCTGTAAATGTGCCGTGAGCATTTCCTAACTTTATTAATTCTGTCATGTATTTCCCTTTACAAAGAATACCCTCCATGAATCAAAATCATACATATATATATATAGATCCATCCATTCTATGAAACCTTTGCCAACCAACTCAATCCTCAACAGTTTCTATAGTCATAGGCATTCTTCTATAGAACATATGGACCTAATTTCACAAGTTAGTACTTAATTATGTTTTCATATAATTTACTGTGTTTACACATGTCAACTATCTCTCTAACAATAGTATAAGATTCTGAGGACAGAAGTCTTTACTAATTCATGTTTTGTATCCCCCACCATGCCTACAACAGTACTGTGGGAATGGTAAATGATCAATCAATATGTGATTTATTAGTGGACAACAGAAATATACATATGAAAGTTCTATAATAACTGACTTCTAAATCTGTAGTCACTGAGGAATATCCATCAACTATGATTCTTTTTTGATAAACACAAAATGATCAGAAGTTTAATTGTCTCCTTTCCAAAGCCTTGCTTATATAGGCTGAGGGAGCAAAAAAATGGGGGGCAGATGGTACCAAGTGTCACACAATTTTTATACTACAATTTAATTTTTAGGATTGAATATATAAATTTTATGCAAAGACCAATGAACTGATAGGTCTGCCACTAGCAATTTCTTTAAGTCCTCCAATTGCATTTGGAGCAAAAACATTTATATTTGTATGATTAAATACTTCCAATACTATTACAATTTGCTAATTATTAGATAGGCAACTCTAGGTAGAGCCAAGTTCCTTTTCAGCTCTAAAATGCTATGATGACTGGAAATCATTTAATACTGTAGAAAGGGAGGTTTATTCACTCAAACCATCCCAAATATCACAATGTAGTAGATAGCCATTGGCCTAATAGTTAGGAGATCTGAGTTCTAGCCCCAGTTCTGTCATTAACTAGCTATATGACTTTGAGAAAACCACCTATATCTCTATGGGCTTCTGTTTCCTTATCCATAAGATATGGGAATTGGATTCAGAGTCCTTATGACTTCAAATCTATGTGATCTATGAAAATAAAAGGGTAAAATTGATAATAAATGTAACATTACCTTTAAACATACTAGAATATACCAGGAAATGGAGAAAAGGGCATCATGTTATGGCTTTGAAGGAGAAAACTGAACAAGCCAAGACAAGATCAAAAGAAAAGATATAATTCATAAGAAATATTTTTCCTCAGATCTATTCAGAGAAAAGCAAAGTGTACAAAAAGTAGTGAACATTTCCAGGGCTCCCTTAAAATGTTATTGATAGAGGGAGACAGGAAGGCTTTAAATGAAATGCTAACATATATAAAAGTAGAACATATAATAATGTACTCAAGGAAAAAGTGTCCCTGAAATAGAGGGGCAGACCACTGAATTTTGAAGTCTCTATCTAAGAACCTGCAAGGATTGGCTTATCAGTAGGTCCTAGCTAATGGAAATGATTTCATATTTAATCACTGACTGACATTATATATGACATATATTGGCAATACGCTGACTTGGTCAGCTACATTTAGGCAAGTGTCCAATGTTAGCAAGCTTTCAGTTTATATTTTAGCAAACTTTCCTAATTACAGTGCCCTTGGGATCAATATGGGAGGATGGAGGAGTGGGACTGTATGGTTTGGGAACCACATGATCACATGCCTGTGAGCAGTAAGCTGTTTGACTTGTTATACTCTGAGTGCTTATGTTCCTTCTTGGTACCTCACCCACAATCTCTTCAGAGGTTTTAGATCCATTATTCCTCTCTCTTAGGGACACAGTACAAAGGTAAAAGCTCATAATAGAAGAGCTGTTGACCATTTTGTTTAAAAAAGGGACAAAGCAGCCCTAAATAATGGAATGGCCCTTAACTATCAGATTTTTTTTAAATAGGATTTTTATTGACAAGCTAAAATGGGAATGACTAGCAATATGATGTGTTGTCTGAATTCTACAGAAAGAAACAATAATAAAGAATAGAAAACTACTGTGAGGAGGCATGGTGACAACCTTCAGATAGTACATGTTCCCAACCGTACCTTGAAGAGGCAATCATCTATGACTATCAGCACCAATTTGTTCTTTCCCAAGCTAATGGTTCAGAAGACACAGAGAATTCTTTCTTTTTAACAAAAATTAGGAAGTTCAGGAGTGGCTAGGTGGCACAGTGAATAGAGCACCAGCCCTAGAGTCAGGAGAAGCTGAGTTCAAAACACAAAAACTAGCTGTGTGACCTTGGCCAATTGCCCTCCAAAAAGCAAAAAAAAAAAAAAAATAGGAAGTTCAGAAGCAAGAATTGGTTACGGCTGAACAGAACCCATTATAAGAAGCAGTTCTATGATAGGCATGATTTAAGATATTCTGGAAAGGCATAATATTTGCCTCCTCCTATTTTTCTTATCCCATTACACTGCCAACAGCAAAGGTTCCAGTCTTTAGATTTCCATTTTGTGAGGCAGCATGATATATTTATCACAGAGCTGGAGTTCTGTGTCAAGAACATGCAGGTTTGAATGCCTCAGATCTTCACTATCCAGATGACCCTGGGAAACTCATTTAACTTGACCCTGTTTCTTTGTCTATAAAATTAGAGTTGAACTTATTAGCCTCAAAGTTACCCCTCAGTTCTAGATCAATGATACTATGATATACTTCTTGAAAATCCCATTGAAAAGTAAATATTACTAGAGCAAAACACATCACATCTGTAATACGAAAGCTATGAGCACCTGGGGATGAAACAATTAAAAGAATATCACCACCATCTTATCAGTCATCCAGATTTGTAGTGGGCATCATCCTCCACTCCTCACCTTTCATCCCCTTATCCAATCTTGCCAAGTTCTATCACTTCTACCCTCATGACATTTCTCGTCTATGCCCTCTTCTCTTCTCTGACACTGTCACCAGCCTACTACAGACCTGTGTTTTAGGAAGATCAATTTGTAGGTTAAGTGGTCCAAATAGCCCAAACATGGACTATTGCAATAACCTTCTGCTTAGATGCTCTGACGAAAGTCTTCCCACCTCCAGTTTTTCCACTTAATTTGCAAAATGATCTTCCTAAAGCACAGGTCTGAGCATGACACCTCCCTGTTTGATAAACTCAAGTAGTTCCCTATTAGTTCCAGGATCAAATCAAATTTTTCTGTTTGATGTACAAAGCCTTTTATATCCTGGCACCCTTCTACTTTTTTAGTCTTTTTATATCTTATTCCCTACCCATGTATGCTGTAACCCAGTGACACTGACCTCCTCATTATTCCTCACCCAAGATTCCATCTCTCTCCTCAGGTAGTGTTCACTAGCTCTTCTCTGTGCCTAGAATTATTTTAGTCCTCATCTCTACCTACTAGCTCCTTCAAGTCCCAGCTAAAATCATATTTTCTATAGGAAGCATAGGAGGCTAACTCATCTCCAATGATAATAATATACATGGGACTAGCTTTCTTCTTCCATTCTGAAATAGTTTTGGGAGGAAAAAGCATGGCATGAATTTAATATTTAAGTTAGGGTGATTTTAAAATAAAATCTAATTTTAATATGAAAAATCTAAGATAGAAAAGTTCATCAAATTGTGATAGCCCTGTTTTTCTTACATGTAGACTTCCCTTGAATTAGTGGAATCATTAGTATCATGCCAATTTTCCAGCATACTCATTGAATGAACCTCAAAACCTTAAGCAAAATAATTTAATATTGCAAAACCAAGGTGGGAGGGAGCAACAAAGAAAAATATCCCGTTTATATTCTGTACCCTCTAAGGCAACTGCCCCATATAGCAAGCTGTTGGTGTCATGGGAAAACAGCATCCTATAAAACTTCTTCGAAGGTGAGATCACCCTCAGGACTTGAGTATCATGAGACATGTAGTCACATGTACCTGTTCATATTATGTCCAGAATACCTGATTCCTTCTTTTCTGCTTATCTAATGGTAATCCATCCTTTAAGCTCAAAACATCCTCCATATTCAAAGATTTCCAAGACCACCCCAGCACCAAAATGACCATTCCTTTCATGAAAACCTTGAAGTATTTAATGCTTCTACCACTTTCTGCTTTGCCCAGCCATTCAAAGAATTATGTAAATAGTTATGTAAATATTTCAAATTTTTCAACAATATGCTTTGTCTCCCCAAATAGGATAGAACCTCCTTATGGGAAGAGACCTTCATTTGTGCTTTTTTTTTTTCTTAGCTATATTTAATAAAGTGACTTTCATGTAGCAGAGCACCAAAGAAAGGTCTCACTTGGTTCATATTACAATTGTCAGAACTCATAGTGAATGAGAAATTATGCTGAATGTCACATTTCAGAATTATCATTAAGGCATATGTCATGTTCCAGTAGAACCACAAGTACACCATTGAGAATAAATAGTAAAGTGATAAGATAACCAGATCCTATATCGTCAAAAGGCAATTCCAAGCCAAGCCAAGTCAGGTGGAGTCATTCTAGTACCTTTGAAAGTAGCAAAAGTGATGTTTTATTGACTGTTAGAAGCTGTGACACTGTTAGTGACCACTTTAAAAACTCACATCCTAATAATGAGTTGAAATCAGGAATGAAAGATAATGACTTGAAGTTTTCTGCCCTGAGAACCCAGCTGCATATGAACAGTGTACAACTGGCCAATTAACTCATGCCTCTCCCACTACCTGTATGCCTATGTATAACTTGGGCAAGGGGGAGGGTAAAATGAAAGGGAAAAAAGAACTAATACAGAAATGGCCTGGATTTTCAGTGAATTATTGATGAACTGGACTTAATCAAGGAAAAGGGGCATGGTGTTATGCATATTGGGTCTTTGGTTCAGTGAAAACCTTCAAGGTCAGAGGTTATGTCTTCTTGAACTCTCATGGAAATTCATGCCCTATTTATGCACTCCTATTTCATATTTTAATTATTTATGAGGATGTTTTATTCACTCCTACTAGAATATAAACTGCTTAAGGATAAGGTCTATGTGATAAACTTCTTAATAAATATGTGCGGAGTAGTGGCATCTTTCCTTCAGTCTTGCACAGTGACTTACATATTACATGTGGAAAGAACTTAATAAATGTATGTTAGAAGGATAGACGGTTGAATAGATGAAGGCAAATTGTGCAAAATGCCTGAGTTGAGTAGTTTGGGGGCTGTTTTCTGACAATTTTCTAATTTGTTAGTACCTTCTAGAACATATTTAATTTGATACATGACTGCCCATAAGAGACAAATTTGTGGTCAGGGGAAGAACTCACTTGTTAACTTTAGTTTAATTTTTGTTTTACATATATATTTGGGAAATGAAGAGCAGTGTATCATAGTGGATAGAAAGTTGGCCTCAGTCAGAAAGAGTGGGATTGAAGTCTCTTAAGTATTGTTCTGTGACACCTCAGCAAGTCACTTAATTCTCAGAGCTGTGGGCAGTTAAAATGTAATTGCGAAAACAGAAACAAACAACAAAAACATGCCGCCCCCCCTCCCCCGGCTTTGATAGAGGTAGTTTCCTCATCTGGGAGTTTTCTATACCAGTGGAATCACACGTCTAAGTAGATCTCCAAACTCGATGTAGTTAGCTCATGACTATTCCTGGGAACCGAGGAGATCATGAAAAAAGTCAACGTCAAAGTCTTCTAATCAGTGAGTTCTGCTTCCACCTCATAAAGTTGTTGTGAGAGAAGTACTTTAAAACAGTAAAAATAATAAGAACTAGGTTTGCCTTCTTTCCTCTTACCATGTATCACAGTGAATACCTTCACAAAAGGAAATGAGATAACAAAGGCATTTATTTTGATAATTCAATCATAGAAAACACTTTCATTCAATAAATAATGTATTAATCCTCTACCATGTGCAAAGCACTGTTAGGCACTGAAGACACAAAGATGGAAAGGAAAGAGCCCTTGTGCTCTAAGAGCTAATACAAAATATATACAAACAAATAGAAAGTAATTTCAAGGAGAAGTGAGCACTACAAATGGAGGAATCAAGAAAGGCCTAGCATAAGAGATGGTACTCCAAATGTGCTTTGAAGGAAGCTGAGAATCCTATCAGGTATTACTGACAAAAGAGTTCATTGCAAACATGAGTGACTGACTCTATGTGCAAATCCACAGAGGTGAATATTGGATCTCTTGCCTGAAATATTCAGATAATTAAAATAAAGACAATTGGGAAGGGCAGGGGGAGGGGGGGTACTGAACCATCCAGGTAATTGCCTGGATTGACAATTTCCAATTTCCATTTTGCACATGTAGGCAGCCTGTTTTCATTAAATCCAGAAGGTTGCTCTCACTAACTCAACTTTCAGAGGGAAATTGTGTCATGTATAACATGATTAAAGTATCCTTTTTGTTTATTGTTGCATCCCCAGTGATAGGTTTTCTAGTTAACCAAAGATCTATCTATTGTTAAGCATGAAGACACATTTGTTAATAATGCATTATTTGCATCCCCAAACCAGCCAACTTAGACTAAGAAACCTGAACAGCAGCCAACTAGTAATGTGTGCAATGAGTCATCTCTAGAATTTATTGCCAATGGGTAAATACTATGCAAAAATAGAAACAATCTGAAGGAGTTTGAGAAGATGTGGACTCAGCTGTAATTTCTCCAAAGACAGATTGGTCAATAGCATATGTGCTACAAGGGAAAGAAAATGCCAAACAAATAATCAAGTTATTTGTATAGTTCTACTCGGAGTCTTAACTTCATACCAAGATTCCAAAACGTGAACTTTATTGAGCTGTCAGTGCTGACCTTTATGTGATTCAAACCACCCACTTTATGATTTTAATAAAATATTCTCACTTGTATCTAGATGTTATAACATTAATATGTTAAGGAAACATACAACTTAGACTTCACTGTATATTACACTAAATCTGTCTGTTCATGGTCCTTAACTAATCAATACATGCTCCTTAACACAATACTTATCTATTCATAAGGAAATTAATCACCAATAAATAAGTAGACAGCCTGAATTTCCTCTTCCAATTCTGTAGGGGGCAACAAAAAGATCCTCTTTAGTCATGTAAGAGAAAAAAGAAGCTTATTCCTGCTACTAGTGGAAAAGGAATCAGTGCATCCACATCCTTCCCTTTCATTTTCTTCTTAACTCTCTTCAGTCTGGTTTCAGACCTCATCATTCCACTGAAACTACTCTCTCCAAAGACACCAATGACTTCTTAATTACCAAATCTGATGGCCTTTTCTCAATCCTCAACTTTCTTAACCTTCCTACAGTTTTTGACAATATTAATAGCCTCCTTCTCCTTACTACTCTCATCTTTCTGGGTTTTCATGTCATTTTTAACTTTGTAACATCTGTTTTATATACACCTTAATCTCCTTTGACATTGTCACTATCCTAGATCAAGTCCTAATCATCTCATACCTGGACTATTACAGTTGCTTCCTGATTGGCCTCTCTCCCTTCTCACTCCAATCTACCCTCCATTCAGCTCTGTCAAAAAGATCTCCATAAAATGGAGGCCTAACCATGTAACCCCTTTCCCTTCATTTAATACACTCCAGAGGTTCCCCATTATCTCTGGCATAAAATAGAAAATCCTCTGTTCTGCTTTCAAGGTCCTTCATAACCATGTCCCATCCTACCTTTTCACATTTCCTATATCTTACTCCCTTTCATGAACTCTGCCTCCAATCCAGTGACAATGATTTTGTTGTTCATCACACAAGATATGCTCCATCTCCCAGGCATATGCCTGGAACTCTGTCTTCTTATCAGCCTGGCTTCCTTCAATGCCACCTAAAATCCCACCTTCTTCAAGAAGACTTTCTAAGACCTCCTGAATCTGAGTTCCTTCCTTCTGAGACTATCTTCAATTAATCCTGTAAATATCTGGTTTATCCAGGAAGATTTGCATGTTGTCTCCCTTATTAGACTATGAGCTGTTTGAGAGCAGGGACAGTGCTTGCCTTTTTTGTATCCCTAGGTCTTAGCAAAGTGCCTGGCACACAGTAAGTATTTAATAAATGTTTGCTGACTTCACTTGAATAAATTCTTCAGATTTAATCTGTCATCTTTGAACCCATTCATTTATAAAAATCTAGCCTGATCAGAGAATCAGGCTTACTATACATCTGAAAAATGGGTTCAAATATGATAGGTTGGGGACGCTAGGTGGCATAGTGAATAGAGCACTGGCCCTGGAGTCAGGAGGACCTGAATTCAAATCTGACCTCAGACACAACACAAAAAACTAGCTGTGTGACCTTGGGCAAGTCACTTAGCCCCAACTGCCCTACGTTTCCTCCTCCAAAAAGCAAAAAAAAAAAAAAAACATGATAGATTATATCTCCATAGCCTTATAATTTCACTCTTTATATAAATAATCCAGTTATGACAGATACAGTCTAGATAAGCATAAATGAATTAAAAAGCATTTATTTAGTACTTACTATTGTTGTGCAGCGAATCAATGAGCCAAGACCTGAGCATGATTTAATATAAATTTAACGTGGATCTTAATGAAGGTCTGGCTGTCCAGAGTGTAGACTCAAATCAGACAGCCCTGAGCAGGTGCAGAGCCAGGGTATTTAAAAACAAAAACCACAAAGCAATGGTCTAATCTATACCTGAGCAGGAAGTTACAAAAGCAGAGGAATGCAATTGGTTAATACTCAGTTTAGGACCTTATATGGAATATGGTTGTTGCAGTTTCCCAGAAGGAGATGGTGACTATGCCTTGGGAGATTTCCAAGAGATATGCCTAGGACCCGGACTTTACATCCACGAAGAAGGGAGAACAAAATGGTGGGGACTGAGACAAAATGGACTCGGGGCTGGCTACAACACTATATACCTAACAATGTTCTAAATTCCCACTCTCAAGGATCTCAGGTTGTAATCAGGGAAGATAATCCACATAGGAAGGGTCAACTACAAGACAAAGAGAAAGATGCTGACTTCCTCAGGGTTCAGTGCCATGGCAAATGGCAGAGCCCAGGGACTTTAGCATACATTAGAAGATCAGATTGGGAAAGGCCCTGATGTTGAAAAGATTGAAGGCAAAAGGAAAAGGGGATGGCAAAGGATAAGAAAGAAAGTGTCACGGAAACAATAGACATGCAACTTGGACAGACTTTGGGAGATAGTGGAGGACAGAAGGGCCTGGCTTGCTGTTGCCCATGTGGTAACAAAGAGTTGGATATTACTGAATGACAGCACAAACAAGAACAAAGCAGATCAAATGGCAATGCCCAAGGCATGGGAGGTATAGCAGAAAGGTAGATAGTAAGGCATTAGGTTGCAGTGGCAGAGAAAAAGGAAAGGCCTGGTGGTTCCTCATTTTATAAGGATTGTATTTGGTGACGTCCCATGCTCATCAAGTAGTTTGAGCAGCCATGACAATTCCAGAGAGTGGTGAGGGCAGAAACTCTGGAGAGGCTCAGCTACCACCACATTCATAAAAGGAAAAGAGGTTCTGATGGTCTGAGTAAGAAGGGAGTTCTGAGATCCTTCCTGTGGGAGGACAACACTAGAAACAGTTTAGCTGTCCAAATAGTTCTGCTTTTTCTATTTTTATTTGGTATCAGGGACTAGTTTTTTTTCTTTAAATCGCTGTTGATACATCTAACTCCTCTGCTACAGTTTCCAGCACCCTCTAGATTACCGCACATGTGGTAAGTGACGGTAGAAGAACCTATTCATTCTAACAAGATAATAAGCCATGCAGTTCTTTGAGACTCACAAGATACCACATAAGTAATAAACTAGGAGCAATGGCTAAGAGCAGAAGATAAAAAAATAAAAAATTCAGAAGAAATTATGGCTGCATTTGAGACCTCTTTCCCCCACGGGCAGAAATCCTCAGCATAGATGGCAAGACTCACCAGGAAGAATTCACCATTTTTCCAGGTGATGTTGGCTAATGAGTCTTGTACTTCTCCAAACAGAATTCTAATGCTCTGAGGACAGAGCTGCATTCAAAAAAGTTACTTCAGAGAACAACCAGAGTGGTAGTAACATCCACTGCAGATTATCATTGCTTAATACACAAGAGAACAAAAAGACAGCTCAATGACAACTGTCCGAGTCACATGACAAGGTATATTTTGTGCATAGGCACAGATGGGATGAGCAGGCAGTCTTTTACCTGCCCTCCCCGTTGGCTCTGAAGATTAGCATCGGAGTTCTATTTGTACCTGTAGAGTTGCCTTGATTTTCAAAAATCAGTGGAAGAATTTGTAAGCACATTAAAATGTTGTCTTCACAGTGTAGAAGAATCAACATCTGGCATCTTAGCTGGAAACAGTACAGGCATAGTCGGGGCACTGGTGTCCAGTGGGGAACAACAAAAGAGATCTGGCACATGGCCCTGCATGCTACTGCCACCAACATATGTTTCCACTTTAATAAGTGTCAAGCTCATTTAGAATAAATTTACATCTATCAAAGTCAAACAGCAAGTAGGTTTGGAGGGGTTTTTTTTGTTGTTGTTGCTATTTCTATGTCTATAAATGGCCTTTGGAAGAATAGGCACCACTTGGACTATACAGTTCTAAATTAGAGGCTAATTCTGAAAAAAAGACAAAGGATGGAGATTGGATCTAAGAGTAAGAGTGCCATAATTTAAGAAGGGACAATGATAATAGATACCCTGGCTTCCTTAGGCAACCTTAAGGAATTCCACTCCCCTGAGCAGGATGGGGTAGAATTGGATTCATTATATCAAATATCCCCATAAAATCCTTGAAGGTTAAAGAGGAGCAAGTACCTAGGTGACACAGTAGATAGAATACCAGGCATAAAATCTAGAAGACCTGAATTCAAATCTAGCCTCTAACATTTCCTAGTTGTATGACTCTGGGCAAGTCATTTAACCTCTGTTTGCTACAGTTTCATCATCTATAAAATGGGAGTAATAATAACACCTACTTCCCAGGATTGTTGTGAGGATCAAATGAGATAATAATTGTAAAGTGCTTATCACCATATTCAACATATAGTAAGTGCCACATAAATGTTAGCTGCTATTATTATTGGTGGTGGTGTTTCAGAATGAAAAAAATTAAAGAAATGCTAAGAAATGAGACATGGAGGCACAGAAGCTGTGCCATTTCTCAGCCTTATATGATTGATCAGACACAGTATTCAAACTAAGAATAGTTTAAGTCCCCTAACTCTTGGTCCAACGTCTTAACCTCAGTTCCTGGGACTGTGACAAAATTGCGGGATGTTTTTCCCATTCCATAGAGCTCTCTGAGCACTGTCATCATCTAACAGCCTTTATTCTGACTTAATTGTGTACATTACTGTGCTCAGGGCCATATTACAAAGAGTAAAATAGCACTTCGTTTATAGCAATGCACGCCCTCAAGGATAAAGTCAACCGCAATAGCAAACTGTCAGAGCTGGATCGGAGTCACAGCAAGTTCACTTACACGTTCTCTCTGGTAGCTTCCCCACTGCATAGCCTTGGACAAGTCATTTAATCTCTTCAGGGCTCAGTTTCCTTTTCGGTAATGTGAGAAAGTCAACTAATGTGAGAAAGTGACTCTTAAGGTCACTTTCAGTTCTAAAGCCAATGAATATCATAGGTATATCGCTATGTTCACCACAGTAAATGAAAGGACTTGCTTATTCACCCCTGCCTCTATCTGCCCATCTCTGTTTCTCCCTGTGATCCATTTCATACACCCTAGTTCAAAGATCTACCTGGGCACTGCTTTGAGTCTCGAGATCTTTAAGAATTATAGAAAAATGTGTGAATTCTAAGATCAGACCAATGTGTCAATTTGTTTTGCTTGTGTGTGTGTGTGTGTGTGTGTGTGTATATACGTATATATATACACATACACATATATATGTAAACATATATATGTAAACATATGTATATATGTGTGTATGTACATGTGTGTTAATGAAGGGCATCTCCTTGATGGGGAGGGGTGATAGATATGTAAAAAAAAGAGCATCAAGAAACCTTTTTTAAATGCACAGAAGTAGACAAAGTATAGAAGGGAACAGAATTAGAGCAGTTTTGTAACTACCTTGTTAAATTTAATGCACATTTCTTTTGGGAAAAAAACAGAATGGAAGTTTACAGATTCACATAAAAATCTCTTTCTTATTCATTATATCTGGAAAAGTTTGTTTGTTTGGGTTCACAATGCAAATTTTCTCTTAATTTTACCTAGCCATCATCATGTTGCCCTTGACAGCTAACTATGTGGTCGTTCCATCAGAGACTGAATATTTACTAGCAGACTTAGGTAGCATGCTGATTCTATCTCTTGTGAGGTTTACAGCACCACTCCTCTACATGGGAGATCAAATATGTTTTTACATTTTGAACTAAATATTTCATTCTGGATAACATAAAAGGAAATAGCAAGACTAATGTAATATGCTTGAGTCCATTTCATTTAATTAGATAGATTAATTCTATTTTGATAATAATTATATTGACTTACCTTCAACCCTCTGAGGTTCTTTGCACTCTCATTCTCTCTGTTTATATCTCTGTCTCTATAGATATAAAGACAAAGATATAGATGTTAATATAGATCAAATTAGATAAAAATTGTAAAGTTCTGTCATTCCCCAACTGATAAATGGTCAAGGGATAGAAAAGGCAGTTTTCAGAGGAAGAAATTAAAGATATCAGGGGTAACTAGGTTGCACAGTGAATAGAGCACTGACACTGGAGTTCAAATCTGACCTCAGACACCTGACACACTTACTACGCCATACTTTAGAAGTTGATAAAAGTATTAGACTTGGAGTCAGTAAGACCTGATTTTGAACCCAGCCTCAGACATTTATGTGCTGTATTATCCTGAGCAAGGCACTCAACCGCTATCTGCCTCAGTTTCCTTATCTAGAAAATTGAGATATGACACCTCCTTCCCAAGATGCTTATGAAGGGAAAATGAAGTAATATTTCCAAAATGCTAAATAAATCCTAACTATTGTTATCCTTATATTCAAGTCACGTCTCTGATATATATTAGATGAGTAACCCTTCACAAGTCACTTAAACCTCAGGAACTCCTCAGGAATAATTTTCTACGATTACAAATTGTAGATTTCCATCAAAGAAGCAGCTCCATCCTCACTAGCAGCTCCCTACATAGATAAAATAGCAATTCCAGTCTTATAGGTCCATATGTGTATGTATATATGTATGTGTATATGTGTGTGTGTGTGTGTATACACACACACAAATATAAAGAATACAAATCCACAAAGAAGACAACTCTCCAAGAGTAACTCTTAAGTGGTTGGCAATTTGCCAAGATAGAGTAAGTTTCTATACTGATAAAACCATAGATCTTTATCAAAGGTTCATAGATACAGGGACTCAAGGCATTGAAAGATCATTCAGTGTAACCCTGAAACACAAGGAGATTAAGTGACCTGACCAAAGGCCAATGCTCTTTCTACTATCCTTTGTTGGTATATGCTAATTAGGTTGCTCATCTGTATTAGACAATGGTAGACAATACTTATATTAGGAGTCAATCAGGAAATATGTGTGTGTGTCTATGTGTGTAGGAGGTGGATAAATATATAGATATCTGTGTGTATAAAACTCGCTTATACGTATATGTATATGTACATATGCATATCTAAATGTATATACATGTATAAGGGTACTTGGTCTTTTGTAAACAAGAAATTGCTACTGCCTCTAACTCTCTTTAAAGCATTATTAACCAGGTTACTGTGTCTAAGGAAATAATGTGTAATTAGGAAAGACCAAAAAATGTATTTTTTCCAATAAGGCATCTCAGCAGCCAAAGTCACAGAAATCTGAAGCACTTGTAAAACTGAAACTCCAAAAACACGAAAAGACTGGGAGAAAGTAAATATCCGCAGACTATTGCTAAGTCTGCTCCATTTACAAGAGACTTTTTAAAATGCCAGCTTGTATTTATATGAGTTAAATATGTTTTTCTCACAGCTTTTATTTTGCCCTTTATTTTATCTCTATAATCATTTATCTACAAAAACTCATTGAAAAACATTTAAAAACAAGTTCCATGACCATTTTTGTTACATATGGTGTGACAGAACATCTGCTTTTCATTTAAATCCAGTGGCTTAGGCTCCTTTTATCTTCCTTGAATTGTTGACTTTAAACCATAATACATTTTGAAGCCCAAAAAGCTCTACATGCATCAAAGTTGAATGAAAGTCCAAACCCATAGTTGTGTCCATGACATTTTCCCAAACTCAAAACAGTAAAGGAAGTTTTATTATAATATGGGTCCAGAGTCACAACTCACTGTTTTCTCACTGGGACAAGCAGCACAAGTCACAAATAAGGAAGACACAACAGGCCCTCAAATCAACTTTGATATTCATAATAGAAAAAATAAAGTGAGTTATTCAGAAAAATGCAGCATGCATTTAATTTTCCCAAGGAAAGCAATAGTTTGTCTATTTCCTTTAATAATTTTCCCAGGTATTTTTCTTAGGGTTTGATCTCCATAAGTTCCTAATCAATACAAAAAGAAAGCCAGCACTTAAATGATAAGAATCAAAGTTGCTCACAAAAAAAGCAATTACAGGGAAGTAATTTCCCTGTTTTGGGAGATTGATCCTCCTAGAATGTGCAACAGCAGATGTTTGGGAGGAAATGGAGACTATACCTGTGGGATTGGTTCACAGAGATTTCTGGGGGAAAGGAAAGGAGAAGATAGAGAGGTAGAAAATTCAAACAGCAGACTTGTTTTGAGAGGGGGATGTGTAGGTCTTCCCAGTACCTCAGATATGTCCCTCAATACCTGTATCCAAGGGAAGTATAAAGATCAGTGACTACAGAGATCCTGGGGGTGGTGTAGAGGTGATATGATAAACTAAACCCAGGTAGGTAAGTCAACTCCTAAGGGATGTTACTCTCTCCCTGCCCCCCATGGATTACCCATGCCTCTCTCTAATGAGAAGGAAGCCCCTCCTACTCCTTGAAGTCAGAAAGGCCTGACTCATATTTCAATATCTGTGATGACCAGTTTATGTCTCCAACTTCTGTGACTATTCTTGTTTGTTTTCTTTCTATAGACATATATGAAATTAGTTTAGTACACTAAATGTCTTGCTATGTGCTCCTTATGCAAAGCATTTGAGGTAAAATGCAAAGCAGATCTGGGGATCATAGACACCCTCTGGGTTCAGTTTGGGAGGTAGGCCTTGAAGCAAAGGTAATAAAGAGAACAAGGAGCCACATTCCTGCCACCTCCCTTCATTCCCAGGCAGAGTTTTAAACCTTGTCAAAGAGGAAGCAAGAAAAACAAAATGAAGACCAGAGAGAGTGACTGAGTATTCCACCCAATCATAAACCCCTAGATGCAGTACAAGCCCAATATTTTAAAACAAGTGTTCTTAATCTGGGCAATACAGACCTCTGAAGGGTCTATGAACTCAGAAGCAAAAAAAAATTATCTTTATTTTCACTCATCTAAGGCTGAAATTTAACATTTCCTCCAGATATAATTTTTTTAATTCTTTAAAAATATCCAGTGGCTTCACCAGACTGTCAAAAGAGCCCTTTTTCTACTTACAATAGCCAAAAATTGAAAGAGAAATGCAGTAAAGGGATTGTGTTGCATGGGCTTTCCCTGAGTTCTTCTACCACAGACACTCAACCATATACCACACAAGTGATAATTCTTGTAATATGTGAAATATTACATTCAGCATTCCTTGTAATATGTGAAATACATAAGATAATTCCATGATGCCCTATACCTGAAGAATTATTCAATCTTTATTACAGAAGGAAAACAGATAAAAGGAATATGAAGAAAATCATCACTACAGTCTTATAAATGCCAACACTCCCACCTTATGAATTCTTCCTCAATGATATGAGACACTTGAAAATATTATTCTGAAAAGGACAACATCAAGCCAAAGTCAAATGCCAGTAATCTAAGTTAGCTACTGAACAATCAGTGAAATGAAATGTTTTGACAACATAAAGAGAGAAAAAGCTTTCAAAAATTCAAAGAAAAATAAGAGCCAAACAATGGGTTTTAAGTGGAATTTTACAATTCTGACCCTCCACATTTTCTCATACCTCTTCCACAGAAAAATTCATTGAAGCCTGAACCAAAGAATGTCCATTTTTATCAAGTCAAAAATTATGGAAGCAGTACAACCGGGCCAGGAGTTAACTTCAGGACATTACTCTAGCAAGGAAAGGAAAGCCATATAACCTCATATGAAAGCTACTAAACCAACTTCTATGCCAGAAAAGCAACTCCCCACAAGTAACCTCTCTCCTGAAATGAGAAAACCAATGGTAAACCTACAAGTAAAAACAACCAGAGAACAACCACCCAAGACAGCAGAGTAGGAAAAGTAGTACACCCCAGTTCTTTCCCCACAATTACTACAACAAAGAACTAAAAAGATCAGTAGACTGTGTCTTCATCATAGAATCTAAGAAAAAATCACAGTGAGACATTTTTCCAATTGAGGTCAGCACAGAAGAGAGAAACCTGCTAAATTAAATTAAACCATTAGCTAAATTACTTTGAAAATGATAAAGGAAAACAAAATTACCTGAATCAAAAATGATAAAAGAGATTTCACCAACATATGAAAAAGAAATTAAGAATACAGTCTATACAGGAAGGTACCATGTGGAGATTTGCAATAAAACTGAAACAAAGAGGATAATAAATATAAAAGAACAGGATGAAGGAAAATATCCATGTATTGATCATAAATATGGATGGGATAAACTTACTCATGAAATGGTAAGAGGACAGCAGAATGAATTATAAAACAGAATTCAATAATATGTAGTCAACCAAAAATATTTTGAGACAAAGCATCAAATGATTTAAATAAAAAGACGAAGCAAAAATTATTATACTTAAGCTGAAGTAAAAAAAGGCAAAGGTAGCAAAAATGGTCTCAAACAAGAGAACAGCAAAAACAGACAATTAAAAAAGATAAACACGGGGCGGCTAGGTGGCACATTGAGTAGAGTGCCGGCCCTGGAGTCAGAAGGACCTGAGTTCGGATCCAGCCTCAGACACTTAATACACACAAATAAAAACCTAGCCATGTGACCTTGGGCAAGTTACTTAACCCCAATTGCCCTCCAAAAAGGCAAAAAAAAAAAAAAAAGATAAACATGGGCACTACATTATGTTGAAAGGAACCACATACAATATCAATGCTTAACATATATGCACTAAAGAGTATACTATCTAAATACTTAAAGGAAAAATCATGTGAATTATGGGGGGGAATGCCAAATATAACCAAAAAAGGAAAGAATTTCAACTGAATTTTAGAAACATGAGATATGATACTATCGATCTCTGGTAATTATGTAGTGGAACTAGAAAGGAGCAAACATAATTCTCTGCTGTACATGCAACCTTTACAAAAATTGACCATGTGTTAGGTCATAAAAGCCTCATGAACAAATTCAGAAAAGCACTGATATTAAACACCTCATTTACTGACTAATATTAAATAAAAATGGTTTTGGTCCTCCAGCGATTGGTCATTGAAGAAATGAGTAAAATTAATTGGAGGCTAAATAACAATTCTAAAGAACTTGTTATTCAAAAAACAAATCAAAGAAGCAGTTGATAATTTTATTTAAGATAATGAGAATGAGAAAATATACAAAAGGATGCAACCAAAAGAGTTTTTAAGGGGAAAATGTATAGTATCCCTAAACATTTTAATCAATCAAAGAGAGGTGCATCAAATCAACAAGTTGGCTATGCCCATTTAAACTAACTATAAAATCAACACACTAAAAATAACTAATTCAAAACCAAACAGAAATCCTGAAAAATCAAAGAAAAAAATTTTAATTGAAAACAAAAACATTTTAATTAATAAATAAAACTAGAAGCTGTTTTTCATTAATAAAATAGAAGAACCACTAGCTAAATTACTTTGAAAATGATAAAGGAAAACAAAAATTACCTGAATCAAAAATGATAAAAGATATTTCACCAACAAATGAAAAAGAAATAAAGGAAATTAATGGAAACTACTTTTCCTCTATAAAGTTGTTAACCTAAATAAAATGGATAAATATATTTCTAAAATACTAAATGCGGGTGGCTAGGTGGGACAGTGAATAGAGCACTGGCCCTGAAGTCAAGAGGACCTGAGCTCAAATCCAGCCTCAGACACTTAACATGTACTAGCCGTGTGACCTTGGGAAAGTCACTTAACCCCAACTAACCTGCCCTCCCCCCTCCAAAAAGCAAAAAATAAAAATGAAATAAGAAATTACTCAAATAAGTAATAAAGAATTTAAACATCCCAGTCTCAGCTTTTAAAAAATTGAATACATCATAAATGGGTTCCCCACAGGGAAAAAAATAAAACCAAGACCAGATGGATTTACAAGTAAATTCTATTAAGTATTCAAAGAACAAATAATTCTAATATTACATAAACTGTTTTTAATGAAAAGAAATAGCCCTACAAAATTCTTTCTATGATACAAATATGGTCTTGAAACATAAACCCAGGAGAGTTAAAACAAAGAAAGAAAACTATACATCAATATCATAATGATAATTGATGCAAACATTTTAAATAAAATATTGACAACATATCACAAATGACCAAGTTGAATTTATATTAGAAATTCAGGATTGATTCAATATTGGGAAAACTATCAAGATACAAGATAGTATCAATTGTCTTTTTATTAACAACAAAAATCATATAAGTATATCAATTGATACAGGAAAAAAAAACTTTTGACAAGATAAAGGATCCATTGCTGTTTAAATGCACACATGTGTGCGCATACACACACACACACACACACACACACACACACACACACACGGAAAAATAGGATGAAATAGGCTTCTACTTAATATAAGTAGTATCTATATAAAACCAAGGACCAGCATTTTAAATACTAGGAATAAACAAGAAACATTTCCAGTAAAAGCAGGGATAAAGCAAGGATATTCATTGTCACCATTACTAGAAATATTAGCTATAGCAAAAAGAAAGAAAAAGAAATTTATGGAATAACAATAGGCAAAAAAAATTATGGAATAACAATAGGCAAAAAAAGAAACAAAATTATCTCTTTTTTCAGATTATAAGATAAATTACTTAGAGAAACCTAGAGGATCAAATGAAAAATTTCATTGAAAGAATTATTTCATCAAAGTTATAGGATATAGATCAAATCCACAGAAATCATTAGCATCTCTGTATAAAAACAATAAAACCCAGCAGGTAGAGATACAAAAAATTCCCAGTGAAAGTAACTATAGAGTGAATAAAATACTGAGAAGTCTATCTTCCAAAGTATGATAGGAACTATATTTAAAAAAAAAAAACTATAAAACATTATTTATAGAACTGAAGACAGAACTAAGCAATGGGAGAAATATTATTAGTTCAAACCAATGAAATTAAAATTATAATACTATCTAACTTAATTTACTTTATCAGTGCCACATTTTATCAAAATAACAAAGGACTCGGCCCTGGAGTTGGGATGACCCAGATCTGTTCTGGCCTCAGTACTTAGCACCCACACATAAATAACTAGCCGTGTAACCTTGAGCAAGTTAATTAACCCCAACTGCTTTAGAAAAAATGAATAAATAACAAAGGATTGCTTATAGAGTTAGAAAAATTACCACAAAATTTATCCAAAGTAATAAAAGTTGAATAATCACAAGAGACATAACAGGGGAAGGGGAGTAGAAAGGATAAGAGCCAAGTACTACCAGATGTCAGATCAAAGTACAAAAAAGAAATCATCAAAACAATTTGTTACTGGTTAAGAAATAGAGATGATAATCAGTCAATTAAATACTGAGGTAAAAAGTTGCTTTTCATCAAAAACTGTTAGGAAAAGTATAAAGCAGTCTGGCAGAAGCTAGGAATAATGGAATGATATATCATCACATCATTTACCAAAAAAAAGTAAGCTCTATCACTTAGACATAAAGGGTACCATAATGAACAAATTAGACAAACAAGGAAAAAATTAACTTTTAGATCTGTGGATAGAATTTATGACAAACAAAGGGATATAGAGAATCACAGAAAATTAAATGGACAATGTTGACTAAATTGAAAAGGTTTTATAATCAGTTCATAAGCATTTATTAAGCACTTCTGTGTGCCAGGTATTGGGCTAAGTCCTGGGGATAAAAAAGAAGTGCATAAAGTAGCTTTTAGGCAAGGACTTCACCATTTAAGGTGGAGTGACAACACAAAAACAACTATGTATAAATAAGGTATATACAGGATGAATTAGAGAAAATCAACAAAGGGAAGTTATTAACATTAAGGAAAATATGTAAAGGCTTCTCATGTAAGATAAGATTTGTAAAAACAAAACCAATGCACCTAAAATAAAAAGGGAAGCAATAGTCATAGAAATAGATGCTTCAAATCACTAGAATGCAATTAAAGCAACTCTGAGTTTCTAACTCATACCCATCAAATTCATAAAGTTGACCCTCTGTCATCAAAAAAAAAGGAAAATGACAAATATTTGGAGGGTTTGTACAAAAGCAGGCATATGATTTACCATTGTTACAGCTGCAAATTAGCCTATTTTGGAAAACAATGTGGAATTATGCCCAAGAGGCTACTAAACTATATATATAGCATGCAATCGAGGAAGGCCTCTAAAAGACCTATATCCCCCAAAGAGATCAAAGAAAGTACCTATATGTACAAAAATATTTAAAGCATCTTTTTGTGATTGTAAAAAATACATAAATTAATGAGCAAATATCAGCTGGTAAATGGTTGAATAAATTATAGTAAATAAATGCAATGGAATACTATTACTTTGTAAGAAATTTTGAAGGAGCCTAGTGCAGAGAAATCTAGGAAAAGTTGTATGAATTGATGCAAAGTGAAGTGAGCAGATCAAGAAGAACAATTCATATAATAACTATTACATTGTAAAGACAATGACTTGAATGACTTTGACTGACTTGAGAACCTTGATAAGGGCAATAACCAACCAGAATTCCAAAGGAACCTAATGAAGTATGCTATGTTGTCTGACAGAAGTAACTAACTCAAAGTGTAGATTAAGACATATATATATTTTTACATAGTCAATGCAAGAATTGTTTTGCTTCACTATGCCTATTTGTTATAAGGGCCTTATTTTTCTTTTTTCGTTCATTGTAGAAGAGGTATAAGGCAAAAAGAAAAGATCTTTGTTAAATGGAAAGATGTAATTTTTAAAGCACCATTTAAACAAGGATCTCTTCAAAATATTGAATTTAAAGCGGACAGAGTAAAGAACCTTCATTTCAAAGTTCATGGTGAAAAAAAGTCCCTTGCAAGTCCAATTTTATGAAGTATCTTCCAATAACTTTGGAAAACTACCATCACAAGAAATCAATGATATTTTGGGAGAAAAAAGTACTTATCTTTAAAAAGTGAGAGGAAAGAATCATTTTTTATTTGAACATTTTATGTTTTAACCACTAGATAGTCTAGTAAACTACTGAATAAAGCCCTTTCTCCTCCCCCAATGGTAATATACTTTTGTGGTGCCTAATTATTTCTGGATTCCTTTGACAAGTCTAAGGAAGTTATCAAAAACCCTTGGAAAGAAAGTCACAGTAATGTCCCAACTCAATAAAAATTTTATTTAATTGCAAAATCTTACAAATTCCAGGAAATTTTGAATAAAGAATGTTCTCCAAACTTAAATGGAGATAATACAAATTCAAATAGGCTTGAAATAAATGCATACATCCCATTGCTTGGAATAAAAGAATACTAAAGAGCATAACTGCAATGTGATGGACCATATTTCATCCAACAGTGCATCTAATAAGATTCTACACAGTAAAACAGAGGCTGCAATAAGAAAAGACCTGAAAGGAAATTAAATCTGCTTCAAATAAATTGGAACCAGTCCTCCCCCAAAATAACATTAATAGACATACACATACACACACACACACACACACACACACACACACACACACACACACACCCCTTCATTGCAAATTGACAAAGTCACTTTTTTTCATAAACTTTTTTCAGAGGGTTACAAATTGGCTATGAATATCTTTGAATTAAATTGAAATTTAGAAGCCTGTGAATATTGATTTTTAAAATGTGTTTCCAAAAAGATCTCACTGACATTCAAACTGAATTTTTATTACTGCTGTTATTATTAAAGTTACCACAAACATTTTAATATTTAAATAATTCAAATATGTGAACAGGTGAAATTCTTCTTAAAAACATAGTTGAACATACCAATCAAACTTATCAAAAAATTATTTTATCGGGGCGGCTAGGTGGCGCAGTGAATAGAGCGCCGGCCCTGGAATCAGAAGGACCTGAGTTCGGAGCCGGCCTCCAACACTTAATCCACACAAACAAAAACCTAGCCCTGTAACCTTGGGCAAGTTACTTAACCCCAATTGCCCTAAAGGGGTGGCTAGGTGGAGCAGTGAGTAAGAGCGCCGGCCTTGGAGTTTGGATGACCCGAGATCAGATCCGGCCTCAGAAAATGAGCACCCACGCATAAATAATGACTAGCCGTGTAACCTTGAGCAAGTTACTTAACCCCAATTGCTTTAAAAAAAAAAAAACTACTTGGTACTGGCTGAGGAATAGAGTGGTGGATCAGTGGAATAGAATAGGTACTCAAGACCCAGTAGTCAATGACTACAATGTTTGATAATCCCAAAGACTCCAGCTTCTGGGATAAGAACTCACTGTTTGGCAAAAACTGTTGGGAGAACTAGAAAATAGTATGGCAGAAACTGGGCACAGATATACATACATCTTACACCATATTCCAAAATAAAGTCTAAATCTGCTCATGATTTAGATATAAAGGCTGGTACTGTAAGCAATCTAGGAGAACAAGGAATAGTTTACCTGTTAGATTTATGGAGAAGGGAAGAATTTATGACCAAACTAGAGATAGAGAGCTTACAAAATGCAAATTGGGTAGTTTTGATTACATTAAATTGAAAAGGTTTTGTACACGGGTGGCTAAGTGGCACAGTGAATAGAGCACCAGCCCTGGAGTCAGGAGGACCTGAGTTCAAATCTGGCCTCAGACACTTAACACTTACTAGCCATGTGACCTTGGGAAAGTCCCTGTTATGGGGATGGGTATTTAAGATCTTCCCTGCCCCTAGGACCTTTTATAGGCTTAAGTGCACCTGGAGCCTGTGATAGTAGGCTTGGTTTTCAGGAATGCCCACACCTTGGTGCTCTGTGATTGGGCAGTGGGTCAAGAGGGTCATGACATTCTCTGAGCCAAGAGAAGGCTATATATACCCTGATATGAGGCTTTGCTTTGGGGCTCACTTTAAGAAGTGTTGTGTGATTTGACCAGATGAGACTCTGGGCAGCCCTTGAGCTGCTCTGCTTTGAAAACCCAGATGTTGGTGCTTTCCTCTCTGATAACTGTGACTAGGTATGGATGTAATGCCGAGACAGTTGGAGGCCTGTCTGCTTAAATGTTTCTCTCTCTTCTTATAACTTCTGCTTGTAACCTTGTATACTCTGAAGTTCGGGGTGCTGACTTTTTCTCCTGAACTAGCTAAATGATATGTTTGATTGATTAAAGCAAGATTGTTAACCCATTGCTTTCCTTTAGAAAAGCAAATCTAAGAACCTCTGTTGGCAGTCACCCTGGGTATGCTGGGGTGCTTACTGCTACAGTCACTTAACCCCAATTGCCCTGCCTTGCCCCCACCAAAAAGGAAAAAAAAAGAAAAGGTTTTGTACAAAGTCAATATAACTAAGACTAGGAGGGAAGCAGAAAATGGGGAAAGAATTTTTACAACCAGTGCCTCTGATAAAGGTCTCATTTCTAAAATATACAAAAAACAGATTTACAAGAATACAAATCATTTCCCAATTGATTAATGGTCAAAAGATAAGAATAGGCAGTTTTCAGAGGAAGAAATTAAATATATCTATAAACATATGAAAAAAATGCTCTAAATCACTATTGATTACAGAAATGCAAATCAAAACAACTCTGAGGTACCACATCTCACCTGTCAGATTGGCTAAGATGACAAAACAGATAATTAGAAATGCTGGAGAGGATGTGGGAAAACTGAAACATTAATGCATTATTGGTGGAGTTATGAACTGATCCAGCCATTCTGGAGAGCAATTTGGAACTACCTAGCTGCCCCACATTTATTATTTATCAAAGCAGTTACTATGTCCCAGGCATTTTTAGGTAATGGGGCTATAGAAACAGAAAGGAACCATTTTTATATCCATACATAACCCTTTGACCCAGCAATACCACTTCTAGGGCTGTATCCCAAAGAGGGAAAAAGACCCATATGTACAAAAATATTTATAGCAGCTCTTTATGTAGTGACAAAAAATTGGAAATCAAGGCGATTCCCATTAACTGGGGAATGGCTAAACTAGCTGTGGTATAGGAATGTAATGGAAAATATTGTGCAATAAGAAATGAGGAGCACACAGACTTCATAATAACCTGGAGAGACTTATATAAACTGATGCTGAGTGGGGGGAACAGAACCAGGAAATCATTGTATACAATAACAGACACGTCATATCTGTGATGACTGACTTTGATAGACTGGGCTCCCTCAGCAATGCAAGATTATAAGACAATTTCAAAGGACTCATGATGGAAAAGGTTATCCACATCCAGAGAAAGGATTACGGAGTCTAAATGTAGATTGAAGCAATCTACTTGCTCTCTCTCTCTCTTTTTCATTTAGTTTTGTTTTTTCTTCCTCGTTATTTATTCCATTTGTTATAATTCTTCTTTATAACTTGACTAATGTTTAATGTGAAGGTATATGTAGAACCTATATCAGATTGCATGCTGCCTTGGGGGGGAAGGAACAGGGGTAGAGAGTAGAAGAGAAAATTTGGAACTAAAAACTTGTGGAATTGAACATTGTAAATTAATAATGAATAATTTTTTAAAAAATTAAAGCTGAATGGGAGTAGCAATTACTTCTTACAAGAGCTTCTACACTCCTGAAAGAGTACATGAATTTAAATTCTGTAGCTTCTTAAATTTATGCCCTAAGACAAAGACTCTGTTGTTCCACTTTAATTATGGTTTTCGTCATGGTCATCTAATCAATCAACTAATAGCATTTGTTATTTTTTTATTTTTATTTTTTTTGCTTTTTGGAGGGCAGTTGGGGTTAAGTGACTTGCCCAAGGTCACATGGTTAGTTTTGTGTTAAGTGTCTGAGGCCAGATTTGAACTCGGGTCCTCCTGACTCCAGGATTGGTGCTCTATTCACTGCGCCACCTAGCCACCCCACATTTATTATTTATCAAAGCATTTACTATGTCCCAGGCATTTTTAGGTAATGGGGCTATGGAAACAGAAAGGAAACATTTTTTGCTCTCAAGTTTATCTAATCATGTCTATCCTTTAGGATGTGCTGCCAGCCTTTACTATTCCCTTATCTCTAAAAATATCAATTATGATTTACTGATCTACTTGCTTTGTTTATTTGCTAAATACTAAATAGGGGTCTTTTTACCCCCACCAATGAAATTCACTCAATTTTTTCATCTTGCTATTCCAGCTAAACCTAATGGGACAATATCTGGTGTCTAATCTCTAACATGAAATATTAAAGGAATGTATCTCTTTAGAAAAAGTTAAAACAAAAAACCCTACTGCCTAGAACCACAGAAGTGAAAATCATTGGACGAACTGTCAGATACTCTCAGTATTTGAGATAAGAATGTAGGAGCTTTGTGGTTGGAATGAAGGAGTTGACTAGTGTATATACATACATACACATACATATATGCATATATGCATGTGTATGTGTGTATATATATATGGATATGTATGTGTATTATACATGTATGCATATGTGTATGTATATTGGCAGCAAGTTACACAGCCTTCTCTGTGGAGCTTAGACCAAGGCTCTACAGTGACAATCAACCTAATTAACCTTGTGGATAAACTGTTTAGCCCTCCCTCAGCATGACCCAAAAAGCAGTGGCCACAATGGCATCAGGTCAGAAGAAAACAGATGAGGACAAACAGAAAGGTGAAAAGTCTACCAGGACCCATGTGTGAAGCCCCTCCATGATAATGCCTCAATCACTATATGTTTATCCAGCCTTGTCACACTAGCCTTGTCAAGCTTAGCATTAGGATTTGCAAATCTCTCAACTATCCCTGAAATCAGTCAAGTAGGTTCAAGGCAGACAGTTTTTCTACAGTAAAATCAGAACACTGATGAATCTAACTACTGTCACACCACTACCAAAAAAAAACCCTTGTCAGGTTTTCCTCCACAATGACATTGAGAAGGCATTTGCCTAACAGTGATTACAACGGAATCATTGAAAGTCTAGGTTTCAGCATGTAGCAAGACTGAAGGATTTGGTAATCACCGTCAAGTGTGATCGCATGTCATTTCACATCAATTGGCATGATGAATCTTTTACATAATGTGAATTGCTGGCTAATTGTGAATTTGATTGCACCTTCCCTCCTCCTCAGCATGATCAAAGCACCCCAAGGGAGGTTGGGGGGGTGGGGTGAGGAACAGCAGAGGACCCTGGGCTATTGTATACCAGGAAAGGAAAGGAAAAGCTACCTAGCATAAAATCAAAGTGACATATTGTAGGTTTTAGGTTGCTAAAAGTTGCTTGGGAATTTAGCAGGAAGAAAAGGAATATAATCTAAGTCACTGACACCATCAGAAAATGTCATTGGAAAAGCATTCTATCTATAGAAATATTTACTTTCTGAAAACTGTTTGCCAAAACACATGTGAAGGGTGGCTAGGTGGTGCAGTGAATAAAGCACTGGCCCCAGAGTCAGGAGGACCTGAGTTCAAATCCAACCTCAGATACCACACACACACACACACACACACACACACACACACACACACACAAACTATCCGTGCAACCTTGGACAAGTCACTTAATCCCAATTGCCCTACCTCCCCCCTCCCAAAAAAAAAAAGGAAAATAAAAGATCCTAGAATCCTAGGGTCTAATCCCCTCCTTGAATAGATGAGAAAATTTGGGAACTAAAGTAGTTAGGTAACTGGCCCAATATCACACAAGTAGTTAACTAGTAGAGATTCAATTCAAACCTAGAACTTTGGATAAATCCAAACCCAATGCTTTAATAGGACAGATAAGAAATAGTAAAAAATCTAAAAAAAATCTTTCTCATTAAATCCTTTAGCCCCATTCCAAGTCTATAATCTATAATATTTTCACTCCAAAAAATTCTTTCCTTCCTTGTCCTTCATCCTTATCTTCTCATTTTTTTTTACTTAGTTCACACTGAAATATCTCTGTCTATATAATGATCAGTCTTATGCCTAGATAAATTAGATGATGGGATAAACCTGTGAAGGGATTTGTACAGCAGTAGGAGTGAAAATCCCACCTTCTACCCAAATATCTATACCCTCAGCTTGGGAGAGAGGCCAAAAAGATCCAACATTAGTTACTTCATTGAGTATTAGGAAAATTTCTGTTAATATGTAAACCTCTGACCTAGAAAGGATATAGAGTATCAAAGCAAGAATTTGAATCTCGGTATTTCTCCCAACGGGAGAGGTGGCAAAATATAGTGGAAATGATGCTGGATTTGTAGTCAGAGGTCATGACTTTTAAGCCTGGTTAGGTCTCTTGTGATCTATGTGACCTTGGGCAAAACATTTACATCCATCTACATATAGGTTTCTACTCCTTTTCTTTAAGCTGAAGAAGTTAAAAGACTTCAATTAAGGTATCCTGAGGCTCTGAATCTATGATCTTATTTCCCCTATATTACTCATTATCTGATTAGCTAGACCCAGAGACAGCGTGAAAAAGAAAAGATACATTTTTTATGGAAAAAAGAGATAAGCATGCAGAAAAGATTCTGTACAAGCTCCACGCCTAGGAATGGCATTCCCAAGTGGAGCATTGAAGAAAGGGGGTCTAGATAGCCAAGAGACAATGAGGCATAAGTAGGTATCCAGAGAAAGGCACCAAGAAGGGTGTAGGGATTGCTGAAAAGGAAGAAATGGACATGTCAAAGATTCATTTTACCTATTTTCTAATCTCAGTTTGGTCCAATCCTGTCTATTTCATCGCTGTAGTGAACTTGTTCCACAAAGCAATTCACCAATTTCTCTTAGGTAATTTTAAGACTCGGAGGGTTGCGTAGAGCACTAGGGTGGTCAAGGAGTCATCCATGGTAATCTAGACATTAAGTATCCAAGGTAGTAGTTTAACACAGGCTCTTCCTGACTTCAAGGCCAGTTCTTTATATATTAGTAGTTCATGCTATCACACAGGGGTACACACACACACACACACACACACACACACACACTTTATAAATCTATGTTATATGAAACCTGAAGTATGAGTCCATTGGTTTAAAACAAAGAGTACTAAACTAGACATTAGGAAGCTCAGATTCTTATCCCTGATCTGCCAAGAACAAACTGTAACACTGGGCGTGCTATTTCACTTGTCCAGGACTCAGCACTTGTAAGCACTAAAGTAATTCTACACAACTCTATGATGTAGAGAAAGTGATAGAAAATGAGACATAAGTACCTCTAAGAGGTTTATACTCCCAAGAAGAAAAAGGAAAATGACTTATATGTACAAAAATATTTATAGGAGCTCTTTTTGTGGAAACAAAGAGTTGGAAACTAAGGGGATACCCATCAAATTGGAAGGGCAGAACAAGTTATGGTATATGAATGGGATGGGACACTATGGTGCTACAAGAAATTATAATGGCAATGGCTTCAGAAAATCCGGAGGGTGGAGCCAAGATAGCACAGAAAGGGTAGGGACTTATCTGAGCTCTCCCCTAAGCTCCTCCAAATATCATTTTAAAATTACTCAAAACAAATTCTAGAGCAACAGAACCCACAAAAAGTCAGAGAGAAGCAAATTACCAGGCCAAAACAATCTGGAAGGCTGACAGGAAAGGCCTGTGGCACTAGGCTGAGAGATGAACACAGTCCAGAACAGGCTGTGTCAACACAGAACAGGCCCCAGCAACCCCAGAGCAGGCTACAGAGGACTGAATCACTGGCAGTAGTGTTGGTTTCCAGACTTCTTGTCCCACAGACACCAAAGACAACTTAGAAGGTCAGCAGGAAAGGTCTGTCAGGCCTGGGCAAGAGAGGAGTGCAGTACAGAACAGGCTGCACAAGCACAGCCTCAGCCCCAGCAAACCAGCAGCAGGCCTTGGGAGTAACAGAATCAGTAGTGGCAGTGATAGTGGCTACTTCTGGGGCTTCCAGACCACAGAAAGTAAGCAGACTGAACAACTGGTCAGAAAGAGATTATAGGGGGTTCTTTGCTAGCACTAAGGCAGGACTTTGATCACACTTTGATCTGGGTCCCAGTCCTGAGGCAAGCAAGAGTACTAGCATAGCAGACTTTGTAGCAACAGTGGAGAAGGGACCCTCCTCACAATTCCAGGGCAGAAGAGTGCTTGGGGTTGCTCACAGACCAGAGTACAGGCCAGGAGAGGAGAAAACACCTCTCCTTAGATTCTACCACCTTGGAAGAATTGAAAACTTACAGGTTCCTAGAAGAGTGTCTGAAAAGAGCTGCACAAAACCCCTGAAGCTTGGAACACTTTACCCTCCACGCTGGAAGCAGAGTTCTACCTTAACAGAGAATTAAAAAATCAAGTAATAGGCTGAGAAAATGAGCAAACAATGGAAAAAATCTTACTATAGAAACTTACTTTGGTGACGAGGAAGATCAAAACACCCTCAGAAGAAAATAACAAACTCAAAGTTCTTACATCCAAAACCTCTAAGATAAAAATATGAATTGGTCTCAGGCCATGGAAGACCTCACAAAGGATTCTGAAAATCAGATAAGGAAAGTAGAGGAAAAAAATGGGAAGAGAAGTAAGAGCAATTAAAGAAAATCATGAAAAATGGCTCAGTGACTTGGTAAAGGAGACCCTAAAAAATACTGAAGAAAATAACACTTTAAAAAATAGACCAAACCAAATGGCAAAAGAGTTACAAAAAGCCAATGAAGAAAACTGTCTTAAAAAGCAGATTTGGTCAAATGGAAAAGGAGGTCCAAAAGATCATGTAGAAAACAAATCCTTAAAAATTAGAATGGAGCAAATGGAAGCTAATGACTTTATGAGAAATCGTAAAACAAAACCAAAAGAACGAAAAAAATAGAAGACAATGTGAAATAACTCATGGGAAATATAAATGTACTGAAAAATAGATCCAAGAGAGATAGTTTAAAATTATTGGCCTACCTGAAAACCGTGATCAAAAAAGGAGGCTAGACATCATCTTTCAAGAAATTATCAAGGAAAACTGCCCTGACATTTTAGAACCAAATGGTAAAATAGAAATTGAGAAAATCTACCAGTCACCTCCTGAAAGAGATTCCAAAATGAAAATGACAAGAATATTATACTGAAATTCCAGAGTTCCCAGGTCAAGGAGAAAATATTGCATGAAGCCAGGAAGAAACAATTCAAGTATCACTGAGCCACAATCAGAATAACACAAGATTTAACAGTTTCTATATTAAAGGATTACAGGGCTTGGAATATGATATTCCAAAGGGCAAAGGAGCTAGAATCACAACCAAGAATCAGCTATGTAGCAAAACTGAGTATAATCCATGAAGGAAAAAAGTGGATATCCAATGACATACAGTAATTTCATGCATTCTTGAGAAAGGACTAAAACTAATTAGAAAATTTGACTTTCAAATACAAAACTCAAGAGAAGCATGAAAAAGGTAAACAGGAAAAAGAACTCATAAGGGATTTATTAAAGTTAAACTGTTTACGTTCCTACATGAAAAGGTGATATTTGTAACTCATAAGACATTTCCTATTATTAGTGTAGTTAAAAGGAGTATACAGATAGAGAGGGCACAGATGTGAGTTGAATATGAAGGGATGATTTCTAAAAAATAAGGGGTGAGAGAGGAATGTACTGGGAGAAAAAAGAAAGGGAGAGGTCAAATGGGGTGAACTGTTGCACATAAAAGAGGCAAGAAAAAGCTTTTACAGGTGGAGGTAAAGAGGGGGAAGGTGAGAGGGAGGGAGTAAACCTTCCTCTCATCAGAACTGACTCAAAGAGGGAATGACATACTAACTCAATTGGTTGTAGAAATCTATCTTACGTCAAACAATGTGAAAGGGAGCTCCTAACAACTTCTGGAGCCACAGCACCCACAGAACAGCACAGAGAAGCTAACCTCCTGCTGAGGACAGCCCAGCAGCCCTGCAGGGAGCAGCCAGCGCAGCGCTCTGAGAGCAGGCAGCCCAGCGAACCGACAGTGCAGCCCAGGTCCGCGGTTTTAGCCCCAGGGCGGCCAGGCCTTCAGCCAGCAGGTGGAACCCCAGAATACCAGCAATTGTGGCAATTCCAGGATTATCAGCACAGATATGCCTAGGACAAAGTGAGAGGTTAGTGCCCTATGGACTTTGGGACCAGTATTTGGGGAACACGTGGCTTCCTCCCCTGGGGGCAAAAAGCTGCTGAAGAAACTGCTGCACAGAAGCCATTTTGCAGCATCAGTAGTGGCTCTAGCTTCTGGTCTACAAACTGTAGGAAGATCCAGCAATCAGTCTGGGGGTTAATCGCTTTTGCTTTAAACTGCCTGGATCTGGATTGTGGTCTCAGGGGGATGTTTGGGGTGGGTATCCAACTTGCCAGAGTGGGTGGAGGCTTTACAGAGGCCACCCAACTGGCGGAAGTTGTGAAGACCCCACATTTGGGTGGAAACTCCCCTGTCTGGTGGCAGAGTCCTACTGTGGCAACAAGCCCAAAAATCAAGTAATTAAGTGGAAATATGCCTAGGCAAAGGAAACAAAATAAACAGAAAAGTTCAACATTGGACTCCTATTTTAGGGGTAAAGAGGCTCAAAGCATGGAGGAGGACTGTGAGGTCAGAACTCCTGCACCAAAAGCCCCAAATGAAAATACAAGCTGGCTACAGGCCATAGAGGACCTTAAGAAGCAGATAAGAGAAGTGGGGGAAAATTTGGGGAGAGAAATGAAAAAGATGCAAGAAAAGTATGAAATGACAGTCAACAGCCTGAATGAGGAAAATAACACCTTAAAAAATAGTCTAACTCAAATGGCAAAAGGGGCTCAGAAAGGCAATGAGGAGAAGAACGCCTTAAAAAGTCGAATTTGCCAGATGGAAAAAGAATCTCAAAAGCTTACTGAGGAGATTCGTTCCTTCAGAGTTAGACTGGAGCAAATGGAAGCTAGTGACTTTATGAGAAATCAAGATACTATTAAGCAGATCCAAACAAATGAAAGAATAGAAGGCAACGTGAAATATCTCATGGGAAAAACCACTGACCTGGAAAATAGATCCAGGAGAGATAATTTAAAAATTATTGGACTACCTGAAAGCCATGATCAAAGAAAGAACCTAGAAATCATCCTTAAAGAAATTCTCAAGGAAAATTGCCCTGATGTTTTAGACACAGAGGGCAAAATAGAGGTTGAAAGAATCCACAGATCACCTCCTGAAAAAGATCCCAAAAAGAAAACTCCGAGGAATATTAGAGCCAGGTTCCAGAATCCCCAGATCAAGGAGAAAATACTACAAGCAGCCAGGAAGAAACAATTTCAATATTGTGGAAACACAATCAGAATAGCCCAGGACCTGGCAGCTTCTACACTGAGGGATCGAAGAGCATGGAATATGATATTCCAGAGGGCAAAAGAGCTGGGATTGAAGCCAAGGGTCACGTACCCAGCAAAACTGAGTATCTTGTTTCAGGGGAAAATATGGTCATTCAGTGGAATAGAGGACTTTCAAGCATTTTTGAGGAAAAAACCAGAGTTGAATAGAAAATTTGACATTCAGACACAAGAAGCAAGAGGTTCTTGAGAAGGTAATCAAGGAAAAGAAATCAAAAGGAACTTAGCAAAGTTGGACTATTTACAGTCCTACATGGAAAAACAATAACTGTGTTTGATGAAACCTTTCTCATTATGAAAATAATTGAAGAAGGGTACATGGCATATGTTCATAGGTATACATGGATAGAGGGCACAGGTTGAATTTGATGGGAAGGGATGATTATTATTTTTTTTTTGGAGGGCAATTGGGGTTGGGTGACTTGCCCAGGTTCACGTGGCTGGGTTTTTGTTTGTGTGTTGGGTGTCTGGGGCCGGATCCGAGCTCTGGTCCTTCTGGCTCCGGGGCTGGCTCTCTGCTCGCTGCACCACCTAGCCGCCCCAAGGAAGGGATGATTCTTAAGGGGTGAAGTCAAGAGGTGAGAGAGGAAAGTGGCAAGAGGAGATGGAGAGAGAGAGGGTAGGGCAAAGTATCTCATGTAGAAGAGGCAAGGGGAACTAGTTGCAGGGGAGGGGAAGAAGAGGAAGGCAAAAAGGCAAAAGCATATTCTCATTGAAGTTGGCTCAAGGAGAGAAACACATACATACTAAATGGAATATCTTACCCTCACTCACTCTCCTGAGTAGGGGAAAGGGGGATGAGAGGGGGGATGATGGAGGGGAGGGCACTCTGGGGAGAGGGGAGGTTAGAAGTACCCACTATCAAAGAGGGACAGGATCAAAGTAGGGAATGGACCAGGTGGGAGGTGAGACAGGTGGGAGGGAAATATAAGCAGTCTTTTACAATATATCTACTATGGTAATGTTTTGCATAGCTATACATGTACAACACATACTGAATTGCTTATCTTCTCAGAGGGAGTGGGTGACAAGGGAGAAGGGGAATGGATCTGAAAATCGAAGTTTTAAAATTAAATGTTTCATAAGATGTCCAGGCAGTGGGGCTCAGAGATTCACCTTGCCCTAATGGCAAAGTCGAAGGGGGTATGGGAGAAGATATGGGAGAGAGCAGATTGGATGAGGGGATATCTAGTGGGACTGCTATTCTGGGGTGGTGGGTAGGGAAAAAATGGGGGAAAAATGTAACTCATAATCTGGTGGAAATGAATGATGTAAACCAGAAGTTAATAAAGCATTTGTTTAATTAAAAAAAATAAAAGCTAATAAAAAAAAAAGAAATCTGTCTTACCCAACAAGAAAGTAGAAAGGAAGAGGATGAGAGAAGGGAAGTGAAAGAAGTGAGGGTAGATTGGGGGAGGGGTGGTCAGAAGCAAAACACTTTTACAAAGGAGAGAGAAAACAGAATAAATGGGGAAGGAATAGAATGGAGGAAAACATGGTTAGTCTTTCACAGCATGGCTATTATGGAAGTGTTTTGCAAGACTACATATGTATAACCTATATCGAATTTCTTGCCTTCTCAATGATAGGGGGTGAGGAGGAAGAAAGGGAGAGAATTTGGAACTCATTTTATTTTTACATGTAACCAGGGGAAATAAAATACTAAATAAGAACTTTTAAAAAAGAAAGAAAAAATTTGTGAAGACTTATATAACTGATAGAGAGTGAAGTGAGCAGAACTAGGAGAACAATCTACACAGTAACAGCAGTGTTATAAAGATATTCAACTGTGAAAGACTTGGCAATTCCAATCCATATAGTGATACACCATAACTCCAAAGGATTCATGATGTGAAATGCTAGCTACCTCCAGATAGAAAATTGATGGACTCGGAGTATAGATAAAGCATATTTTCATTTCTTTTCTTTGTTTCCCTTACTTTTCTTGGAACATGGCTCATGTGAAAATGTCTTTCAGTCTTTCAAATGTAAAATGGAATGGATGAAGAAGAGGGTAAAGGGAAGGAGAGAACTTGGAAGAGAGAAGTGATGGGTAAGATTAAAAAAAGGAAAGGAAAAAGAATACACACTTGCACCATAATCCTTATACAAAATGCTGCTTCAAGGCTTACTGATTTAGGGAAGTATTAACTTAGGAGAAAGATGAGGAAGCAAGGGACTATGCCTAGTTTCATTTTACCCAGGACTACCCCTTTGAGCTGTTACAAGCAGGTACAGGGTTTAGGATAAAGACAAAGACAAATATAAAGGGGCTTAATGGTGGGCTCCAAATCAGGTGGCATGTGATTTGGGTTACCTTACAACAACTCTAGTATATCATTGCTTTTTAAGAGTTTCACTAACCTTGTTATTCATGTTTTTCCTTTATTTTATGTATTTCCTACATTCAAAATAGAAAATGCACTGGAGGGCTTCTATTGTCTTTTTTCTTTTAAATATAGATCATGATAAGATTTTTTGACCTCTGTCTGATCTCTTTCTACCAAACCCCCTCAGTAAGTTTTCTAATCTTTAAAACTTGGGGTCAATTATGCACACTAATGACCAAACTACTCCGCAATGATTAAGGAAATGAGAGTTTAAGATCTATCTTCAGCCTTTGTTTCTGGGCCTTAGTTATACCATCTTTTCTTTTTCACTTACTCTCAGAACAAGTGAAGAGACAGAGATAAAGAGAGACAGAGACAGAGGAACAGAGAGAAACAGCAAGAGAGACAGAAAGGTTTATATAAGTGGACACAGCTGGACTAGAAATCCTTCAGTGTTGATACATTCAATGTATCCTGAAATAATTAATGTCCCATTCTTCCATGTTGACAGAAGTTTTTGAGGTATTGGGGAAGAAGTGGAGAGAGTGATTTAATTCAACTAAGTTCTGTTAAACTGGGATATAAAATTGTTTCCCTTCACTATTGACAATTTCTAAAAGACTAACCACCTCTCCTCTCCCCTCCAAAAAAACGTGACTGAAAGTACATTCAAAATACATAAATGAATGAATTGAGCAGTTTGCCCTTTAACTTTCTTTACATGACCAAGCAACCTCCTTTTCCATTAATATTTATTTACAGGATTACAAATTTATAGCTGGAAAGGATCTTAGAACATTACAGCTTATAAAAATGAGGCCTGAGAGAAGGGTCCAGGAAGAGACCTGCCACAGGACATTCAGGGAGAGAGCAGCAAAGCTGGGTTCTGAACCCAAGCTCTCTGACTCTGGGCCCAGTATGATTTTTATTATACTACCTCCCATCCTGCTTCTTTATACCACTTCAAGGCCCAAGTCATAACTGACAATGCGCTCTAAGTTACTTACACCCGTAATGCAATTGCAATTTCATTGCAATTTTGAACTGTAATTTTGATTCTTTTTATATTATGGACTTTTATAGTTGACAGGCAAATAGCAGCATGAAAATATGTGTTAAAAAGATGCACTTTTTACCAATTCAAAGTTCCATTGTGGCAATGAGCAGTTTAGGATTATTGAAAGAGCTATATAATTTTCGAAATGTAATCCATCCCAAGCTGCTCATCCTATTCAATTCTGGGCTAGTTCATCGTCCATCTGTCCCCCATCCAAAGTCTATTGTAACTAGTTGACAACCTCAATGGGTTGTTCATTTAACATATTATCATCTGAACAATATAATATATTTTTCATTCTTTTTTTTTCTTGTGTAGAGAGTTGGCCAGTCACTCTGACTGGCCATGGATCTCATTAAAGAGGCCCTATAATGTTCCAAGGCTTGATGCCACAAGCAAAATGTCATCCACAAATCAACGTATCTATATAACCTTCCTATGGCCAAGGATTCTCCTCCATCTATTTAGATTTTGTACAGGATTTGCCATGTAACTAGCAAAAAACTTCAGTGATCATCTTTCCCTGTTTTACACATTGCTTGATTCTGATATCCAGGGGATCACTGAACAATGTCACTCTTCCTGTCCAGATCCCCAAGTAGTAGGTGGCTATATTATATGTAAGTCTCTCATTTTAAAAAGAAGCTGTCTATAGTCCCTTTGATATTAGCCTATCTTCTTAGGCTAGTGCTTCTCAATGGTACGTAGAAAACTTTGTTTAAAAGCTCCCTTGGAGCAGGTAGGTGGTGCAGTGAATTCAGCACCAGCCCTGAAGTCAGGAGGATGTGAGTTCAAATCTGTCCTCAAACACTTAACACACACACACACACACACACACACACACACACACACACACATAAAAGTAGCTGTGTGACCTTGGGCAAGTCACTTAAGGCCAATTGCCCTACCTTCCCCCCTCCAAAAAAAGCAAAAAAAAAAAAGCTCCCTTTATCATAATTATCAATACCTCATTCCTTTCTATTAGGAGCATTTAGCACAGTGTCTGATACATAGTCAGCAGTTAATAAATATTGATTGATTGATTGAAACACTGGTCATTCCTTTCCCCTTTAGTATCATTCAGAATAATGAGTCATAAGAATGAGGGTAATGATTGGTCCTATGAACTGACGGATTCATATCTTTTGTTAAAAGAGCAAGATGAAAACTTTTATTTCAGAACTGACTTGTTTCCTATAAGGAAACAGTATTCCCTCCTTAAGTAGAAGGTACCATTTTCCCCCCAGCTATAAAGGGGAAGGAGCAGCCTACACAAAATACTACCAAGGGGGAAATCATTTTGCTAGATCAGGCATCAGATCAGGGGGAACCTGCTGCCTCGAGGCCACACATGGCCCTCTAGGTCCTTGGTTGTTGTCCTTTGACTAAGTCCCAGTTTTACAGAGCAAATCCTTTTATTAAGGGGATTTGTTCTGTGAAGTTTGGATTCAGGCAAAGGGCTGCACTTGAAGACCTAGAGGGCCACATGTGGTCTCAAGGCTGCAGGTTCCCCACCTCTGTGCTAGATTCTTACATTTGATACAATTAAACTAGAAGAGATGCGAAGAAAATAAGGACCATCATCAAAAAAACTTATAGTTTCTTTTCTGTTGGGCAGAGAACTGCTTGGATACACTGTTCTCCCTTTCCCCCTCCCTCTTTATCTTCTCCTTTCCATCTTTTCTTTCCCTCAATTCCTTCCATTCTCCCCACCCCTTTCCATTATCAACAATCCCTGATAAGGTTTGTCCAATGGATACATAGAAATAAAACTCCCTTCACACATCCAGAAAATGTCTCTCTTGCCCTCTTGCCTCTTAGGATACCTTGATGTAGATGAGGGCCAAAATGGGAAGCCAGCACTGCCTCCATTTGCATTTGGGAATAGGCTCTCTAATCTAAAGCATAGATTTCCTGGTTGTCAGCTGCAATGAGTCAGAGTTTTGGAGCACATAGCAGTAAAGGTTAGGTCTCTGTAGTCCCAAACTAAATAGTAGCAAGTTCCCTGCTAAGTTTATTTAAAGTTTCCAGTTTGTGGCTAATGATGGTATCAATCAGACCATTGCACTACTGACTTCCTCACCCTGAGAGCCCCAGGCAATCTGCCCCATGTTCCTTTCTTGCTGCTGTAGCAAGGATTGTTTATTTAAGGGTGTGGGGGGGAAGGGGAGGAAGCAGAGTAGAAGATGGAAAGACTGAAGGCAAATCTTTCCATCTTAAAAAAATAAATAAAAACAACAGATCTGCTCCAAATCTCAAGAGTCTTCCAAGGAAGGAATTAATAACATCTGGTAGCCAATTATATTGGTAGTTGGGAGAAACTGCTTTTGGGTAAATAAGAATGGTCATATTGCTAGTTGGCAACAATCAATGACAACTAGAATGCAAGAAGAAGAGACTGTGTGAGCCCTTCTGGGCTGGAAGGAGTCAATCCTGCAGCTAAAATTTCAATCATGACGAATGTTTGCATTAGCAGGTTATTATCCCATATAGAATCACTGAATCGCAAAGTTGGAATGGTCAAAGGTTATCTATTCTAATATGCACCTGAATAAAAATCCATTTCCTAATATCAGCAAGATTCATCTAGCCTCCACTTGAAAACTACTAGTGATGGGGGGACTTAATACCTTAAGAAACATCCCTTTCCAGCTTGGGATAGCACTGACATCTAATACATTTTTTCATATGTCAAATCAATGTATACTTTACAACATCTATCTATTGCATCTAGTTCTTACCTGTGTATCAAAACAAATAAACATCTAATCACTCTCCAGGCAATTACCCTCCAAATATTTTAAGGGAACTCTAATGTCCCACACCTAATTCTTCTCTTCTCCAGGCTAAATACCCTTAGTTCTATCATCTGATCCTGACATGGTATAGTCAAGTCCCTTTGCCAGTTGCTCAGCCTTCTTTGCCTTCCTCCTGCCTATCAACATGCTTCCTAAGATGAGGTGCCCAGAACTGAACATAACAATCCAGAAGTAGTCTATTATATTGGGACATGTGCTGGAAAAATTGGTGACATGGTTAACCATCAAGAAAACAAAACTGTGAAGCAAGCAAAAGTTGCCCTTGGCAATTTTTCCTTTCTGATGAATACCATCAATGATTTTATAGTTATAGTTTTGTAATTATGGACTACAAACAATACTCTTATAGACATTTTAACAATATAATTGCTAGTTGCATTCAAACTCTTTAAAAATGGTCAACTTCTTGCCAGCCATCTGAATTAATAAAAACTGAATACATGACCATGCATTACACTAACAAATATCTTCACCTTAAGAGTTTGGTGTGAAGTTGACTTTTAAATTAGATTGGCAATTATAACAGCAAGTACCCTAGCATAGCACAGGTTTTTTGATCTGCTTTATTAAAGGAAAGCAACATTAAAGGGGTCAATAATCTTTAATTAAACATATACATACATATATCTGTGTGTGTGTGTGTGTGTGTGTGTGTGTGTGTGTGTGTGTGTGTGTGTGTGTGTGTGTGTGTGTGTAATCCACTCCCTTAAGTTCAGGGGGAAAAGTGACCACCCTGAACTTAAGAAAATACAAACAGAAATTACAAGGAGACAAAAAATACACAGAAAATAACACAATGGAACTTTTAGCTGCCTGACCATTACATACATACATACATACATAGTTACCAGAGAGAGAAGCACCAACATCTGGATTTTCAAAGTTGGGGGGCTCAACGGCTCCCCAGAGTCTCATCTGGTCAAATAACACAACTCTTCCCATAAGAGAGCCCCAAAGAAAAACCTCACCTAAGAGTATATCCCGGGGCGGCTAGGTGGCGCAGTGAGTAAGAGCGCCGGCCTCGGAGTTGGGATGACCCGAGATCGAATCCGGCCTCAGAAAATGAGCACCCACACACAAATAATGACTAGCCGTGTAACCTTGAGCAAGTTACTTAACCCCAATTGCTTAAAAAAAAAAAAAAAAAAAGCAAAAAAAAAAGAGTATATCCCTTCTTCAGGGTCAGAGGACATCACAACCTTCATGACCCAATGCCTAATTAAAAAGTAACAAAAGATGAGAACATTCTTGAAAAACAAGCCTCCCCCCAATCAACCTCCTGTAGGGTTCCATGTGAGGCCCATTAAAGGGCAGGGGAGATCTTCAACTTCACTTACCATTTCCGAAATTTAAGGGAATTATTTTTGGTTTGTTGTTTTGTGTTTTTTTTTGGGGGGGAGGGGTTGTTCTTGTGGTGTTTTGTTGGGGTTTTTTGTTGTTGCTGTTGGTTTTTGTTTTTGTTTTTGTTTTGCTTTTTGGAGGGAGGAAGGCAGGGCAATTAGGGTTAAGTGACTTGCCCAAGGTCACAGGGCTAGTGAGTGTTAAGTATCTGAGACCAAATTTGAACTCAGGTCCTCCTGATTCCAGGGCCAGTGCTCTATTCACTATGCCACCTAGCCACTCTGGGAATAGTTTTAATTTGGCTTTTAAAAACAAGATTCAAATTCAAGCAGAAGACAAAGTGTCATTTCGGACTCTAAAGCCACTAATATGTATTCCCCTCATCCCTAAGTTACCAATTTGAAGTTTCTTCTTGTTCTCAAGTTTTTATCAACAGATAAAGCAGAATCTCTGTATTCATACGAACTACAAAATTTTAAAACATGTCCACAATCAGTAACACAAGATTATAAACTGCTTCAGGGTCACAGTCATGTACTACTCTTATGCCCTACATATTTCCTAGTTTAGGGCTTTCAATAGACTAGATACTTAGTAAATATTTGTTGAATAACAAGATGGAAGAAATGGATACATGAGAAATGTTTGAAACATTTAATTCCATGCCAAAGTTTCGATTCCATCCTCAGCGGATTGTGATATTCCTATAAAAACTTTAAAGTATTCTATTACTCACCTTCCCTTTATTTCCCCAGTTTATATAATACTATGTATTCACTAGAGATTGAAGTGATTATTTCCCAATAAACATTCTAAGGTCATCTTTACTATCATTATTAACAAACAAACAACCTTTCTAACAAATATTTGGTGATCAACAACATATGGGGCTCTGTGCTAAATTGGGGGTAGGAGAGCCTTTAAATATAGTTAGGAAGACAAGAGGTTTGGGGGCAGGAGAGGAGAGATCAGAAAATAGCTTAAAATACCATATATCAAGTTCTAAATGAGTGGTATAGATCAGTGCTACAGAGTTCCAAAGAAGAAATGTTCGCAAAGATCTGGGATCATTGGGAAAGAATTTTTGAAAAAGGTGGGATGAAAGCTAGGCATAGAACTTGGACAAAATAAGAGGTTCTGAAAGGGCAGGTCAATTAGGAAAGATGGGGGTGAAAGTAAAGTCTCATCAGGTAGAAGATAAATAATATGGGTTCAGGGAAGATTGGGTACACCATTTTGACTGAAATGGAATATTTTAGTTGGGAAATAGGGGGAAAAGACTAAGAGATAAGTTGGAACTAAGTTGTAGAAGGTATTATTTTGTTATCTATATTTTAATATAATGACTTATCACCTCAGTTAGACTCTAAACTCCCTGGGAAGAGGAACCATATACATTATGTGTCTCCATCATTTAGCATAGTGTCTTGTAACAGCTTATACAAGGTGGAATATGGAAGGGTGAGACTGAGGAGGTAGGTAGAGGCCCTTGAACATGGCAATGGGGAGCCACTGAAAGCTTTTGAGAAGAGAATGATTTACATGAACCAGAGTTTGGGAATTATTAACTTGGCAGTGATGTAGATGTATTAGAAGAACAAGAGCCTGGAATCAGGGAGACAAGAAAAGGTTATAATGAAGAAACTATTATAATTACTGAGGGATGATGTGATGAAGAGGGATTTAGGAATGAGATCAATATAGGAGCATGTCAAGGGCAATGACAAGAACAGCAAGTACAGAAACAGAAGTCTGGAAACCTGAATTCCAAGCCCATCTATATGAATAATTAGCACTTGGAAAATTACTTATTTATTTTAGTTCTTCAGCCGTAAGATTTGAGTGTTGGACTCAGTCATCCCTAATGCCCTTCCAACTCTAACATGTGTTCTATAACTAGAAGTCATAACTGGCTGGGCTCAGTTTGAAAGGATTGAGTTTATAATAATTCTGTCCTGAAAAGTATAGTTATCAAATATATGAATTCTGACTCCAGTTAGAGTGGAAACTCTCTGACAATGCTCATGACTGTGACCCAGTTAAAGAGTAAAAATTTAAACAATGAGGTAGGACTCCAATCCCAGCAATAGCAAAGGTCATTCTTGCTGTCCTGGGACCACATGCCATAAACCAATGGACATGAGGAAATTAACAAGTTAAGGTCAGCCACAGGTTTTTTTTTGAAGTAGGAATAGAACAACCTTTAACAGACTAAAAGAACATGCTGAAAATTGGGTTCTAGTTATACCCAGCTGGAGTAAGGCTGGAGAAAGGGACAAATACCTCCCCATTCTCCATACTGTCTCTAATTCCTTAGCATTCCAGCCACCAGAGTAGATATCCCTAATTTTTTTTTGTAAAAAGCCTTATCTTACCCTATATCCTTTAAGCTTTTTTCTCTGAGATGTGGATTTGAGGGGGGACTAACGACATCTCAGGCGCTGGTGTACTTGAAATCAATGTGTTCTCTGTTTTCTCTTTCCTCTTCTTTTTCCCCCAAGATTTCTTTTTTCTATCCCACTCTACCTCACTACAAACTACACCTCAAGAGATGAGCAAAAATCTCCAAATCCCAGAAGTCTATGCAGGTCCATACAATTTTTTTGTCTTGAGGAAGAACACAGGATTCCTTGGATGTGGAAGGTGTTGATAAGAACAAATTTATAGACTTAGTGACTCACTATGAAAGGGACAATAGAGAGGAAACAACAAAAGATGACAATGTTCAAAGCCTGAATAACTAAGAAAATGACTGACAGAAATGAAGGAGCATGAAGGCATAATTCCATTCTAGATATGAACTCTGACATTTGAGTAGAACTTCCAGGTGGAAACACCTAGCAAAACAGATGTGAGATTAAAGATCAGAATAGAGTTGAGGGCAATGAAAAAAAATGTAAATTTGGGGACCTCCTTTTACAGTGAGATTCTTATGGGAGAGTATTGAGGAAGAACAACAGAGCTGTGTGCTCACTTAAGGAGTGAGAAAAGAAAGTAAAAACAATAGGAGCAGTTAAGTGGTATAATGGATGGAGCACCCACCCTGGAGTCAGGAGGACCTAAATTCAAATCCAGTTTCAGACACTCACTAGTTGCATGACCCTGGATAAGTCACTTAATCCCAATTGCCGACAAAAAATAATAATACATTAAAAGAAAGTGAAGATAACAAAAAGACAGAGAAACATAAGCCTGAGAAGTAGAAGAATCAGGTTAGTTGGTATGGTATTTTGAAACCAAAGAAGGGAAGCCTCTAAATAGGAAGAAGTGTACAAATAACGCTGAATGATGTGAAAGAGTAAAGAAAGGCAAAGAAGGAGAGGTGAGAAGGGAGAGAGGAAGAAAAGAGAAAGGAGAGAGGGGAGATAATGGGAAGAGGAAAGAGAAAGGGGAGACAATTGAGCAATATTCTAAAAGAAACAGAAGAAAGGCTTGAGTACAAGTCGAGAGATCAGTCTCTTTCCTCTAACAAAGTAAAGAAGAATGGTTAAAAAAATAAAGAGAAGTCCAGAAAGCTGTTAGAGAATAACATTTTATGAAATATTGTTCCAAATTATGCAGTAAAGACAAACTATGTTGCTTTATTTTTTTTAATCTTTAAGAGCTTTCCCAGGGTTACTCATTTCTCCTAGTCAAACTCATTATGACTGAAAGAAAGCAAACCCACTTTTTTTCTTACTTGCTACACAAAAGCTATTGGGTCTGGAATTATATTAATTTGGTTTGTCCGAGAACTGTGGAGACATTTGCAAACTCCCACTGTGAGAGTGTTTCTAAATATTAGCAAAGCATTAGGCAGCAACAAAAATGCCTGTTGAGTATTAGGGAAGTGTGTTACTAAAAAAGTAAGACAAAGACAGCTGGGGGTCCAAAGATATTACCCTGGTGCTTTCGTCTGCACATTTATTTTTATTTTATTCGGAAAGCTGAGAATGAGAACACTTGCCTGCACACTGAATGTGATGCTAATCTTTTGGTGATCTTGAAGTGAGAGCAGTATCTTAGTATTTGCTTGGTGTCTTTGCAGTTAGCATTTAATGAGTAGATGAAAATAGAGAGTACATCTGGGTTTTAGTGTGACCAAGTAGCACTGAAACAAGGGGAGGAAGAAGCTGGCAAATAGAGTGGGACACAAAGGATACCAAATAGGAGCACGGGGTCATAATCTTCGACCTGGGAGGGAGTTTAGAGGGCATACAGCCCAACCCCTTCATCTTACCCATGAAGAAATGAACACCATGAGATTTTAAGGGACTCATCTAAGGCCACAGATTTAACACATAGAAGTCTCAAGGTTTAAATGTGGGTTCTCTTCTTCCATAGTCAAAACTCTTTTCTCTACACTATGGTGCCTATCATAATATGGTTACTGTGCTGATCAGTTTTGCTGACCAGTTTTTCTTTGTTACATTGAGAAAATTGCATGGGCTAGAAGTTATAGGAAAAACATATGGGAAAAACAAAAAAGGAATCACTAAACAAAATTCAATAAGCCACACAAATAAATGACTACACACAAATTTGGACATTGCACTTAAGTCTATGCATTTATCAATACAAGCAAAGTCCTGTGATTTGATAACACAATGTCAAGGAATTGTTATTTCATACAGCATGGAAAATTCCAGTGAGAGAATTTCTTTTACCAAAGGAAATTATAACCCATCTAGAATTTAGGCTTAGAGAATTATTTTAGGCTCAGAAAAGGTGTCATTTGTTTAGGGGCAAACAGCTGAATGTTAGAAGCAAGATTTATACTCAAATCTTCTTATTAAAGCTAACATTTTATTTAGCATTCATTAAAAACCATTGATTTTGGGGGCGGAGCCAAGATGGCGGAATAGAAACAGCTCTTCCAAGCCACTCTGCCCCCAGATTCCCAACAAACTATGTAAAAGGGGACTCTGAACAACTTCTGAAGCCCCAGCACCCACAGAACAACACAGAGAAGCTAACCTCCCGCTGAGGACAGCCCAGCAGCCCTGCAGGAAGGACCAGCACAGCAGTCTGGGACCTGGCAGCACGGAGCGCGCAGAGCACAGGAGCCGAGCCGAGCCCAGGTCCCCGTAAGTCGAGGTTTTAGCCCCAGGGCGGCAGGGCCAACAGCCGGCTGGAGGAACCCCAGAACACCAGGAGCGGTGGCGACTCCAGAATTATCAACATAGACATGCTTAGAACAAAGTAAGAGGTTGGTGTCCTATGGACTTTGGGACTGGTATTTAGGGAATGCGTCGGCTCCCTCCCCTGGGGGCGAGAAGCCCCTGAGGAGACACACTATTTTGCAGTTTTCAGAGGCAGCTCCAGCTCCCGGCCTCCAAATCTTAGGGAGATCCAGCGATCAGTCTTGGGGGGTAATCGCTCTTGCTTTAACCTCCCTGGATCTAGATTGTGATCTAGGGTGGAAGTTGTGGGTGGGTTTACAGCTTGCCAGAAACAGAAGTTGCCCCCCACACGTTCCGGACGAAAATTCCTCTAGCTGGCCTTAAAGCCATAGTGTGGCAACAAGCCCAAAAGTCAAGCAATTAAGTGGCAACATGCCAAGGCAAAGGAAACAGAAAAATGCAACCCTAGACTCCTATTTTGGGGGCATAGAGCGGGAAAAGGACTATGAGGTCAGAAGTCCTGCTCCAAAAGCCCCAGGGGAAAACATGAGCGGGTTGCAGGCCATAGAGGACCTTAAGAAGGACTTTAAAAATCAAATAAGAGAAGTGGAGGAAAAATTGGAAAGAGAAATGAGAAGGATGCAGGAAAAGTATGAAATGAGGGTCAACAGCCTGACTGAGGAAAACAACACCTTAAAAAATAGACTAACTCAAATGGCAAAGGAGGCCCAAAAGGGCAATGAGGAGAAGAATGCCTTAAAAAGTCCAATTTGCCAGATGGAAAAAGAATCTCAAAAGTTCACTGAGGAGATTCATTCCTTCAGAGTTAGACTGGAGCAAATGGAAGCTAATGACTTTATGAGAAATCAAGATGCTGTTAAGCAGATCCAAACAAATGAAAGATTAGAAGGCAATGTGAAATATCTCATGGGAAAAACCACTGACCTGGAAAATAGATCCAGGAGAGACAATTTAAAAATTATTGGACTACCTGAAAGCCATGATCAAAGAAAGAACATAGAAATCACCCTTCAAGAAATTCTCAAGGAAAACTGCCCTGATGTTTTAGATCCAGAGGGCAAAATAGAGGTTGAAAGAATCCACCAATCACCTCCTGAAAAAGATCCCAAAAAGAAAACTCCCAGGAATATTACAGCCAGATTCCAAATCCATAAGAAACAATTTCAATATTGTGGAAACACAATCAGAATAGCCCAGGACCTGGCAGCTTCTACACTGAGGGATCGAAGGGCATGGAATATGATATTCCAGAGGGCAAAAGAACTGGGAATGAACCCAAGGGTCACCTACCCAGCAAAACTGAGTATTTTGTTTTAGGGGAAAATATGGTCATTCAGTGGAATAGAGGACTTTCAAGCATTCTTGAGGAAAAAACCAGAACTGAATAGAAAATTTGACATCCAGACACAAGAAGGAAGAGATGCCTGAGAAGGTAATCAGGGAAAAGAAATCAAAAGGAACTTATCAAAGTTGAACTATTTACATTCCTATATGGAAAAACAATAACTGTGACTGATGATATGAGGTGAGAGAGGAAAGTAGCAAGAGGAGATGGGGAGAGACAGGGTGGGAAAAACTATCCATGTAGAAGAAGCAAGAGGAAGTGGTTGCAAAGGAGGGGGAGAATAAGGAAGTCTAAAAAGGCAAAACCACATTCACATTGAATTTGGTTCAGGGAGAAAATGACATACATACTAAATGGGATATCTCAACCTGCAGCAGGATAGGGGAAGGGGGATGAGAGGAGGGATGATGGATGGGAGGGCATCCTTGGGGTGAGGGGAGGTTGGAAGTACCCACTATAGAAGAGGGACAGGATCATGTAGGGAATGGACCAGGTGGGGGGTGGGATGAGTGGGAGGGAATTATAAGCAGCCTTGTACCTACTATGATAATGTTTTACATAGCCCGACATGTACAACATGTACTGAATTACATTCCCAAGAGGGAATGGGTGACAAGGGAGGAAGGAAATGGATCTGAAATTCGAGGTCTTAACATTAAATGTTTCAAATATATATAAATACTAATATTAATACTCTTTTGCTTGTAATAGGAAGATAAGATGTACAGGCACTGAGACACAAAGATTCACCTTCCTCTAATGGAAAAGTTGAAGGAGGTATGGGAGAGAGCAGATTGGAGGAAGCGATGTCTTGTGGGAATGCTATTCTGGGAGGTTGGGTAGGGGAATAATGGGGGGGAAATGATTGTAACTCAAAATCTGGCGGAAATGAATGATGTAAAACAGAAGTTAATAAAGCATTTGTTAAAAAAAATTAAAATTAAAATTAAAAAAAAAGAATGGTAAATTCTTACAAGCTCAAAGGCCTATCTTCATTTATTTTATCACCCCCCCTCCCTTTTCCTCCTCTTCCCCCTTATTTCTTCCCTCCCTTCTAACCACCCCCCCCTTTCGTAGCCCTTTCCCCCACCTACTGCCTGTAGGATATTTCTATACTTAATGTAGTATGTTATTTCTTCTTCAAACCAATAGTGACAGGAACAGATCTCATGCAAAGCTCCTCTCCCTCCTCTCTTTCCCTCTATTATGATACGTTTTGTATTTCTTCTGGATAGCATCCTATGCTCAACTGGTTGTGTTATTACCTCCTTGTACCAGAACCAGTGAGGGAAAAACTCATATAATGCTCATCTCCCTCCCTTCTTTCCCTCTGTTATATTGTTTTTATGCCTCTTTGTGTGGCATAATTTACCCTTTTCCACTTTATTCTTTCCTCTTCTTCCATTGCAGTCCCTTTTTATCCCTTAATAAGGATTGTTTTTAAATTGTCATTTTGTATAATTTATACCCATACTCTCTCCTTGTTTATAAACAGTTTGCTCTTATTAAATAGCAGTGTGTGTTTTCCTTGTTTACCTTTCTATGTTTATCTTGAATCTTGTAATTGGAGGTTGAATTTTCCATTGAGCTCTGGCTTTTTCATGAGGAAGGTCTGGAAATCTGTTATATTGTTGAATGACCATCTCTTTGCTTGGAAGAATATGTTTGGTTTTGCTGGGTAGGTGATCCTTTGTTATAACCAGAGTTTTTTTGCCTTGCAAAAAATTGTATTCCACTTCCTCTGATCTTTCAGTGTAGAGGCTGCCAGATCCTGTGTGATCCTCACTGTGGTTCCCCGATATTTTAATTGTTTCTTTCTGGCTGCTTGTAGTATTTTCTCCTTTACCTGGTAGTTCTGGAGTTTGGCCACAACATTTCTTGGACTTTTCAATTTGGGATCTCTTTCAGGAGGTGTCTGGTGGATTCTCTAGATTTCTATTTTATCCTCTGGTTCTAGTATCTCAGGGCAGTTTTCCTTGATGAGTTCTTGGAAAATGTTGTCCAGGCTCATTTTTTCATCATGATTTTCCAGTAGGCCTATGATTCTCAGATTATCTCTTCTAGATCTGTTTTCTACGTCAGTTATTTTTCCATTGAGATATTTTACCTCTTTTTTCTAATTTTTCATTCTTGTTGTTTTGTTTGACTAATTCTTGGTTCCTAATAGAATTATTCGCTTCAATTTGGTTGATTCTGTTTTTTAGTGAATTATTTTCCTAGGTTAGTTTTTGGAGCTCCTTTTCCATATCACACATTTTTCTTCTTAAGGAGCTGTTTTCTTCATTGTAATGTTTTTCTAATTTTGCAATTTTGATTTTGAAAGAATTATTCATTTTATCTTCTATCTCTCTAATTTGGTTTTCAAAGTTCCTTTTGAGCTCATCTAAGAATGCTTTATGTGCTTGAGACCAGTTCCCTGTTTAGGCTTCAGCTGTGGGTGTGGAGTCAACACTGTCTCCCTCTGAATTTGGTTCTTTCCTTTCAGGATAGTAGGACTCTAGAGTCTTTGTCTTTGCAGTCTGCTTTCTACCCATTTTGAGGTATGGCTCTAGCCACACCCTTCCTCTAAGGTTCCCAAGCCTTTATTGTTTAAGGTTTTGCCCTGGGGAAATAATTACTATGTTTTCAGGGTTGGGGGGGATTGGAGCAGCCAGGGTTCATTTTGCCATCCTGGTCCCTGTAGGTCCAAATAGGGGCTTTTCAAATTTCTGGCTGTGGATTGGTAGTCTCAGGAGTAGGAGCTGCCCCTGCCAGGGGCCCTGCATTTTATTCTTACCCTGCTCTGTCCAGTCCCAGCCCTGCAGTGATAGGCCTGGTAGTGGCCCTTCTGGTTGTTGCATCCACTTGCTGCCACTTTGATCAGGCCTTGTCCAGACCTCTGCGCACAGTGGTGTCTCGGCCTCAGCACCACCCAGGGTTGTCTTCTAGGCCTCAGTGCCACCTGCCCGGGGTCTCTTAATGAAATTGGAATAAAAATATTGCCACTGTGAAGAAATTGGGTAGGATGGAACAAGGGGAAGTACATACAAGACAAATAAGCAGATCTCTATTTTCTCCTAAGAAATGAACTAATGTTTTCATTTCTCATTGAAAAGGTGGCTGCTAATTAGGTTATGTATGAAAGGAATGGTTAAATCAATGAAGACTACAGAGACTGAAATTTTTCTCAAGTTTGTAAAATCAAATTTCTATAGCGAGATGAATACAATTGAATATTACACTCTGGTTCAATAATTTCCCTTCTAATTGGACAAAGTAGGATGATTTGAGGAAAGATGGAGAACTATGAGAAACTTCCAGTCATCACCATCATCCCAGTTCATTTGCATTCTATTCCCCTGAACCATCCTGGATTAACCAAGAATTCTCATACCATGGGCAGGTTCACTTAGACTATATTAAGAAAACTGACCAACCCCTGACTCTTTCTTTTCTTGACTTTTAACATTAGGACCTCATAGAGGATTTAGAAATGAAAAGGGACTTAGAGGCCATCTAGTGTAGTGATTCTTAACCCTTTTTGTGTCAAAGACCCCTTAGGAAGTCTGGTGAAGCCAATGGATAGACTTCTTCTCAGAACAATGTTTTTTTAAGACACCAAGCAAAATACATAGGCTTACAAGGAAACTAATGATATTGAAATACAGTTATCAAAAAAATTAAGTTGAGAGAGCACAGGGTAAGGATCTCTGATCCGGGTCAACCCCTTTTTCTAAATGATAAAACTAAGCCACAGAGATACAAATTGGATGCAGACTGTAGTAGTAGAGGCAAGACTGCATTCTGGCTTTTCTGGTTCCCAGGCCAGTGGTCTTTCTACTACAGTGTGCTGTTGGGTATGGCTTCCCCATGGGACTACTCATTGGCACAGTCACCAACACTGCCCCACTACAACCAATTTTCTTCTAATTTATTTACCACCACCACTGGCTGGATAGATTCAAATCACACTGAGCAGAGCTCTCTGCGAGCAGCAGTTAAAATAGAAAACCCAAACAGAAGATAATAAAAAGACACTGCTAGTTGGTTGGAAATACCCAACTGTACTACAGCAGCAGAATGACCTTTGTTATCATGGTTCTTCTTTATTTTACTGTCTTGTCTGGACCTGTGATTTCCTTATTGTAAGGAAACCCCCTCCACCAAAGCAGAATTGGAATTTATAGTTACAGAAATGACCTGGGTTCACTATGAAAGGCACATCAGAGATTCACCTAGGCTATGACAGCAAGACTGTGCCACAAGCTGAATCTGACCCCAAGTTGTTCTGAGAAGGAAGAGGAGGAAACAGCATTTATGTAGCACTTACTATGTACCAAGCCCTATGATAAGCATTTATAATAATTATTTCATTTGTTACTCAGAACAGCCCCGTAAGGTTGGTGCTATTATTATCTCCAGTTTAAACATGAGGAAATTCAGGCAAACAGAGGTAAAATGACTTGTCCAGGGTCACACAGCTAGTACATGTCTGAGTCTGAATTTGAACTCAAGTCTTCTTGACTCCAGGCCCAGCACTTTATTCACTATACTACCTCAGTGCCTCAACATATACCTCGTGATGGTTGGAGAGATGGTCCCATAGTATGCAATTTAATGGACAGGACCTGATTTTGGAGTCAGGACCTCTGTTCAAATCCCAGCTCTGCTGAGAAGCAATGCAGTATAATCAAAATGATGCTGATTTTGAGGTCAAGAAAACTAAGGTTTGATTCCTGCTTCTGATGATTACAAGCTTTGTGACTAGGAACAAGTCATTCATCCTTTCTAAGCCTCCTCATGAGCAAAATGGAGACAGGTAGGTGGTGTAGTGGATAGAATGCTGGGCCTGGAGTCAGGAAGAAACATCTTCTTGAGTTCAAATCTGGTCTCAGACAATAACTGTGTGACCCTGGGCAAGTCACTTAACCCTGTTTGCTTCAGTTTCATCATCTGTAAAAATGATCTGGAGAAGGAAATGGCAAACCACGACAAAATCCCTGCCAAGAAAACCCCAAATGGGGTCACAAAGGGTCAGACTTGACTGAAATGACAGAATAACCACAAAAATGGAGATAATAGGAGCATCTCCCTCACAGTTATTGTGAGGATCAAAAGAGATAATACATACCATGTACTATATGAATGTGGTCCATTCCTGACTTAATTCAAGAAAAAATGAATCTAGGTCCCTGTCTTATTGGTTTTCACACAGAATCCTCACAGTCCCTAGGGTCTTGCTTCTGACTATGGGATTTAAAAGAATTTACAGGTAGAAGAAACAGAAAACCAGTCTGAGCAAGCAAAATAGGGACCTCTGTAAGAAAGCAGAGGAGGGAGGCCCCATGGAGAGAGGACAGCAGGGGGGGATCAGCCAGCACAAGGAACTCAATCCTTCTTAATTGGGGGTGATGGGATGATCCAAGGACAGACTATGCCCTCGGCTCAATCTGTGCTGAGCACTGGCCAGCAAGATTGATGGTGACACATTCTTTCCCCATTGCCTTCCCTCCCTCTAGGGAAAGAGCTGAATAGATTGTAGGCTATCTATTCAATTTTGACTCCCTCTGGGCTCATCATTGTTCTAAATGAGCAGTTTCCCTCTTAAGTCATTAATTTTTTTTTAAACTGTTGATCAGTGCAAACCCAAACTGCCAGTTTTATTTTTATTGGACTCAGTGACATACTGGGAAAAAATAATAACAGCAATACTGCAAGAGCTAGCGTTTATATAGAGCTTTAAGGTTCACAAAGTACCTCATAGAGTCTCTCTTTTGAAACCCACAGAAACTCTCGATTATCCTCATTTTATAGAAGAGGAAAATGAGTCAAACTAACTTGCAATGAGTCACTTAACTCATAAGAGTCTAAGGTAGCATCTTAACTCAGGTCTCCCAGTCTTAAACCCAACACTCTAGTCATTGAATGAGATTAAAAAGAAAGAGGGAATTTCTGTTTTTGGAAGGCGAGAGTTTGGTCCAGAACAAAGGGGAAGAACTGACCGAGGACTTCAGAGCCACAGATTTAGTAGAGTTGGTACTTATTAGGGGAGTGTCCTAAAAAAAATAGTGGAAGCGTCATGAGAAAAACCCTTCAGCTGAAACAGCCAGAATGCTAATAAGAGGCCTAAATTCATACAAGAGAACTGAGATTCAGATGAAGGAAGGGATTTTTCTCACCATCCCACAGCCAGTAGAATTCAATCCAAGAGCAGGGTGGAGCCAAGACAGCAGAGTAGAAACAGAATTCAATCCCAAAGCATATGATTGCTTCTGTACCCAGTACTCCTTTCTACCCTGCTCCTTATATTTGAAAACCATCTTTTCTATTTTTTTCCTGTGTTGTGCAATGGATAGAGAGCTGGGTCTGAAGTCAGGAAGACATGAGTTCAAAAGCTGCTTCAGATACCCACTAGCTGTGTGACTCTTGGTAAGTCACTTAATTTATGTTTTCCTCAGTTTCTTCATCGGATGGAGATAATAATAGCACCTACCTTATAGGTTTGTTGTAAGGATTAAATGATACAATGATTGTAACACATTAGACAAAGCCTAGACATATAAATGCTATATATGTTAATAATTGATATTACTATTAATGATCATCTACACTAGTCCTAGAGCATGACTTGCAACCTAGACTCTGTTTCACAGGCTATGCAGATATGTCACACACACACACACACACACACAGGCTACCAACAACAGAACATAGGAGCTAATTATTTTGATCAAGGCACACATGAAATAAACTTGCACAATAAACAACTTAAAGATCAATGTCTGGGTCCATTTTTGTAGTTTTCACACAAGTGTTGATTTGAATATGTGGTTTGCAATGCTGGCAACCAACCAGAATATTTTGCACTCAGCATTTTCAAATTCACTACAGGGTATAATTTAGAGCAAGTTATATAGATCTGAGTATGGAATTACCACTGCTCTTTGGGGATATAGAGTTTATTTGTTAACTGGAAATTAAAATAGAAGCCGAAGCATAATTTCTTGGGGGCAAAACAATCTTTACAATTTGTAGAATTTGCAAAGATTTGTAACTTTATAAAGTCATTTTTAGTGGGGATTTAATAACCAAAGTTAGAATAAGAAATTGAACAGAGTAAAACCTTCTTTCTTTGCCAAACATACTGCAGTGTTACGAATTTTTTTAAAGCCTCTGATCATTTGTCATCCAGCCTGGTTTCCTACCATACCCAACATGTTTAATGGCCAACTGCAAATGCTGCTTGACTTATCAGGGAATAATTATGCATAATTCATGCCCCTGGAGGTAAACAAGGCATGCTTAGCTTGCTTCCTTTCCTGCTAGGAAAAGACAGTGAAATACAAATCTGGTACTTCCTGACTGCTGCCCTTCTGACTTAAATTACACAATCCTCATCCTGTCCCAGCCTACTGGCCAGAAAAGAGCCAGAAAACCGGTGAAGGGAAGCCAAGCAATCTCATGAGACTCATTAGTGAAAACAGCACTAAATTAGGTGGCAACATAAAAAGTAACATGGTTTTTAAAACTCAAACACATGGCAATTGTGATCAGTTTTTCAAAATAATCATATATTGTGCAGTAGGCTTTAAAAAGTACCACAGTGCCATGCACAGGTCACACCAAGCTTGCAAGCAATATAATAGTTTAAACATGAATCATTGGGTATGTTAAATGAATTGCAACTCATAATCATCTAACTAGCAATGAAGCATTCACTTAACTGACCTGGATGGATCATATAAAGAGTTATTAACTATAATGATAATAGGCATTAGATGTGAAAAACACTGGAACTTTTTGGGGGGGGGCAGGTTTATGGTTGTTGGGACACTTGAGAGAAAAGTCAAATTCAGTTCTGTCAGGATGAAATTTGAATGTACAAAGATACAGTCAAGGAGCCTGATGTTGAAGCAGCATGTGGCCTGTGAAATCACCACTGTCTTCCCATCTCCTTTTTCTGTAAATTTCATGCAAAATAAAAATAAAATTTCAAATCTCCATGCTCTGCTTTTATGTACTTCTAATGGTCCCTTTCCTTTTTTATCGTTTTGTTTCCTTCTTGTGTGTGTGAGGGGACCTGACATGTGAAAAGGAGAAAGATTAATAGTGCTAGCAAGATCAAGGCCTTCTTACGAGCTAGCCATTTGCAAGTGTTAAGCTCATTGCTCATCTGAACCACCTTACAGCAGTCTGACGGAATGCGAGGGTGATTTTATGAGTGAATTAAATGGAAATTAGAATGATTTTTGAACATATGGCTACTTATTACTTTCCCAAAATTTTTATGAGGTTATAATCTAAATTTAAATAAGAGTCTAGAGGAAAATAAATTTAGGATAGGAACACATTATGGCCCTAAGCCGCCTTAAGAGGATGATGAAAATAAAACTTCCTGAAATAAAGGGGGAAAAATGGGGGTCAAAGAAAAATTAATATTTATGAGAAAGCACCTAAAGAAAAACATTCATTGCAAATTTCCTTTCTAAGGAAAAAAAGTCAAACTTTATATTGAGGTCAAAGTAAATTTTAAAGCATGGTGATTAGTTAAGTAAATTATGGTATATTAATGTAATAGGAAACTTTAATGAAATTATGACGGACAAATCTGAGAAAGACAAAGAAATCCAAGAAAGCTTTTATAAAATAATTCAAGGCAAAAAAAGTAGAACTAAAAAAATAAAATACACACTGACTATGATCACATTTGGAAAATTATATAAGAATGAATGGACAAAGAATTATGATGAGGACTTGGAGGCACTGGGACAGTAATGTGATACTTTATGCATTGAAATTAATTCATTTAAATGTAAATTATAACCAAACAAGTTTAGTTGCTTATTCAATGTCATTTTTAATAATACATTTAAGAAATAAATAAAAGAATGGAAATGAGGGCTTCTGTGACAGACAGAGACACTCTTCATTGGTCTTATCTAGAACTTCTTAAGGAAGATGCATAACAATATCAACAAGGGTTTTTGCCATCAAACCTAATCATTTTTCTTCAAAGAAGCCATTCCCTTCAGCTTTACTTAGAAATGAACAATCATCTTAATTTTAACTTCTTAGCTCCTTCCACAAAACCATTAGGAACAATTATGCACAATAGCACAAGTATAAAGTCTCCCTTAAACCTTTTATTGTATTCAACCTGGTACCTATGGACAGAAAAGAAAACCATTTATTTCATCCTCATCAGAAAACATTTTTCCTAAACTCTTATGTATATAGTAATGTTCAACTCAATTTTATTTATCCCCGAAAATGGGGATAATTGAACAAGCTTCATGAAGAGAGTTGCACCTGAGCTGGGAAAATGGGCATGAAATTTGTAAGCATCTATTAATTCAAATTAGTTGAAGTCTAAAGAACATGAAAAGGGCAGAGCCAAGATGGCAGAGTACAAGCAGGAAACTCCATGACCTCCCTCCCACAACCATAACAAATACCTATGAAATATAACTTTAAACAAATTTTAGAGTTACAGAACCCACAAAGTAACACAGAGAAACAAATCTCCCACTGAAGGCAGCCTAGCAGGCCAAAAGGAAGGGTTAGTCAAAGTGAGCTGGGAACTGAGCATAGTCCCACATGAGGTGAGGGATTTTGGCCCCAGGGAGGCAGCAGAGGCCAGAACAGAATTCAGGAGAGTGAATCACCAGCAACTGTGGCAGTTTCCAGACTTTTCATCCCATAAACACCAAAAAGAAAGTAAAAGATCAGTCAGGAACTCTGTTGGAAAGGAAGGGCATGGTCTGGCCCCTGCTCCAGGGACAAGAGGTACCTGAGGCAAGGCAATTGCAGCAACTGCCCCATGGCTGCCTCAGAAGTTCCTGGCCTACAGATCATAGGGGGACCAAGTGAATATTTGAGGGTAATTGCTCTTGCTTTGACCTGCTTGGATCTGGGTAACTTTCTTGGGCGGTGGTACTGGGGTAAGAAACATCAGTTTGCCTTTAACAACATTTGCGAAAACCCTGTTGAACTGGTACAAAGTTCTTCTCTCTGCTTCAATAGAACATAGATTTCTTTTTGGGGGACAAAAAGGATCAAAGCATGGAATGGAAGGAAGACAATGAAGTCAGAACCCCTTTGCCAAAAGCTTCCAAGAAAAATATGAATTGGTTACAGGTGATGGAGGAGCTCAAGAGACGTGGAAGAAAAACTTGGAAGAGAAATGAGAATGGTGCAAGAAAATCATGAAAAGAGAGCCAACAACCCGACTGACGAAAATAACACCTTAAAAAATAGACTAATTCAAATGGCAAAAGAGACCTAAAAAGCGAATGAGGAGAAGAATGCCTTAAAAAGTGAAATTTGCCAGATGGAAAAGGAATTTCAAAAACTCTCTAAAGAGAATAATTACTTCAAAATTAGATTGGAGCAAATGGAATCTAATGACTTTATGAGAAATCAAGATACTATTAAACAGATCTAAGCAAATGAAAAAATAGAAGGTAATGTGAAATATCTCATTGGAAAAACCACTGACCTGGAAAGTAGATCCAGGAGAGATAATTTAAAAATCATTGGCCTACCTGAAAGCCATGATCAAAAAAAGAACCTAGAAATCATCCTTCAAGAAATTCTCAAGGAAAATTGCCCTGATATTTTAGAACTAGAGGGCAAAATAGAGGTTGAAAGAATCCACCAAACATCTCTTGAAAAAGATCCCAAAAAGAAAACTCCTAGGAATATTATAGCCAGGTTCCAGATTTCCCAGGTCAAGGAGAAAATATTACAAGCAGCCAAGAAGAAACAATTTGAATATTGTGGAAATACAACACGGGATCTGGCAGCTTCTACATGAAGGGATCAAAGGGCTTGGAATATGATATTCTGGAGATCAAAGGAGCTAGGATTAAAACCAAGAACCGCCTACCCAACAAAACTGAGAATAATGTTTCAGGGGAAAATATGGTCATTCAATGAAATAGAGGACTTTCAAGCTTTCTTGAGGAAAAAAACAGAATAGAAATTGAATAGAAAATTTAACATTCAGACACAAGAAGCAGGAGAAGGTAAACAGGGAAAAGAAATCATAAGGAACTTATTAAAATTGAACTATTTACATTCCTACATGAAAAAATGACAATTGTAAACTCATGAGACTTTTCTCAGTATGAGGACAGTTGATGGGAATATATACACACACACACACACACACACACACACACACACACATATATACATTTATATAGGAGGGTATTGTGCATATAAATACATATGTGAGTGTGTGTATATATGTGTACCTGTATACATAAACAGAGGGCACAGAATCAGTTGAATAGGAAGGGTTGATATCTAAAAATAAAGAGGTGAGAGAGGAATTTATTGGGAGAAGAAGAAAGGGATAGAGTAGGGTAAATTATCTCCTATAAAAAAGGCAAGAGAAAACTGTTACAATGAAGGGGAAGAGCAGGAAAGTGAAAGGGATTGGGACAATCTGATTCTCACCAAATTTGGCCTAAGGAGGGAATACCGTACACACCCTCTTGGGTACTTCACCCTACAGGAAAATAGGGGGGTAGTGGATAAGAGGGGGGAGGATAGAAAGGAGGGCAGATTTGGGGGGAGGATAGTTAGAAATACACACTTTTGAAAAGGGATAGGGTCAAAGTAGAAAATAGAATAAGTAGAGGGAAATATAGTCAGTCTTTCACAATATATCCACTATGGAAATGTTTTGTATAACTACACATGTATAACCTATATTGAATTTCTTTTCCTCCCAGTAGGTGTGGGTGACAAGGGAAGAAGGGGAAGAATCTAGAAATTAAAGTTTTAAAATCAAATGTTAATATATATGTGTATGTGTGTGTATATGTATATATATATGTGTGTGTGTGTGTGTGTGTGTGTGTGTGTGTGTGTATTTTACATGGCACTGGGGTATAATAATCCATCTTGCCTACTAAGAAGTCAGAGGGGAAATGGGGGAGGATATAAGAGAGAGAGCAGATTGGGGGAAGCTGTATTCAGTAGAATTGCTATTTTGGGGTGGGGGTGGGGGAAAGATAGGGAGAAAATTTGTAACTCAAAATCTTGTGGAAATGAATGTTGAAAACTAAAAATAAACAAATTAAAGAACATGAAGAGAAGAAATATTAAACAGAGCTGGAAAAGTCAGTTGACACTAGATTTTTGGAGGGCCTTAAGTACCATGTAGGGAGTTTATATTTTTATCCTATAATCAATAGGGAGCTACTTGAAGTTTGGGAACAGGGCAATGATATGGCTAGAGGTGTGTATGAGGAAGATTATTTTGGCAATTTCATTAAGAATGTTTGACGACCAGAACGCATTGTTAGTTAACCATCTGGTTGCTTTTCAACAAAAAGCATCAGGCTCAGGTCAAATCCACCACAAATCTGGTTATTACTTCACCTTGCTGATGTTACATACTAAGATCTCCATGGCTTTTAGTAAATGAGTGACCTCCTATTTCCAACTCCTGCCACTTTCTGGGTGATCACTCTTATCTTGTTAGTTTAAGGCAGGGAAGAATATGGATATGACAGATTTGCCTAATCACAATTAATTGTTAGGCTTTACCTACAACCACATCCTCCCCAGAATATATATATACACACATATATATATATATACATATACATATATACTCATATATACATACATGCATATACACACACATATGTGTGTATGTATGTGTGTATATATATATTGAAGCCTAGTCAACTAACCCTGGCATAAGAGGATTACCCACAAATGATCTACACAAACAGGAAAGTTTTTTTTTTTTTGGATGGCAATTTGGTTTAAGTGACTTGCCCAAAGTCACACAGCTAGTTTTTGTGTTAAGTGTCTGAGTCCAGATTTGAACTCAGGTCCTCCTGACTCCAGGGCCAGTGCTCTATTCCCTGTGCCACCTAGCTGCCCCAACAGGAAAGTTTTGATACTATATATACTGTTTAACTCTGGTATAGAATCAACAAAAGGAATAAACAGTATATAATAATACATCTACCATATGGTTGCATATCCACAGCTTCTCCTGGACCTTTGCCATCTCTATGTCCTAGAGTTAATACAATCCATGGGAATTAATGAGCTGACCAAGTGAAATAATATAGAGGGGGAAGAGAAGAGAACCCAGGGCAGAGTCCTGTGGAATACCCAGAGTTAGGGACTCTTACCTGGATGAAGATTGAGGAAAGGAGAAAGAGAAGGAGCAGTAAATAGTTGGGAGGAGAGTAGTGTCATGAAAACCTAGAGAGAAGTATCAAGAAGAGAGTATTCAGCAGTATCAAAGGCTGCATAAAAATCAAGAAGAATGGGGTGCCTAGGTGGTGCAGTGAATAGAGCACCAGCCCTGAAGCCAGGAACCCTGGATTCAAATGCAACCGCAGACATTTAACACTTACTATCCATGTGACCTTGGGCAAGTCACTTAACCCCAATTGCCCTGCCTTACCCCCTCCAAATAAAAGGAAAAAAATCTAGAAGGATGTATATTGAGAATATTCACATTAGATATGACAAGAGATCATTAGCAATTTTGGAGAGGGCAGTTTCAGTTGAATAAAAGCAGAAGACAGACTATAGAGAGTTAAGAAGAGAATGAGATGAAATAAAGAGTAGGCATTTATTGTAGATGGCCTTCTCAATGAATGTAGCCACAAGGGGCAGGAAAGATCTGGTTTTATAGTTGGTGCAGTTGGATCAAATGAGGGTGGTGGGAAGTACAACAAAGTTTCCAAGTGGTATTCAATTTAACAGGAACTTTGAACATGGGTCTTGGCATCTCCTTGTAGTATACAGTCTTCTATGGCTTCAGAAGTAAACAGGCACGTAATGGCAAGCAAATGAATATTTAACACCTTGTTTCAGTTATTTAATTATTTAGCACCTTGTTTCAATTAAAGTGCCTTTGAGCCTTGCCCTGATTATATCAAGTCTTTGTTAAGAAGCAGAACTAGTGAATCCCACAGTGGGAGGGACTTGCCAAAGACAGGCACAGGAAGGACATAAGAGGTGGGTGGAACAGGGTGGAGCTAATGACAGATAAAAAGCTTCAGCACAGCTAGAACTGAGAAGAACTGAGAAGAACACTTGTGGTGGCCGGCACTCTGTTTGTTCTGTCTGTGTTGATTTGTGTTTGTGATACTTTGTACAGAAGCCCTGAGACCTTACTGAAGGTTCAGGAGCCCTAAAGAGGATTTTCTTGTTCTCTGTTTACAGAAATCCTGAAGAAGGGCTTCAGAGGTCCTGGACTATAATAATGATTTATACTGATTTCTCAGACCTTGTCTGTGGGTCTGTGCTGATTTCATAGGCAAAAAATGACTTGATGATGGTGGCAGCAATGTGCATGAATGTTGTTTTGGCTCTGTTAAGCTTTGTCTTCCCAGAAACAGAAACTGCAAAGAACTTAAGATGAATTAGACACTGTGAGCTTCAGTATGGAATGGGAATGGGATGAAGAACTGGATAAGGAGTTAGACTAGGAGCTGAGAGTTGCCTGCCTGTGAATCCAGGTGATAGTTGCGTGAATTCAGGCAAGAGTTTGACCCATGGAGGAGGAACCATGGAATTTGGGAGCCAGCCTTGAACCAAGATGAAAAGACCTCCCCTTGTTTACTTAGTGCTGACTAACTAAGATCATGATTCACTATAACCTAGAGGTGGGAGAATTTTGCACTTTGTACTTTATACCCCTTAAGGCTTGAGTTAAAGATGATTGGAAGCTAGTCTCCAATCAAGAAGAAAGAAGACTTTCTGACTGATGGGATTAAGGCAATGTGACCTAGGGATGGGAGACCTTTATACTTTGTATCCCTTAAGGAGGATTGCTCCTTAAGGATGATTGAGTAAAAGACTTACTGAATGATAACTTTTGTTAAAAACTATGTGGCCACAAAAAAAGGGGGGATGGCTAGGTGGTGCAATGAGTAGAGTGCCGGCCCTGGAGTCAGAAGGACCTGAGTTTGGATCCGGCCTCAGACACTTAACACACACAAACAAGAAACCTAGCCATGTGACCTTGGACAAGTTACTTAACCCCAATTGCCCTCCAAAAAGCAAAAAACAAACAAACAAAAAAACAAAAACAAAACAAAACAAAAAAACTATGTGGCCACTTTAGTGATAAGTTGTTACATTATATCATTGTGAATGCTATACTTTGGTTTCTATGAATGTTTTGTTTTAGTTTACTGCTGAATAGAGAGTCCACAATACTATGTGACCAGAACCTTAGAGCTATTCTCAGTAGTAGTCCTCTAGAGAGCTGTTCATGCTTGGCTTTACAAGGTATCACCATCTCCCAATGCTCTTCCATTTGGTGTCCTGTCACAATAAGGAATCTTGTCATGGCTAGAGGGTTGCTCATGGATTAGGCTGAAAGTGGGGGCAGAGTTCAGGTTATAAAGCAAGAAAAGCTTGCCACTTTTATTCTACTCTCATCTCTGACATTCAGTTCAACATTCTTGTTACCAAGCAGTATATCATACCTCCCTCAGTCCATCCAACTCTTTTTTTTGTCTATATAAGTAAAGCTGACCTGAGGCACAGTGCTTTTGAAGTCAGATAGGGCATAAATATTAAACCTTCAATTTCATATAATTTGGAGAGCGTAAAGAATGGAGCCAGAAAGACTGTTAAAAGGCTATTACAGCAGCAAAGGTAAGTAACAATGAGGGTCTGAAAATAGGAATTTCACAATGGAAACAAAGGAGACAGATGGGAGAACAGATAGATGAGAGAAATACTATGGAGGTAGAATGGATGTGACCTAACCACTGATTAGATGCACAGGAAGTATGAGAAAGGGTGGGTAAGAGTCAAAATGACTACTGCTTTGACTGGGAGGATGAAATTTATATTAATAGACCTGAGGAAGTTGGAAGAAAAGGAGGTTTTGGGGAAAAGATGTTTTCAGTTTTAGACACAATGAATCTGAATTAACAGAGAGACCTTCAGATGTCCAACCCCTAGCAGACAGATGAAAATGTGGGATTGGTACTCAGGGGAATATATAAAGCTACACATATAGATTTGAGAATTGACTGAATAGAAGATGATACTTGAAATCATGAAAGTGTATGATATCACCAAAAAGAGAGATATAAAAAAAAAAGAAAGTAGACATAATGGGTGGAGACTATTGTTTCTCAAAGCTTAATAGTGAAGAGATAGAAAAAACAGAGTAACAACTTGACTGTGAAGCAGAATCAAATGGGGGAAAATATTTTAAGGTGACAGGAGCCTTGAATATGTCAGCAGACAGAAAGGAAAGAGCCAGTAGCCACTATTTAACAATAGAGAAAGACTGATCAATGGACCGAGTGACCCAGGAAGACAGGAGGAGATGGAGTCAAGGCTATAAGTGAAAGAGTTAGGTTGAATAAAGAGGAGGGATTTCTCATCTTCTGAGACTGGGTCAGAAAAGGAGAAAACGAGTGAAGGAAACAGATTCTGAAGTGTGGGGGAAAAGGAAACAAGGGAGTTCATAATGCAGCTCTCATAGCATTAGCAAAGTAAGAAACAAAATCATCTGTTTTACAAGATGGATTTTGGTAAGTAGCATGCAATATAGTGCTTTAAGGATTTCAAAATGCTAGTCAGTCAACAAGCATTCTTTAATCACTTACTATGTGCCTGGCTCTGGGATAAGCATTCAGGATTTAAATACAAGCTAAAAAAACCACAATCCCACCCCTCGAGGAGCTTACATTTTAATGAGGAAGACAAGACATAAAAGGAAACTGAAAAGGAAGGGATGAGGGGGAATATACCTGACTTGGAAGCATGCTGAAGAGGTCCAGAGGCAGGCAGCTTGGTGGGAAATGAGGAGACTGTTGGCCTGGATAATCTCCTGAAATGGAGTTTCTGGAAGGAGGCGTTCAATGAGAAGGAGGAGCACACTAGGAGTAGAGTATACTTCAAGGTGTGAGTTCCAAGGCTGAAGTGATCATCCAATCAAATGATGTTGTTGGGGCATGGAGAATTCTGGAGCCATACAACTTAGTGGGAAATGAACGTGAGCCATACGTATCTCATGTCATCCTCCAAACAACACTATGAGGTAAGTAAGCACTATTATTTTACAAATGAGGAAACTAAGTTTGGAGAGGATGAGTGACTTGCCTGGGAGCAAGTACTGACTCCAAGCACAGATACATAGATAGATAGATAGATAGATAGATAGATAGATAGATAGATAGATAGATAGATAGATAGATCGATCTTCATTTCAACTTTTTAAAATTCTATTTTCCTACCCGAATACTAACATTCAATAGAGAACAGTTGATTTTCAGAGGAATTAAGAAATATTCTCTTTCTCTTAATAAGTTTAATCAATTAACTTCTGTTAGAGGAGGTAAAACAGATATTAGAGAGACTAAGAAGTATCGAAGAGACTTGAAAACTGATTAAATTTGGGGATGAAGAGGATGGATAGAAAGAGAAATGGAAGAGTCAAAGAGGACCCATTCTCCCAGTCACCAAACCTGGAACATTAGTAAACAAGAAGAGAAAAATCAAGAGAAGGGACTAGTTTGCAGAAAAGGTGTGAGTTGAGTCTAAGTAGACCAAAAGAGATGGTGATATCTAACCATCAGTGAGATTGTTGGCCTGGTGACATAACGAATAAAGTGGGTTATTCTAAGGTGTTGCATACGTGGTAGAAAAAGGTGTGAATATAGAGTAGGGAAAATTAAATAAAATGACACTATGAATGATGTGGGAGGAGATGGGGGGAAGCAACCTGAGAAATGTAGACAGAAGTATGAAGTTATTCATTCTGTGATAGAGTAGGGAGGGTCTTAAGACTCCAACTGAACTATTTGAATCCATTGGTAGGGCTTAACAGGGGAAATAATAGGATCAGAATGGAAAGAAAAACAGTTGACTTTATTGACAGTATGTTTAAAAGATTGGAGGGATGGCTGGCTGCAAGATGGAAAAGCAAGCAATCATACTGATGGATTACATCAACAGGACTGTGAGATTTCAAATCCCTGGACTAGGGATTTGACTGTAGGGAAAGGACAATCTGATCCCATTACCTTTAAGTGAGTTTATAAGTCTCCGGTGAACAAAAAATAAAGCCCTACAATTCCCAGGACTTTATAATAAATCTAAATGCTTTGCTAATTGCCTGTCACATTGCAAATAGTATTTCCTTTTCAGAGCTTAAAAAGAAAAGAAAAAAAAAACAACACACAACTCTAGAAATAAATCAGAACTTTCTATTCCTTTGAAGAAAGATTGGGGAAAATAAGAACAAATCTCTGGTAACAAAAAAATCATGAACACTATCTGAAGCTTGCTATTGTGTCTGGTAAACATAACATGGGAGAGAGGAGAAGTAATCAAAAGTTACTTAAACAGTTTCCCATAAAATAAAAATGCTAATATCTCATACAGTGTTTCTTCGAAAGCTTCAGCTAAGATGAGGACAAAGAACAATGATTAAAATAACACATGCCTAGAATTTCTATATGGCAAAAACCTGACAGTCAAATGGCAACATCATAATGGGGCCTGGATCCCTTTTATTATGGTCAGAGGGAAGTGAAATATCATTCAATTTCATAAATTATGATTCTCTGCGGACTTCAAAAGGCATGTGTGCCTTGATACAACTTCTGACCTTATGTGCCCTTCTCATTACTTCCCTCAGTAGGTCTCTCAATCACACAAAAATTCACACATATTTCCTATCTGGTTAATGTCTCTATTAAACCAGCTTTTAAAAATGTTTTTGTTTGTTTTACATACAAAATGGTTGTGAGGAGCTTTCATGCTTAGCCATCTTTGGTAATATCTGTTATTAACAGAAACACATTTATTTCCTAGATGTTTGAAATTTGGGGGTAGAGGTCAGAGGATCATAAATTTAGAACTGGGGGGCCTCCAATAGACCATTTAATCCAGTTTCCTCATTTTATAAAAGAAAAATCAAGGCCCAGAGCAGTTGGGATATTATATCAAGTCAAGCATTTATTAAATGCTTACTTACTATTTATTAAATACTTACTACTTACTATGTGCCAGGTGCTGTTTTAAGCACTGGAGATACAAAGAAAAGCGCAGATAGTCCCTACCCTCAAGGAACTCCCAGTGTTCAAAGAAGTATGTACAAAATAAGATACAGAAAAGGTAAATTGGAGCTTAGGCACTTCTCCACCAAACCCGTCCCCCCCCCCCCACCCCGCCACCATCATGCTTCAGCCAGAATCTAATAACTGCCTGGAAAAAGTCATACCCATTGTTTCAGGGTGACCAAACTGAGGGTGTTCTTTTTCTTTAAAGTAAGACAGGACCTTTCTCAATCTAAATGTTAATCCCAGTGAATCAGGCTGAATGGATTCTGGATGTGGTTTCCTGTATATTAATAGTGCAGGACCTCTTATTTTAAAGCTGAATCCTTCCTTTAAAATGGTTACAGGGGCGGCTAGGCAGCGCAGTGGGTAGAGCGTTGGCCCTGGAGTCAGAAGGACCCGAGTTCGGATCTGGCCTCAGACACTTAACGCACACACACACACACACACACACACACACACACACACACACACACAAAACCTAGCCATGTGACCTTGGGCAAGTTACTGAACCCCAACTGCCCTCCAAAAAGAAAAAATTGGTTACAGTTAGTAGTGAAAGAGTTGATAACACAGAAGAGAAGATTTTGCTTCTCAGTCTCAGTAAGGTAGAACTGAGGAGCAGACAAAAAGAAACATGTCTAGAAACATGTGACCTGAGCAGTGGTAGGTAGACCTTAAAGACATAGATGTGTAGCTACCTTTCCATCCTGTTGAACAAGAAAGCAGAGATAAGCTCTGTTCTTCTCTTTCTTTTTTTTTTTTTGGGGGGGGGGGGGTGGTACAGGAAACTTCAGTGTACTCTTTCATTTATCACAAAAGACCCACTGAGGCTAGAAGTCTCAAATAGCCCATTTTCATCCCCTTGTTACAAGAGTATTATGTCACCGAATCTCTCTGAGTGTCCATTTCCACACTGGTAAAATGAATATAAAAGTTCCCTCAGAAAGTTGCTGTGAAGATCAAATTAGACAAAGACTTTATAAACCTGTAATGCTCCAAAACTGCACTGGTGCAGTGATTTTAATGTAGATATGCCTTCTATTGGTGCAAATCACAACTCATCATGACTTTTACTCCACGGGGGTTCCATGGATTTTTCTCTTTTTTCAATTTTTAATAAACAAAATTACTATTTATTTTAACATGCTTATCTTTTTAAAAAAATTTTGAGTTCAAAATTCTCTCCCTTTCACCCCCATCTTCCAGTGAGAAGCAAGCAAAATTATGTCAATTATGCATGTAAACTTTTGCAAAATATTTCCACATTAGACACATCCAAAAAAAGCAACCTAAAAAATAAAGAAAAAAAAGGTATACTTCAATGTGCACTTAGTTCATTAGTTCTCTCTCTGGAGGTAGATAGCATTTTTTCATCATGAGTCCTTTAGAATTGTCTTAGATCATTGTATTGATCAAAATAGCCAAATCTTTAACAGCTAATCATCATGACAACAATTCTGCTGCTATGCACAATGATCTCCTGGTTCTTCTCATTTAATTTTGCCTCAGTTCGTATAAATCTTGTCATTTTTTTTCTGAAACCACTCCCCTCATCATTTTTCATAGCATGATAGTATTCCATCACAATCAAATGCCACAACTTATTTAGCCATTCCCCAGTTGATGAACATCCTCTCAATTTCCAATTCTTTACCAGCACAAAAGAAACTGCTATAAATATTTTAATGAAAATATTTTAGTGAAAAATTTTCTTTTTCTTTGATCTCTTTGGGAGACAGACCTAGTAATAGTACTTGTTAGGTCCAATGGTGTGCACAGTTTTCTAGCCCTCTGGTTCCAAATTGTACCCTTATAGTTCCAAATTATCATAACTCCACCAACAGTTTATTAGTGTATCTATTTTCCCGCAAGCCCTCCAAAATTTTTCATTTCTGATGGGTGTGAGATGGTGCCCCAGAGTTGTTTTAATATGTATTTCTCTAATCAATAGTGATTTAGAACATTTTCTGTGACAACAGATAGTTTTGATTTCTTCTTCTTAAAGCTTTCTGTTCATGTGTTTTGATAATTTATCAATTAGAGAATAGCTTTATTTTTATAAATTTGACTCAATTTCCTGTAAAAAAAATTTGATATTATTCGTTGTCTGGCACGTTCAGCAAACTGTAGTCTCCCTAATTATATCTTTTAATTAGGTCTATTTTTTCTTTTGCTTTTTCTGAGATAATGATTACTACCCCTGCCATTTTCACTTTAGCTAAAGCATAATAGATTCTGCTCCAGTCCTTTATTTGAACTCTGTTTCTGTCTTTCTGTATTAGGTGTGTCTCTTGTAAACAACATGTTGTTGGATTCTGGATTCTAATCCATTCTGCTTTCTGCTTCTTTTTTATGGGTGAGTTCACCCCTTTCACATTTACGGTTATGATTACTATGTATTTCCCTCCATTCTATTTTCTTTTATCATTCTCTCTCTTTTTATCATGTCCCTCCTCAAAAGTCTGTTTTATTGGAGGGGCGGAGCCAAGATGGCGGAGTAGAAACAGCTCTTCCAAGCCTCTCTGCCCCCAGATTCCCCACAAACTATGTAAAAAAGGACTGTGAACAACTTCTGGTGCCCCAGCACCCACAGAACGACACAGAGAAGCTAACCTCCCGCTGAGGACAGCCCAGCAGCCCTGCAGGAAGGACCAGCACAGCGGTCTGGGAGCCGACAGCACGCAGAGCGCAGAGCGCAGGAGCTGAGCCGAGCCCAGGAGCCGAGCCGAGCCCAGGTCCCCATGAGCCGAGGTTTTAGCCCCAGGGCGGCAGGGCCAGCAGCCAGCTGGAGGAACCCCAGAACACCAGGAGCGGTGGCGACTCCAGAATTATCAACATAGACTTGCCTAGGACAAAGTAAGAGGTTACTGTCCTATGGACTTTGGGACCTGTATTTGGGGAATGCGTCAGCTCCCTCCCCTGGGGGCTAGAAGCCACTGAGGACAAATGCCATTTGATAGTTCTCAGAGGCAGCTCTGGCTCCCAGCCTACAAATCGTGGGGAGATCCAGCGATCAGTCTTGGGGGGAAATCGCTCTTGCTTTAACCTCCCTGGATCTGGATTGTGATCTAGGGTGGAAGTTGTGGGTGGGTTTACAGCTTGCCAGAAACGGAAGTTGCCCCCCACACATTCGGGATGAAAATTCCTCTATCTGGCCTTAAAGCCATAGTGTGGCAACAAGCCCAAAAGTCAAGTAATTAAGTGGCAACATGCTAAGGCAAAGGAAACAGAAAAATGCAACCCTAGACTCCTATTTTGGGGGCATAGAGTGGGAAAAGGACTGTGAGGTCAGAAGTCCTGCTCCAAAAGCCCCAGGGGAAAACATGAGCGGTTGCAGGCCATAGAGGACCTTAAGAAGGACTTTAAAAATCAAATAAGAGAAGTGGAGGAAAAATTGGAAAGAGAAATGAGAAGGATGCAGGAAAAGTATGAAATGAGGGTCAACAGCCTGATTGAGGAAAACAACACCTTAAAAATAGACTAGCTCAAATGGCAAAGGAGGCCCAAAAGGGCAATGAGGAGAAGAATGCCTTAAAAAGTCGAATTTGCCAGATGGAAAAAAGAATCTCAAAAGTTCACTGAGGAGATTCATTCCTTCAGAGTTAGACTGGAGCAAATGGAAGCTAATGACTTTATGAGAAATCAAGATGCTGCTAAGCAGATCCAAACAAATGAAAGATTAGAAGGCAATGTGAAATATCTCATGGAAAAACCACTGACCTGGAAAATAGATCCAGGAGAGACAATTTAAAAATTATTGGACTACCTGAAAGCCATGATCAAAGAAAGAACCTAGAAATCACCCTTCAAGAAATTCTCAAGGAAAACTGCCCTGATGTTTTAGATCCAGAGGGCAAAATAGAGGTTGAAAGAATCCACCGATCACCTCCTGAAAAAGATCCCAAAAAGAAAACTCCCAGAAAAATTATAGCCAGGTTCCAGAATCCCCAGATCAAGGAGAAAATACTACAAGCGGCCAGGAAGAAACAATTTCAATATTGTGGAAACACAATCAGAACAGCCCAGGACCTGGCAGCTTCTACACTGAGGGATCGAAGGGCATGGAATATGATATTCCAGAGGGCAAAAGAACTGGGAATGAACCCAAGGGTCACTACCCAGCAAAACTGAGTATTTTGTTTCAGGGGAAAATATGGTCATTCAGTGGAATAGAGGACTTTCAAGCATTCTTGAGGAAAAAACCAGAGTTGAATAGAAAATTTGACATCCAGACACAAGAAGGAAGAGATGCCTGAGAAGGTAATCAGGGAAAAGAAATCAAAAGGAACTTATCAAAGTTGAACTATTTACATTCCCATATGGAAAAGCAATAACTGTGACTGATGATATCTTTCTCACTATGAAAATAATGGAAGAAGGGGGTGTGGTCATATGAATACATATGTGAATGTGTGTGTAGATGGTTACAGTTATATATGGATAGAGGGCATAGATTGAATTTGTTGGGAAGGGAGAATACTCAAGGGATGAAATTATGAGGTGAGAGGAAAGTGGCAAGAGGAGATGGGGAGAGACAGGGTAGGGTAAACTATCCCATGTAGAAGAAGTAAGGGGAAGTGGTTGCAAAGGAGGGGGAGAATAAGGAAGGCTAAAAAGGCAAAACCACATTCACATTGAATTTGGTTCAGGGAGAAAATGACATACATACTAAATGGGATATCTCAACCTGCAGCAGGATAAGGGGAAGGGGGATGAGAGGAGGGATGATGGATAGGAGGGCATCCTTGGGGTGAGGGGAGGTTGGAAGTACCCACTATAGAAGAGGGACGGGATCATGTAGGGAATGGACCAGGTGGGGGGTGGGATGAGTGGGAGGGAATTATAAGCAGCCTTGTACAATATATCTACTATGATAATGTTTTGCATAGCTAGACATGTACAACATATACTGAATTACTTATCTCCCCAGAGGGAATGGGCGACAAGGGAGGAAGGAAATGGATCTGAAATTTGAGGTCGCAACATTAAATGTTTCAAATATATATAAATACTATTATTAATACTCTTTTGCTTGTAATAGGGAGATAAGATGTGCAGGCATTGGGACACAAAGATTCACCTTCCTCTAATGGAAAAGTCGATGGGGATATGGGAGAAGATATGGGAGAGAGCAGATTGGAGGAAGTGATATCTTGTGAGACTACTGTTCTGGGAGGTTGGGTAGGGGAATAATGGGGGGAAAATGATTGTAACCCAAAATCTGGCGGAAATGAATGATGTAAAACAGAAGTTAATAAAGCATTTGTCTTAAAAAAAAAAAGTCTGTTTTATTTCTGACCAATGCCTTCTTTAATCCCTCCTTTCTTTTGCCATCCCCCCCTATATCTCTTATCCCTTTCCCCTCTTATTCTCTGAGTCAGATAGATTTTTATATCCAGCTAAATGTGGGTAGTCTTCCTTCTTTGAACCAATTCCAATGAAAATGAGGTTGAAACATTGTCAGTCACCCCACCACACTACACTGTCCCCTCCATTGCAAAAGCTCTTCTTTGCATGCCTTTTATGTGAGAAATGTTTCTCACTTCCCCTTTACAGGTACATTCCACTTATTCATCTTTTTGGGGAGAGTGGAATTATCCCAATATAGTTGACTCGTACTCATGCCCTCCCTCTATGTAGACCCCTAATAATCACAGAGTTCTTAGGAGTTACATCTATCATCTTCCCATATAGGGAAGTGATAAACCTATTAAGTTTAAACCTATTAAGTCCCTTATGACTTCTCTCTCATGTTTACCTTTATATTCTTCTCTTAATTCAAATTTTCTGTTCAGCTCTGGGTTTTCATCAGGAGTACTTGAAAGCCACAATTCTTTAAAGATCCATGTTTCCCCTGTAGGATTATGCTCAGCTTTGCTGAATAAACTATTCTTGATTGCAATCCTAGCTCCTTTGCTGTTTGAAATATCATATTCCAAACACTCCCCTACTTTAACATTGAAGCTATTAAATCTTGTGTGATCCTGACTATGGATCTACAATACCTGAATTGTTTCTTTCCTGTTGTTTGCAATATTTTCTCCTTGACCTGATAGCTCTGAAATTTGGCAAAATATTGTTTGGAATTTTCATTTTGGTTCCTTTTTCAGGAGGCAATTGGTGGGTTCTTTCAATTTCTATTTTACCCTTCAGATCTAAAATATTGGAGACAGTTTTCCTTGATGATTTCTTTTTTTATTATTTCAGATGCATCTTTTTTTACTGTTACTTTTTTAAATTAAATTTTATGTTTATTTTTAGTTTACATCATTCATTTCCACAAGTTTTTGAGTTACAAGTTTCTCCCCATCTTTCCCCTACCCACCACCCCAAAACAGCAATCCCATTGAATACCCCCTCCCCCTATCTGCTTTCTCCTATGGATCTATTTTCAAGGTCAGTGGTTTTTCTAATGAGATATTTCACATTGCCTTCTATTTTTTCATTTGTTTGGATCTGTTTAATAGTATCTTGTTTTCTCATAAAGTCACTAGCTTCCATTTGCTCTGGTCTAATTCTAAAGGAATGATTCTCTTCAGTGAGCTTTTGAGATTCTTTTTCCATCTGGCAAATTTGATTCTTTAAGGCATTCTCCTCCTCATTGTCTCTTTGAGCCTCTTTTGCCTTTTGAGTTAGTTTATTTTTTAAGACGTTGTTTTCTTCAGTCAGGTTGTTGACTCTCTTTTCATGATTTTCTTGCATCATTCTCATTTCTCTTCCCAATTTTTCCTCCACTTCTCTTATTTGGTTTTCAAAATCCTTCTTAAGCTCCTCTATGGCCTGTAACCAATTTATATTTTTCTTGGAAGCTTTTGATGCGGGAGTTCTGACTTCATTGTCTTCCTCCCATTCCATGCCTTGATCCTTTTTGTCCCCAAAAAAAGGAATCCAAAGCCACTATGCTTGCCCCACTTCCCCCACTTGCTCATGTTGCCACTCAACCACTTGACTCTTGAGCTTTTTGCCACAGTAGAACTCTGCTTTCAGAAAGGATGGCTTTGTCCCAAATCATTAGGGTTTTCTCAGCTGCTGGAGCTATTAGTTGGGTGTCCTCTCAGAAGCCTCCACTGGCTCTGGCACACTGGTCACACACCCGAGGATCTCCACCCAGGACAGGGATCGAGATCCAAGCAGGTTAAAGCAAGAGCAATTACCCCTCAGACTGGTTGCTTGGTCACACCACAATCTGCAGGCCAGGAGCTCTGAAGCAGCCATGGGGCTGTGGCCACCACACCTCAGCCACTTCTTGCTCCGAGGGCAGAAGCCAGACCTCACTCCCAGACTCCCTGTTCCCAAAGTCCATTGACCTCTCACTTTATCTTTGGCATTTATGGGTTGATAATTCTGAAAACCACCACAGCTGCTGGTGGTCCACTCTCCTGATGTCCCTCTAGCTATGGCTGGTAGGGCTGCCCTAAGGCTAAAACCTCTGACTCCCACAAGGCTGGGCTCAGCTCCCAGAATGCTGTGCTGGTGCCAAACTGCCGGGCTGTCTTCAGTGGGAGGTTAGTTTCTTTCTGTCACTTTGTGGGTTTTGTAGCTCTAAAGTTTCTTTAGAGTCAATTTTTATATGCATTGGGGAGATGGAAGCGGTAGCCCCATGGAAGTCCTGTTTCTATCCCTTGATGATTTCTTGAAATATTATATCCAGGCTTTTTGTTGTTGTACATGGCTTTCAGGTAGTCCAATACTTCTTAAGTTCTCTTTCCTCAATCTATTTTTCAGATCAGTTTTTTTTCTGATAAGATACTAATATTTCTTCTATTTTTTTCATTCTTTTGACTTTGTTTTATTGTTTCTTGCTATCTCATGATGTCATTAGCTTCCAGATGCCCAATTTTAATTTTTAATGAATTGTTTTTTCAGTCAGCTTTCATACTTCATTTTCCATTTGACCTATTCTGCTTTTTTAAGAAATTCTTTTCTTCAGCAAATTTTTGTAACTCTTTTACCATTTAGCCAATTCTATTTTTAAGGGGTTATTTTCTTCAGTATTTTTTGTGCCTCTTCTACCAAGCTTTACTCTTTTCATAATTTTCTTGCTTCATTGTAATTTATTTTTTCATTTATTCTTCTGCCATTATTCTCTATTTTAATTCTTCCAGGAATTTTTGTTGGGCTTAGACACAATTAGCATTTTTCTTTTAGGCTTTGACTGCAACTGTTTTCATATATTTATCTTCTTGTAAGTTTGCATGTTGGTCTTCACTTCCACCATAGTAGCTTTTATGGTCAGGTTCTTTTTTGTTGTTGTTTGCTCATTTTGTAGTCTATTTCTTGACTTTAAATTTTTTGTTAAAGTTGTTCTCTGATCTAGGGGTGTTAACAGAGGGGCGTGCCAAACCCTAGGTTTTTTCATGCTGCTGTTTTCACAGCTAGAAGGGGTCTGCAAGTTTTTGGTGCTTCCAAAAACTTTGGTGTTTTTTGGTGTGATATGGAGAGAAGTGTTGTCACTGCTTTCCTGGTCTTTCCTCTGGTCTATATCCAGGGAGGGCCCTTCCTCCCCTGCAGGAACAAGCAATTCCTCTCCTGCAACTGAAAACCCTGCCACTCCTTTTGTTCCTGAAACTGTGACTAGGGCCTCTGTTCCCTCATGATCAACCAAAGCATTCTTCTCCACCATGGAACTGTGAGTCAGAACTGCTTATGTGCAATATAGTTGACAATCAGTGCCAACCGCACGCAGTGCCAGCAAGGGGGCCACTGTAATCTGTTCTTGAGATAATATGCCTCATTTAAGTTTCATGCCAATTTTTTAGATTTATCTTGACTGTTGGTTTCTATTTAATGAAGTAATGTTATTTGTTATCTTCCATCCTCACTCATTTATGAATGATACAGTCCACTATCAAATGTCAAGACAGAGATAGAAACAAGAATGAAATAGATGAGAATAAATATAGGTATCAAATATAGCATGAAGAATATTTATTGCTCAGATTTCAACACACATTTGAATGGATACTCTATAGAAGTTGGAAAGTCCTTTTATTGACCCTGTGTTTCCCATGAAAGCAAAGACCCATGTTTTCAATATAAAGATTTTATTAATGTTGCTATAAGTCAATGAGATTTGGAATAACCCAAATATTAAGCTATTAAGAACTGAGAGTGTATATTATACAGAAGGCAATGGGAAAACATAGTAAAGGAAAAGATCATAACATGTAACAAAGGAATCTTAAGAAAAACGAGAATTAAAGATGGAATCAAGGAATCATATGGCAAGAAAGCAAGATATCAAATGTCAAGAGTGAGAGATAACAGGGAGATGACCAGAGTGCATTCCTGGTTCCCAAGATGGGAGAAAGTAAAGATAGACTCGCCTAACACTACCATCCCTGCCCCCAAACCACCCAGGTGAATATTTAAGGAAATATGAAGGAGACTCACACAAGAAGGACAAGCATATATGGGTTCCAATTGGCATTATTGGAGGGAACTCCTTAATCAATGTGATACCAGATTCATTTGAAATATACTCATTTCCCACAGTCCCTTGAGAAATATTATCAACTAACCTCTGGCTACAATATGTGGAATAAAAGGGAAAGCCTCATGGAAACATATGTATTATACAATGTATTGTAGACTTCTTTAGGGAATGACTGTGTTTGAGACCAAAAAGAGAATTAAATTAGAGCTTTAATTCATTTGCTGACATTAATTAGCACGCTGAAGTCAGCTAAAATCGACTAGCTAAGGAATGGAACTTTAAAAAACGGTAAACCCAGAAAATCAAATTCAGCCAGAAATTGGTAGTAAATGATTTATTAATTGATACTATTAAATTTGATTCAAACCCAATCAGGAGCTTTATTTTTTCCAGTGTTATTTTAAATTGCTTTAGGCTGATAATGCTTACACTTTTCTGCCTGAGAGATGAAAGGGATGTGTAACTCCCACACTCCAGAGCTGAGAGAAGATGGCCAGCTATAGAAAGATTAGAGAAGGGCAGGCCATTTGTTATCTTCTTTTGGCATTTTCTAGCTTTTTATAACCTACCCACACATAATTTAGAGCAAGGTTTCTTAAGTTTTTTTGTGAGGTCTGGTGAAAGCAATGGATTACTCCTCATAATAATGTGTCTGTATGCATACATATATGCACATATATATTATATATGTGTATATATAGATATACATACACACATATACAAATGATAGGATGGCAAAGTAAACCAATCATATTGAATCACAGTTAGGAAAAAATATTTTTTAAAGTTCATGGACCCCAATCGTAAAATGATCAAAGTTCTCTGCAACAAGGATTAGTATTCCCCAAAAGACCACAAAGGTGACACTAGGACCTGATTGGTCCCTTCCTCCCCAGTGCAGTCTTCTAGTCACCTAAAAACAAGCTTCACCCACATAGAGGCAGGGTCCCTCAACTTGATGGATGTCTGAAAACTTGTTAGATGCCTAAAGACCATGTGAATAACCCACACATTGCCATGCTGTTCAGACTCATTTTAATAGAGTCGGGAGGGGAAAGTGCCTCTTAGAAGCTAGGTATCCACCCCATCCTTGTTTTATATGCTTATTATGTAAGAGCAAAGTTATCCCCCTTTTGTTAACTATTCAATTATTCATAATTATCTCATTTTTCCCTGAGATTGAACCTGAACCATCAGTGCATTGGTGTCAGACCCACCCCTGACACCAGGTTAACAACTCCTGGTTTAAGGTGAATGTGGAGGTGCTGAATTTCCCATGGTTTGGTTCATCATAGTTCATTCAGGTATCATTCCAAGAAATTGACAACAAGTGATATTTAAAAGCAGAAAGATCACTGAACAAGTAGGCAGAAAAGCTGGGTTTTAACTCAAGACCTGACACAAACCATTGGTATGATCTTATACAAGTCATTTTCTTCATGAGTCTCATTTTTCTGATATAACAAATGTGGAGGTTGATCTGGGTGAACTCTAAGGGCCCTGACAAATTCTAATATCCTATTTTAGTCTAAAAATGATGATGCTCTTACATTTCTATAGCACTTTATGCTTTGTAAGACATCTCTTCTTTTATCCTCCCAACAACCCTATGAGGTAGAAAAGGTAGATACCACCACCCTTTTCTTCCAGTGAAGACCCTAGCACATGAAAAGGTTAATGACTTGCCCCTGTCACACATCAAGCAAGAGACAGAAGTTTCCAGAAAACAACTTTTCTGATTTCTAGTCCTCTGCTTTTATACACATGTCTTGCTATTTCCCTGCATTATAAAGGGGTTGCCATAGCCGTATGATCTTAACAAGCCTCTTTTGCATGGATAAAATATTCTTATTTAGTTTCTCATAAGATAAATAATACCATCTTTATGTGTAAATGGACTAGTATATGAATAACTAACACATGTGCCAGAGAAAAGTCTCAGAGAAGTTTCTAGCTGTAAATTAGCAAAGGATTCCACTGCTGGCAAATCCCAAATCATCACTTTATTCTTTACTGCCAGCAAAGAACTGAAGCAAAGGCAAAAATATCTTTTCAGAGACTGAAGCAAAGGGATATATATTCATGTATTTAAGATGCTACCAAAAATGATCAATGCAAGAATGAGAAAGAAAATGCTCTGTGCAGAAGTCTGCATCTTTCAAACCCAGACTCAGACACTTAATACTTACTAGCCATGTAACCTTGGGCAAGTTACTTAACCCCAATTGCCCTGTCTTCCCCCCTCTAAAAAGCAAATAAATAAATAATAAAAAGAAGTCTATATCTTGCCTTGATAGGCTGATTATTCATTCCTTCTTTCAAAGATTCATTTGTTCATTCAGCAAATGTTGATTGGATATTTAATACCTGAAAAGTTTTCTTCTAGGCTGACTACCACTTAAGTCCTTCTATAACACTGAGCTTCTTTTGCTCCTGCCATGAATGGAGGAGCCAAAATGCTCATGAGTATTTGGAATGGCAGAATGATAGCACTTCAAGAGCAACGTTTCTTGCACTATCTGCCCCAAGCAGGCTTAAGCTTTTTGTCATATGTCCTTTGACATTCTGATGAAATTATCTACCCTTTCTCAGAATATTTGTTGTCTACATTTGTATAAACATAATAATGTCTGTCACCTAAACTCCTTGAAAGAGATGTCTATTTTCATTATAAATCAATGAAAATAACTAGTTCTACTTCATAGAACCCTCTATCCAAAGATCCCTTGTGATTCCATGGACCCCAAGTTAAGAACCTATGATCTGGGGTGGAGCCAAGATGGCAGAGTAGAAACAGCACTTCCAAGGTGCTCTGCCCCACACAAATTTCAAACAATGTGAAAGGGGACTCCGAACAACTTCTGGAGCCCCAGCAGCCACAGAACAACACAAAGAAGCTAACCTCCCGCTGAGGACAGCCCAGCAGCCCTGCAGGGAGTGGCCAGCACAGCATTCTGAGAGCAGGCAGCACAGTGCGCTGGGAACCGACAGAGCCGAGCCCAGGTCTGCAGTTTTAGCCCCAGGGTGGCCGGGCCTTCAGCTCGCTGGAGGGATCCCAGAACACCAGCAGTTGTGGGGATTCCAGAATTATCAGCACAGATATACCTAGGACAAAGTGAGAGGTTAGTACCCTATGGACTTTGGGACCAGTATTTGGGGAACGCGTCGGCTTCCTCCCCTGGGGGCTAGAAGCTGCTGAGGAGACACACCATTTTGTAGCTTTCAGAGGCAGCTCCAGCTCCTGGCCTGCGAACTGTAGGGAGATCCAGCGATCAGTCTTGGGGGGTAATCGCTCTTGCTTTAACCTCCCTGGATCTGGATTGTGATCTGGGGTGGAGGTTGTGGGGTGGATATCCAGCTTGCCAGAAACGGAAGTTGTCCCCCCACACATTCGAGATGAAAGTTCACCATACTGTGGCAACAAGCCCAAAAGTCAAGTAATTAAGTGGCAACATGCCAAGGCAAAGGAAACAAATTAAACAGAAAAATGCAACCTTAGACTCCTATTTTGGGGGCAAAGAGGATTGAAGCATAGAACAGGGGGAGGACTGTGAGGTCAGAAATCCTGCTCCAAAAGCCCCAAAGGAAAATATGAGTGGGTTACAGGCCATAGAGGACCTTAAGAAGGACTTTAAAAATCAAATAAGAGAAGTGGAGGAAAAAATGGGAAGAGAAATGAGAAAGATGCAGGAAAAGGATGAAATGAGGGTCAACAGTCTGACTGAGGAAAACAACACCTTAAAAAATAGACTAACTCAAATGGCAAAGGAGGCTCAAAAAGCCAATGAGGAGAAGAATGCCTTAAAAAGCCGAATTTGCCAGATGGAAAAAGAATCTCAAAAGTTCACTGAGGAGATTCATTCCTTCAGAGTTAGACTGGAGCAAATGGAAGCTAATGACTTTATGAGAAATCAACATGCTGTTAAGCAGATCCAAACAAATGAAAGATTAGAAGGCAATGTGAAATATCTCATGGGAAAAACCACTGACCTGGAAAATAGATCCAGGAGAGACAATTTAAAAATTATTGGACTACCTGAAAGCCATGATCAAAGAAAGAACCTAGAAAAGAACCTATGATCTAGTCCAACCCCTTCTTTTAAAGATGAAGCCCCAAGAAGGGCATTGCAAAGGTTGTACAAGTTGTGAACTGACAGTGCCAAGACTGGACCCCAGGTCTTCTGTTCTCAAGTCTCACACTCTTTTCACTATACCATACTGAAAGTGTACTGCTGAGTTCTTTAAACTTCTGTGTATTTCTAAACATCTAGATTACACCATGACTGATTCAGTTGCTTGAGCCACCTTGGATGGTTAATATTGATCAACAACCATGTTGCAGTTAGTATATGATAGCACATACCACCCCCCTACAAAAAAGATAAATCAAACCTGTTACAGCCAATGTGATCAAATAATAGGAATAATAGTTTGAAAGTTCATTTGTATTTTGAGAGATGTACACACCCACCAGCTATAAGTTAGGGTGACCCTTGCATGTGTGTGTATGTGTGTATGTGTATATGCATATATACACACGTGCTATAGAAACTATTACAGCATATACAAAACAATATAGTATTAGAGCAAAAGACACTGAAATAGTGTCTGTAGTCAAAATAGTCAACAGAAAAGAAGTTTTTGATATAAATATGAAAGTTAAATGCATCCATCTTTTGTTTCTTTTTTTGCTTTTTGGAGGGGAGAAGGGAGGGCATTTGAGGTTAAGTGAGTTGCCCAAGGTCACACGGATAATTTTTTTGTCCGTGTGCTGTGTCTGAGGCCAGATTTAAACTGAGGTCCTCCTGACTCCAGGGCCAGCACTCTATTCACTGCACCACCTAGCTGCCCCATATGCATCCATCTTTTAAAAAATACAAGCAACTATTTTGATTTTTTTAGTATCTTTCATACAAGGCCTAGTGTAAAAATGCTTCCTAGGCTATTACAAAGGCAGCTGGTGGCACAGCGGATAGAACACTAAGCCTGGACTCAGGAAGACCTGAGTTCACATTTGGTTTCAGATAATTACTAGCTGGGTAATCCTGGACAAGTCACTTAATGCCTCAGTTTCCTTTACTGTAAAATGGGGGTAACAGTAGCATCTATCTCCTGGGGATGTTGTGGGGATCAAATAAGATAGTATTTGTAATAATATTAACCCAGAGTCTGACACATAGTAAATGCTTAACAAATGTTCCCTTCTCTCCCGCAAAATATAGTGTGGCAGAAATATACTAAGATACATAGACTAAAGCATATTAGGATACCAAACAAACTGATGGAGAAAAAAGCTTAGCCAACGGAAAGGACAAGAATCTGTACGTAAAAGCAACAAATGTCTTGTGATCTTGAAAAAGTTGACAGTAATATAAAACATTAACTGAATTAAAATGGAATATAAAAGAAACAAAAGTATAATGTTGCATGTTAATAAGTGTGATTCCTTATTACTGGGATTTCTTAAAACTGAATTTTTCACATACACTAGAAGAGTTTATGCATAGGGAAGAAAAATTATCATGATACTCTTTAATAATAGTGTAATATAAAAGAGTCCAAACTTTTCAGTGGCATAGATGTCAATGAACTATCATTTCAACAAATAGGACAAACTCTGAACAGCTGCTGTGTCTCCTTGATCAGGCACCCTTCATATACTGACACAAATTCTGCAGTGAAATAGGAATGGAGGAAATCTTGCAAATAGAATCTGACACTCTTCTTTGTCCAGGTTTGATGGATTTACTGATAAGTAGGATTAAAATTCACAATTTCCTTGGAAGAAGGCAAGAGAAAAAAGCACGATTTACCTGTCACATTTCTGCAAAGATAAATTGTCCAAGGGTCATCCCAATGAATAGGAGCAACAAATTGAAAGGATATCCCAGGGACCATGGAATAGCCCCCCTTGTAGTGTAGTAATTATATAAATGTATTATTTCATTATTTCCCTCCCCCCACCTTGATAATTGTTACTTATGAACTAAATCTGAAAAGTACATTTTATATTATCTAGAAGGTATAGATTCTCTGAACAGTGCTAGCCTATGTTATTTCAATAATTAATGTTGTAATACTGGATTTTCCCATATGAGATAAAACACAAGCCAAAATTAGATAAGCTGGATCATCTATACAAGTACAAACCATATTTTAAACAGCAGCAGATATTTCCTATTTATCTTGTTCTCATCCTGGGATACAACACAACTTGGCCAGACAGTTTAATAGATAGAACCTCTTTATTTTTCTGCTGATGATTTGTAAAGTAACTATAAACATACAAATGTATTTAGCATTGCTAATTTAAAGGAGTCATAGTTATGGCCCACTAGGAAATCAAGAGTTCTGGATCTGGAGTCAATGGAACCAGGGTTCCAGGAATGAATAGTGTGCCATTTCATATGACCTTGGACAAATCACTTATCTTTGGAATGGCCTTAGTTTCCTAATCATTAAATGTAGGGAATTCACTTAGATAATCTTTAAAGCTCCTTTCTAGCATCAAACCTACCATCCTATGATACAGAAGCCAGGGGTGAAGAGTTGTCTCACTATTTCTTTACTGGTAACCATAAAAATGGTCTCTTTTATCCAGGAGAAAAGACAGATCATGGAAGCAACTGTACTATATATAATATACTGTACATATTGTTGAATCACTGTTAATGTGTTGGGCTGGATTATTGCTCTTATTAAGACTAAGCCCAAGTTAGAGACTGTTTTGCAAGGAGTTGAAATCCTGACATAGGGAAAAATCTGATAAGATTCAGAGGTATTTTTTCTTGGAGAAAAATATTCTCATGTTTCCTAAAAGGTAACAGTATAGACAGGACAGATTTAGTTGAATCATATAAAGGGGAAATGTGCCCTAAAAGAACTTTTTCGATATATTTAATGACAATTTAGCAGTAATTCTCAAGCCATATGGCACATAGGTGGTGCAGTGGATAGAGTGCCAGGACTGGAGTCAGGAAGACTCATCTTTGTGAGTTCAAATCCAGCCTCAAACACTTTCTAGGCTGGTCACTTAATCCTGTTTACCTCAGTCTCCTTATCTGTAAAATGAGTTGTAGAAGGAAATGGAAAACCACTCCAGTACCTTTGCCAAGAAAACCCCAAATGGGGTCACGAAGAATCAGCCATGACTGAGACAGACTGAACAACAAAACAAACCATAATTTGTGCTCTGAATTATATCTATATCCATTACAGAGAGAACAAAACTCATAACCTTTGTTCATTTCCTAATCCCACAGTGCTTTTTGCCTGTGAATATATTTTAATATTTCCATTTCAGCTGTCCCCCACCTCCCCTCCCCTCCTCCTCCCCAGTTCCACTTCAAGAAGTCCGTTATTACAGAGCCTGCATTAGAGTTTTTTTTCTAGGTTAGAGAGAATTTACCTCAATCAAATGCTTCCCTCTAGTGTCTAAAACATGAAACTCTAAATTGGGTCACTGGGACTTGAAGGCAATGAACCAAAATCAGAGGACCTCAGTCCCTGAATGCAACATTATACTGCATTATATAATCAAGACAAATCTCACAGGGACACAATAAGATCTCACTATTACTAAGTCCTCATAATGTCGGACATTACCCTAACCACTAAACCATAGATTCAGAACTAGAAGGGGTCTTTGGGATATTCAAGTTCAGCCCCTTGATTTTATAGAGGAAATTTGTCGACAATCACACAGAGTAAGTGTCTGGGGTAATATTTGAACCCAGACTTTCCTAACTCCACTTCTAGTGCTCACAATGCCTCATGCAAATATCTTATAAAATGCTCAAAAGATTATAAATATGGAACGTGGTTCTTGTTTGGGTAATAATCACAGATTTTCCTGTAGTTGGAACTGAAGAGTTTAAGCAACGTACATATAAGACACAGCTACTAGTTTTCTCAACCCAGATAGCTTGCCTGCTAGGCAGGGAATTGCATTGAGATAGTCGGTTTTTTCCTGCAATTGTATCTAAATCTTTTTCAGTTATTCTTCCCCTTGCTTTTGAAAGTACTAAGCACAAATGGTGACTGTAGATTGAATATTTAAAGCTAGAGACTGTATTTCAGAAGCAATGGCCCCCCAGATGACAGTAAACCATAGCAGAAACCTGTGCTCCTGCTGCATCCACATAACTGGAGAGGAGCATTGCAGGCATCAGCTTTGCAAGAAGTAATACCGAGGAAAATTAGATGAGGGCCAGTGGAAAGAACATGGTATTTGAAATTCAAGGACCTCAATTCACACCTTAGTTCTATCATATACAACCCTGAGTGACATTCAACAGGCCATTTCATCTCTGGTACTATTTGCTCATCCAGAAAAAGAAGGGATTGAACTAGATCAGGGCTTCTGAAACTTTTATGGCATGGACCCCTTTTGCAGTCTAGTGATCCCTTCTCAGAATCATGTTTTTAAATAATTGAAGGAAATGCTCAATTAGAGTTAGAGGCTAGTGAAAATAAAAGATGCATTTTTTTCCATCCAAAATCATGGATTTCAGGTTCAATGGGTAAAATGATCTTAAAGGTTCCTCTCTATCCTAAATCTATGATTCTGTGAAGGGCAACATAATAGCTTTTGTTTTAAATTTAATTTAGCTATTTTTGAACTGTGACCAACTCTTCATAACCCCATCTGGAGTTTTCTTGGCAAAGATATTGAAGTGATTTGCCATTTCCTTCTCTAGCTCATTTTACAGATAAGGAAATTGAGGCAAACAGAGTTAAATGACTTGCCTAGGGTCACACAAGTAATAAGTGTCTGAAGTCAGATTTTAACTCAGGAAGATGAGTCTTCCTGACTCTACATCTGGCATTCTAACCACTATGCCACCAAGTTGCAGCTACACCATTGCATTATATAAAATATAGCTATAAATACAGACGCACACACACACACACACACACACACACACACACACACACACACACACACACACATATATATATATATATATATATATATATATATATATATATATACACACCCACACATTTAGGTTTTTTCTGTCTTCCTAACTCTCACCTCCCCCCCCACCCAGGAAGAATTGGACATTGCCAAAAGAGAAAAGATGCAAAGTTCATATTCTGATCAACGACAGCCTGGAAACAACTCTGTATGAGATTTCACTATTAACCAAATAGTTATAATCTTTCCATTTTCTGCCTCTTCTTTAGCTGTCAAAACTTGATTTGTTAGCCATGTACAGCTCCATGCTTAGGGCTTCTAAGCTAGTCAAAAGAGCAAGACAAAGCAAAGGGATCAATAAAATGTTAGCTATCTTGTTCTTTTCTTCAAAGAAAAGATGAAATCATTTTTTAGGTGAGTGATTCTGACAAGGTTTGTGCTAAGTGCCATATTCAAATGCAAACAGCATTCTAAAGAGGATTACGTAGGTATTTGTACAAGAAGTATACAATAGTATTTGAGCAAAAGAGACAATCTATTTTTAGAAGTTCAATTTTGTTCTTAATATTTTTTAAAGGGGCAGAGAACAAGACAGCATGCATTTCCCTTTCCCATTAAGGTGGCCTCGCAGCTATCATATTAGCAAGCCGTTACTGATACAGAGAAAGGCAGTCTAGAGGGGTAGATAGCAGCTGGCTCTGAAGTCAGAAAGGCCTAGGTTCAAAACTCTGCCTCTGGCATTGATGTGTTAATTATACAGGTCAGATCTAAGTGCAGACCTTTCATTTCCTAGGTAATACAGCTTGAATAGGGTTCACCTGCCCTACTGAGTGAATAGGCTTTCCTTTTCCAGTCTGCTATTTGGCAAGCATTCAGGAGACTGGAAAGAATCCTAGATGCAGACTTAAAGCAGCTGGGCTCAAATCTTGATTCTGCTACTTGCTACTTCTATGACCTAGGCAATTTAATCCTTATGAGCCTCAATTTTCCCATCTATCAAATGAGGACATAACTCCTAAGGTCCCTTAGGACCTTTTAATAAATTCTATTATCCTCTTTATAGCTGACAACACAAAGAGTCCCTGTCGCTAAATTGATCCTATCAGGCACTATGAAAGCCTAAGGAAGGGAGGGGTGGGGAGGAGAATAAGCATTTATTAAGTGCCTACTCTGTGCCAAACACTGTATTACATGCTTTACAAATATTATCTCACTTGACCCTCACAATTATTCTGTGAGGTAGATGGCCAAGGATGGTGATAAAGATAAAATGAGGGGGTAGTTAGGTGATGCAGTGGATAGAGCATTGGCCCTGAAGTCAGAAGGACCAGAGTCCAGCCTCAGATACTTACTATCTGTGTGACCCCAGAAAAGTCACTTAACCTCAATTGCCTCAAAAAGGGGGGAGGATACGGTTACAGTTATATATGGATAGAGGGCATAGGTTGAATTTGTTGGGAAGGGAGAATACTCAAGGGATGAAATTATGAGGTGAGAGAGGAAAGTGGCAAGAGGAGATGGGGAGAGACAGGTAGGGTAAACTATCCCATGTAGAAGAAGCAAGGGGAAGTGGTTGCAAAGGAGGGGGAGAATAAGGAAGGCTAAAAAGGCAAAACCACATTCACATTGAATTTGGTTCAGGGAGAAAATGACATACATACTAAATGGGATATCTCAACCTGCAGCAGAATAGGGGGAAGGGGGATGAGAGGAGGGATGATGGATGGGAGGGCATCCTTGGGGGGAGGGGAGGTTGGAAGTACCCACTATAGAAGAGGGACAGGATCATGTAGGGAATGGACCAGGTGGGGGTGGGATGAGGGGGAGGGAATTATAAGCAGCCTTGTACAATATATCTACTATGATAATGTTTTGCATAGCTAGACATGTACAACATATACTGAATTACTTATCTTCCCAGAGGGAATGGGTGACAAGGGAGGAAGGAAATGGATCTGAAATTTGAGGTCTTAACATTAAATGTTTCAAATATATATAAATACTATTATTAATACTCTTTTGCTTGTAATTGGGAGATAAGATGTGCAGACATTGGGACCCAAAGACTCACCTTCCTCTAATGGAAAAGTCAAAGGGGGTATGTGAGAAGGTATGGGAGAGAGCAGATTGGAGGAAGCAATATCTTGTGGGACTGCTATTCTGGGAGGTTGGGTAGGGGAATAACAGGGGGAAAATGATTGTAACTCAAAATCTGGCGGAAATGAATGATGTAAAACAGAAGTTAATAAAGCATTTGTTTAAAAAGAAGGGGGGGAGGATAAATAAGTGAGAGAATACTCAATTTAAGCTCATTTTTTATTTTTCTTAGTAACATATGTAAAATGATGCATCTGAAATCAGAAGACCTGTATTTGATCTCATTTTGGCCACTTATTACCTCTAGGTCAATTAACCTCTGAGCATCAGCGTCTTCATCTTCTGAATTGTAAGATGGACTCTGTGGCCTCTGATATTGCTTCCAGTTATATACCATTAGCATTTTGCTCCTTTGGATGATTTTCCATCTATGCTGACATTTTTATCTAACATTGAAGTCATTCAGCATTCAGGAGTCATTTCCACTCAAAGGATAAGAGCTAAGCAAGACAACCAACTTAGTCTCCACAAAACGTATTCACTATGTTTTACAATGTCCAGGCTCAGGCATTCAGCAACCACATTTGTCACTCAACAAAATTTTATTTAGCTCCTTTTGTATGCAAAGTATTGTTCCCGGTGTTTAAGAAGCAACAAAAGCAATTAAAGCATGGACTCAGCCCTACCAGAGCTTTCCATATGTTGATCACCTACCTACTCCAAGAGAAGCTGAACAGAACCTCGAATGGCAAACATCTCTACTTGTACCTATCCAGAGAGAGCCTGATTTCCCACCAGACCTCGAGAGCCTATCACCTACTAGAGAGCCCCACCTAAATGTACCACCTCGGCAGCCACAGATACCAAAGTCCCATAAAAGAGAGTTTTTGCCACAAAAGTTCCTGGCACAATCAAATGTTTCAACATCAAAAGCATATATGGTCTTATCAATAGAAATAGATTGAAAGAAAACACAGTATAATCTGGCTTGCTACTACACCCTAAGTATCACTGGACCTTTCCATCTTCCCTGAAGCTAAACCATATATTGTCTCCTCCTATATGAACTCTTTGAAAGCAGAGACTGTCTTATTTTTTCTATTTGTATCTCCAGTGCTTTCCACACAGTAAACTTTTATTCATTCTTTTGTTCAAAATTAATATGCCAACACTCTGGCAAGTAAGTGAATAGAACACTAGATTTGGAGTCTGGGAGAAAAGCCCAGCTCAAATCTTGCCTCAAACACTTAGCTCCTAGCTGCTCAACCTTTAACAAGGTATTTAACTTCTTAGACTCAGTTTCCTCATCTGTCATATGGGGATAACAGTAGCATCTACCTCATAAGATTGCTATGAGGATCAAATGAACAATATATTAAAATACTTCAAAAACATTAAAACACCATATAAATGCTTTATATAAATGAGTTTTGGAAGCCCATCCTCTTCCTTAATTTCCCTATCACAGTTGAGAAAACAACTATCTTCCTAGTCACCCAGGTTCACAAATACAATCTTTCTAGAATCTTCCTCCTCATACAACACTATATCCAGTTGCTAAATCCTGTAAATTTTACCTGCACAACATATCCTATGTTCATCCCATTATTTCCATTCATACTACCATCACCCTGGTTCAAGCACTAATCATCTTTTCCTTGGAGTATTGCAATAGCCCTCTAGCTGATCTCCTGAATGCCAACTTCTCAAACTCAAATCCATCCTCGACCAGCTGCCAACACAATCTTTTTTAAAACATAGCTTTGAGCATGGTATGCCCCAATCAAAAATCTTCATTGACTTCCTGTTAAATCTAGGGTAAAACACAAACTTTTAAGCCCATCCACAACCTGATTCCAACTTATCTCACCAGATTTATTTTCGATTACTCCCCTTTGCACTGTATTTTGTGTTTAATCCAAACTTTATTACTAGGCATTCCCCAAACTCAAAGTGCCATCTCCTATCTTTGAATGGTACCCATACCTCCATTTAACCCAAGGTTCAGTTCAGGCATTGCCTCCTACTTAAAACCTCCCTGATCTTCCCAGAATCTGATATACTTCTCCCTTTGGCATTGTTTATGATATGCATATGTGTCCTATTCTTAGAAGAATTTAAGTTTCTTGAGGGCAAAAACTGGTTTTTGTTTTGTTTATTATTTTTGCATTTCCAGTCCCAGCACAGTAACTAATAGTTTATTCTTAGTAAATTATTGCTGAATAAAATTAATTTATTCTATTCTACACTAATGAACCATATTCTGTTTAAAATGAGAATACGAGATTGTATTGTCTAGTAACTGACTTCAGACCCAACCTATTTTATTGTGTTACTAATCTCAAGGAGTTCCCTTGAGGATACCACAAAAAGACATTATGAGGGGTGTTTTCTCCAAGTATTGATCTCATTTTGTATGTTAAAAAACAACAACTATGATTTGGGCAGAAGGCCAACTGGCTGAAAAACTTACTGCCCTTTACATCATAATTTATTCTTTATAGGAAACTAATATGCTTCACATGTGTTCAAGCTACCACTTGGTTTAAACACAAAAGGACTTAGAGTTTCCTTGGAAAATAAGAGCTGACATTTATAAAGGGCTTCAGGGTTTATGAGACACTTTTATACACCTTATCTCACTGAACTGTCACAATAACCCTGTGAGGTAAGTGCTTTATATTATTATCCCCATTGTATAGATGAGAACACTGAAAGATTGAGACAGATTAAGGAACTCCCTCAGTCACACAGCTAGTGTCAGAGGAAGAATTTGAACCAAGGCCTCTTGACTCTGAGTCTTGCACTCCTTCCATTATACCATGTTGCCTCTTACTAATAATTCAACATCCAATCAGTGTGGGTTAGTAATGATATAAATGGAGAACTTGCCCTTCTCCTTTATAAAAATAATGACTTATGTCCCAATGGCTTTAATAATGAATATCATATTCAAATAGCAAAAATATCCCTAGTCAGGCAAGTTAAGGAGTTCTAGAGACATTTAACAAGCCATAGTTTTCCCTACAATTAGAAAAATAATAACACCTTAAGCTATTTTTATCTATTTGGGAATAAGCTACCAATATTTTTAATTCCACCCACTTTATTATTTCACTGCTTTACAATTCTCCTGTTTACTCCAATAAAGAGAGAGCATGCTTAAGGATGCTTCCTGTATTATGGCATCTAAGTATGAAATAAAAAGATTTATAGTCTTCCTGATAATTGTTTATTTACAAAGAGGCAATGCTTGAAATAAAGTGCCCGGCCTTCTGCGTACATCGCAACTGGAGCACCACCTGAGGGAAGTGGGTCAAAGATTTTAATTTATTCGGCAACGGGCTTTGAAGCAGCATGAGCCAGAGGAGGTTTTTGTTGTCTTTGAATTCACCCTCCTGTTTGTCCAACCTGGTGAGTTCATATCATGTGGGGCTTTTAGCTTGAGGGTCTCAGTTCTGGAGAACGACTCCGTCCTGTCACCTTGTGTCTTTGCCACCCTAGCTTCTATCAATGGATTGAGGCCAAACCAAGAGGGGCCAGATTTATAGAACAGGTGTGGGAAAGAGGCAAAATCATCTTATTGTGTGTCATTATTCAGTCCATAAGGGCAAAGAAAGATGGTTTCAGGGAAAGAAAATCTAGGACATTTGCATAATTTTGTAAGCAGTGCAATCACACTGCCTTCCAAAAAAGAACGATGAATGTCTGTCAAATGTCAAATGGCCTGGAAATTCATCATTTCAGAGGAAGAAAAGTCTCATATATAATTATTCACCCAGTCCAATCTGTTTAAAAATTAAAGTATTAGTAGAGACTATATTGATTACACACTGTCCTGGGGAGTGAGGAGGGGAGGGAGGTGGAAAAAATTTAAAACTTATATAAGTGAATGTTTAAAACTGAAAAAATCAATTAATCAATAAATGAAAATTAAGATATTATTCAAATGCATACTATATCTCCTTGACTTTTCTCTTCTCTGCTTTCATAACTAATTTATAGTCTGTACTAGGCTCATGACTCTGTAAAATCCTCAGCATTTTGCAATCATAAAAATTATCATTTGTAGTTAAAGGTCCTGAGGTTGAATTCTAGCTTGCTGTTTGCTCCCTATGTGACCATAGCCAAGCCAACTATATGGGCTTCAATATTTTCATCTGTCAAATGAAGGGGTTGGATCAGATGACCTCTACAGTCCCTTATAGCTATAAATCTATGGTCCTATGATATGAATAACCACAATACAAAAGTTCTATAAAAACAAAAACTCATTTTGTCTATTCATTGTCTCAATGCCATTACTTTGAACCTATAGCTTCTCCATCAGCAGCCATAACAGAAAGCATGCTAATTTCACAGGTGAAGAATTCCCAATGTGGAAATGCCATCCTTTGGTCCACTAGGCAACTCCTCAGTAACTTATATTGTCAGAAAGTTGCCCAGGATATTTAAGAGTTAAGTAACTTGCTCAGAATCACCAACTTATGTGGGTTTGAAGCTGGACTTGAAGACTGACTCAAGTCTTGCCTACTCTTTCTGACTCCAAGACTAGCCTTTGACCCACTATCCCATGCATCAATTCTACAGAATACAAAGACATTTGGAAAAAAAAATAAAATGGCCAAAAAATGAAATCTGTATCATAAAATTTAAGAGTAAGAAAAAGGACTTTTCTACCACAAAAAAAAATGTGTTTCAGTTATCCTCTTAAAAATTAAAACATGGGAAAAGAATTATTCTCTTAAAAATGAAAACATGGGAAAAGAGGTAAAGAAAGGGGAGGGAAGGCTTGATTCTTGTAATATTGTAAATAAGATCCCTAGATACTCTCATATTTGTCCTCCTCACCTTTCAATCTTACAATTGATTTTTCATATCTGGCTGGCTCTCAGAGAATGTAAACTATTCATGAAAGGCCTGTCTGTTCCTACTGTTTCACGTTCATGATATTGGTTTTCTTCCTCCTGCTCTCTCCTCTAGTTTTAGTCCTTTTACAATTTTCTCTTTTGTTTTATATTTTTTATTCTCTTCTGTGAAGCTTCTCTGTACTTCAGGGGTAAATTCCTGTTTCTGGGACTAATAGGATAGGATTTTGATGTGTCCCTTTAAAGACAGATTCTATACACAATAAATTCCTCAATTCCTGTAATGCAATGCCAAACCAATAAGCAAAGAAGGGAAATTTCCTTGGCATCCTCAGAATGCTTAAGCTTCTAATTATTTTCCTCTTTTTCTTTGGTTGTTGGAGGAAGGAGCAAGAGTCCTTTTCTTGACTCATGATGCAAGAGCTTTGGGGGTTCAAAATCTTTCTATAAATAGCAAAGCTTTCCTCTGAGCTACTAATAGATAGAGGAGATATCACTCTTTACAAAGCCATTAGAGATTCCTTTATTCAGTGTTAGTTACCAGAAAAGACTTCAGTTCTAAAGAAACTATACTGCAGTTAGTCCTGTATTTCTCATTTACAGATTTCCAGACCAAGTAGCAGCAAAACCCCATAGAATATTTTCTTTATGGTACTCTCAGATAGCAGCAGTCGCCATTTTTATTTGTTCCTAAGCTTTGAGTTCCATATGTCTTTCGCCCTCCAGTGTGTCTGCCCAGTTTTCTATTGTGGTAGCTTTAATTTGCTTTCCTACCTCAGGAGATTTAGCTATGCTCCCCTTTTTTCAGCTCCAAACAGGCTTACCAAAGGAAACATAGGAGGCAATATTTCCCCAACTGTTTGTTCTCCCTTCTCTCAGCAAAAAGTCATCTTGGAGAACATTTTCTCCCACTTCCTCTCTTCTCTGCTCCTCTTGTTTGAGGCCTGTCTTTTATTGCATTAGCATTTCTACATTATTGGTTTTATTTGTGTATTTAACAAGAATCTACCAGGATAGCAGCTAAGCCTTCCAAGAAAATTTGGGCCCAACTCTTCCTAGACTTGCTTTTGGGGCCTAGAAATAAGATGGCCCCCACTGCTGTGGTACACGGGGGCCTGTGTATGTGGGCTCTCAACAAAGGGTATATGTCAGGCAATATCCATGAGTCTTTATTCACTTCAGTGAGATGCTGATACAGAGTAACTAACACCACATGCTTGAAAGAATCAATTTTCCCACCTGAAAGCTTCAGTAAAGACTTTTGGAAGCAATATGGAGAATTAGAGTGACCTCAGTGGAGAACCAATAAAGATATTTGTTTCCTTGCTTGTGACCTATGAGGTTGGGGGAGTGGGATAAGGAATAGCTTCCACCATCAGCTTTGATCACACTTGATAGCCTTGACCACCTTTAACCACACACTTTTCCATACAATCTGACACACATTTATTAGGCATTTGCTGTATATAAGGGATACAAAAACAAAATAAAAACTAGTCCCCACCCAAAAATTGTTTAACAATTTTCAAAAGGCTGAAGGTAGTTTCAAAACTAGTCTAGCAAGCTTGTTGTCAACTCCCAATAGAATTCTATAACGGATTATTAACTAGTTGAATTATTAACACATTGGGGAGTAGGGAGGGAGATAGCATAGGTTAACTAATCATGCCAGATAAAGCACATTTCTTTCTCTTTTTTTGATCAGGATTATGAGACTATTAAATAGTTTGCAATAAGTAGATCTGATTTTTAGGAAGTCATTTAGCATAGTTTTTTTTTTCTCTCTAGTAGAAAATTAGGTTGTTGAAGGCACAGACTATTTCATTTTTGCTTTTTAATCCCTAGCCCCTAAAACAATGTTTTAAATACTGCAGGCAATTAATAAATATTTCTTGAGTTAAGTCTTTCTGATATCCTGGTAGACAAAACTAATAAATGTGGGATGGATATTTGGCAGTATCCATAGCTAGCTGACTGTATCCAAAAAATATTAACTAATGGATTATTGCAAAATTGAAGCAAGGTCATCAGAGACATGCCCTGTCCCATTCAACATTTGTATCAATTGCCTAGATGAATATGTAGTTACCATGCTGCTCATCAAATATGCAAATGGAACAAATCCAGAAATAATAGCTACTATGCTAGATAAAAGAATTAGGGTCAAAAAAGATCTTGACAGGCTAGAACAGTGAGCCTGTCTTGGATGCAGAAGACCTGATTTAATAGCAGTCCACATGAAAAAAGATTTAGTAGCTATAGTTGAGAGCAGGCTATGTCAAAAATGTAAATGCCCCCTAAAAAAAAATCAAATGCAACCTTGGACTTCATTAACAGATGTCCAGTGTACAGAGGAAAGGAAACAGTAGTGTTGGTGGTACATGCCACAAAGTTAAGGATATTACATTCTGTGAGACATGGGCTATAAAACTAGGCATACTTTTTGACCTAGTAATACCACTACTAGGTCTGTATCCCAAAAGAGATATAAAAAAAAACAAGGAAAAGGACTTATATATACAAAAAATATTTATAGAAGCTCTTTTTGGGGGGTAAAGAATTAAAAGTTGAGGGGATGCCCATCAATTGGGGAATGGCTGAACAAGTTGTGGTATGTGGTTATGATGGAATACTATTGTATTATAAGAAATAATGAGCAGGATGCTCTCAAAAAAAAACTGGAAAGACTTGCATGGGCTGATGCAAAGTGTAATGTACTATTGTGTACAAAATAATAGTAATATTGTAAAATGATCAGCTGTAAATGACTTAGCTATTCTCCACAACACAATGATCCAAGAAAACTCAGAGAGACTTATGATAAAAAATGTTGGGGTGGTGAGGTGGCACAGTAAATAGAGCACCAACCCTGGAGTCAGGAGGACCTGAGTTCAAATCTGGCCTCAGATACTTAACACAAAAACTAGCCTGTGACCTTGGGCAAGTCACTTAACCCCAATTGCCCTCCAAAAAAAAAAAATGTTATCCATCCTCAGAGAAAGAAATTATGGTGTCTGAATATAGATTGAAGCATACTTGCCTTGTTTTGTTTTGTTTTTACTTTATTTTCTTAAGGTTTTTTCCTTGTTTTCTTAAAATGTTTTAGATGATTACACATGTATAACCTATATCAAATTGCTTGCCTTCTCAATGTGGGGTGGGGGGAGGGCAGTAAGGGAGGGAGGGAGAGAATGTGGAACTCAAAGTTTTAAAAACAAATAATAAAAATTGTTTTTACATAACAGGAAAAATAAAGTACTAAATAAAAGCATTTTTAAAAAGAATATTACATTCTGTTCAGGGAGCCACATTTTTTTTTAAAGCAATTGGGGTTAAGTAACTTGCTCTAGGTCACACGGCTAGTCATTATTTATGCGTGGGTGCTCGTTTTCTGAGGCCGGATCTGATCTCGGGTCATCCCAACTCTGAGGCCGGCGCTCTTACTCACTGGCCACCTAGCCGCCCCTTTAGGGCAATTGGGGTTAAGTAACTTGCCCAAGGTCACACGGCTAGGTTTTTGTTTGTATGGATTAAGTGTCTGAGGCCGGCTCCGAACTCAGGTCCTTCTGATTCCAGGGCCGGCGCTCTATTCACTGCGCCACCTAGCCGCCCCAAGGGAGCCACATTTTTAAAATAGTTTTTTAAAAACCTCCAAATGAAGAAAAGGATTGTGATTGGAGTCTAGAAAAGATGTCATATGAAGAACTGATGGAAAAGAATATACCATGCCTTTGGATGAGTTACATACTGATCATTGTCTGTAAATATTTAAAGGGATATTATGTCCAAGAGAGACTAACCTGCCAGAGGACAAGGCTGGAACCACAGAGCAGACATTACAGTGAGGCAGATTTCACCTCAGTATGAGGAATTACTTTTTAACAATCAAAGCTATACAAAAATAGAACAGGGCACTTCATGAGTTAATGAGTTTTACATGACTGGAGCATTAAACCAGAGGCTGGATGACTCCTTGCTATGATTGCTATAGAGGAGACCAAAATTAGGTAGGGGATTTGGTTCACATGTCCTCTAAGGTTCCTACGATTCTACAAACCACATACTTTAATACTTATTATTTCAGTGCTTCAAAAATTCCATCATTTAATTTGTGTGGGTACTCCCCAGACTGATGCAGTTTAGCAAATAGTTTCATGAAGTGAGTGGCAAAAAAAAAAAAAATTACAACCCTCTGTGGATAAACCTAAATGACTTTATATGGTTCTGTTCTCCAAATTTGCTTATAAAACTAGCCAAGCCTAGCCTCAGATTCCCCCCAAACGATGTAAAACGGGACTCTGAACAACTTCTGGAGCCCCAGCACCCACAGAACGACACAGAGAAGCTAACCTCCCTCTGAGGACAGCCCAGCAGCCCTGCAGGAAGGACCAGCGCAGTGGTCTGAGACCTGGCAGCGCACAGAGTGCAGGAGCCGAGCCAAGCCCAGGTCCGCATGAGACAAGGTTTTAGCCCCAGGGCGGCAGGGCCAGCAGCCAGCTGGAGGAACCCCAGAACACCAGGAGCTGTGTCGACTCCAGAATTATCAACATAGACTTGCCTAGGACAAAGTAAGAGGTTAGTGTCCTATGGACTTTGGGACTGGTATTAGGGAATGCGTCGGCTCCCTCCCCTGGGGGCTAGAAGCCACTGAGGACAAATGCCATTTGGTAGTTTTCAGAGGCACCTCCCGCTCCCAGCCTGCAAATTTGTAGGGAGATCCAGCGATTAGTCTTGGGGGGTAATCGCTCTTGCTTTAACCTCCCTGGATCTGGATTGTGATCTAGGGTGGAAGTCGTGGGTGGGTTTATAGCTTGCCAGAAACGGAAGTTGCCCCCCACACGTTCGGGACGAAAATTCCTCTATCTGGCCTTAAAGCCATAGTGTGGCAACAAGCCCAAAAGTCAAGTAATTAAGTAGCAACATGCCAAGGCAAAGGAAACAGAAAAATGCAACCCTAGACTCCTATTTTGGGGGCATAGAGCAGGAAAAGGACTATGAGGTCAGAAGTCCTGCTCCAAAAGCCCCAGGGGAAAACATGAGTGGGTTGCAGGCCATAGAGGACCTTAAGAAGGACTTTAAAAATCAAATAAGAGAAGTGGAGGAAAAATTGGAAAGAGAAATGAGAAGGATGCAGGAAAAGTATGAAATGAGGGTCAACAGCCTGACTGAGGAAAACAACACCTTAAAAAATAGACTAACTCAAATGGCAAAGGAGGCCCAAAAGGGCAATGAGGAGAAGAATGCCTTAAAAAGTCGAATTTGCCAGATGGAAAAAGAATCTCAAAAGTTCACTGAGGAGATTCATTCCTTCAGAGTTAGACTGGAGCAAATGGAAGCTAATGACTTTATGAGAAATCAAGATGCTGTTAAGCAGATCCAAACAAACGAAAGATTAGAAGGCAATGTGAAATATCTCATGAGAAAAACCACTGACCTGGAAAATAGAACCAGGAGAGACAATTTAAAAATTATTGGACTACCTGAAAGCCATGATCAAGGAAAGAACCTAGAAATCACCCTTCAAGAAATTCTCAAGGAAAACTGCCCTGATGTTTTAGATCCAGAGGGCAAAATAGAGGTTGAAAGAATCCACCGATCACCTCCTGAAAAAGATCCCAAAAAGAAAACTCCCAGGAATATTATAGCCAGGTTCCAGAATCCCCAGATCAAGGAGAAAATACTACAAGCAGCCAGGAAGAAACAATTTCAATATTGTGGAAACACAATCAGAATAGCCCAGGACCTGGCAGCTTCTACACTGAGGGATCGAAGGGCATGGAATATGATATTCCAGAGGGCAAAAGAACTGGGAATGAACCCAAGGGTCACCTACCCAGCAAAACTGAGTATTTTGTTTCAGGGGAAAATATGGTCATTCAGTGGAATAGAGGACTTTCAAGCATTCTTGAGGAAAAAACCAGAATTGAATAGAAAATTTGACATCCAGACACAAGAAGCAAGAGATGCCTGAGAAGGTAATCAGGGAAAAGAAATCAAAAGGAACTTATCAAAGTTGAACTATTTACATTCCTATATGGAAAAGCAATAACTGTGACTGATGATATCTTTCTCACTATGAAAATAATGGAAGAAGGGGGTGTGGTCATATGAATACATATGTGAATGTGTGTGTATATGGTTACAGTTATATATGGATAGAGGGCATAGGTTGAATTTGTTGGGAAGGGAGAATACTCAAGGGATGAAATTATGAGGTGAGAGAGGAAAGTGGCAAGAGGAGATGGGGAGAGACAGGGTAGTGTAAACTATCCCATGCAGAAGAAGCAAGGGGAAGTGGTTGCAAAAGAGGGGGAGAATAAGGAAGGCTAAAAAGGCAAAACCACATTCACATTGAATTTGGTTCAGGGAGAAAATGACATACAAACTAAATGGGATATCTCAACCTGCAGCAGGATAGGGGGAAGGGGGATGGGAGGAGGGATGATGGATGGGAGGGCATCCTTGGGGTGAGGGGAGGTTGGAAGTACCCACTATAAAAGAGGGACAGGATCATGTAGGGAATGGACCAGGTGGGGGGTGGGATGAGTGGGAGGGAATTATAAGCAGCCTTGTACAATATATCTACTATGATAATGTTTTGCATAGCCTGACATGTACAACATGTACTGAATTACATTCCCAAGAGGGAATGGGTGACAAGGGAGGAAGGAAATGGACCTGAAATTTGAGGTCTTAACATTAAATGTTTCAAATATATATAAATACTATTATTAATACTCTTTTGCTTGTAATAGGGAGATAAGATGTGCAGGCATTGGGACACAAAGACTCACCTTCCTCTAAGGGAAAAGTTGATGGGGGTATGGGAGAAGGTATGGGAGAGAGCAGACTGGAGGAAGCGATATCTTGTGGGATTACTATTCTGGGAGGTTGGGTAGGGGAATAATGGGGGGAAAATGATTGTAACTCAAAATCTGGTGGAAATGAATGATGTAAAACAGAAGTTAATAAGGCATTTGTTTAAAAAAAAAAAACTAGCCAAGCCTAATCTTACCTGACTGGTCACTTCAATGAGTATAGCAATTCCTTAGCATGGACAGACAAATCTCTACTCAGCTTTACCTCATCATACATTGGTCTTGTCTCCTCTGTTAAATGCCACATATATCAAGGGCAGAAATTATGTCTTCTAACTTCCTTTATATCTTTTATCAACAATTTTCTATACGTATCAGATGTGTTTTGGTGGAAAGGGCACTGGCCTACCTGGAAAGATATGGACTTAAAACCCTTTTTCTGACACTTATTAGTTGTGAGACCCTGAACAAATCACTTAAGCTCTAGAATTCTTTTTTCATTATCTGCAAAATGGGGTTAATGATTAGTAAAGTATCAGTTTCTGGAAGTGGTCCAAAGATCTGATAAGGTAATGTATGCAAAGCACTCTTTTAATACCTTTAAAAACCTAGTTAGAATCCTCCTAATTCATTTGGTTGCCCTCTTTGGGACTTTGCTAACTGAAGGCTCCACCATGCCCCTAGGGAATTCAGTACTGGGATAACCTCTTCATTATGTAGGGCAGCTAGATGGCAAAATGGATAGAGTACCAGGCATGGAATCCAATCTGGAAGACTCCTCTTCCTGAATTCAAGTCTGGCCTAACCCTGCTTTCCTCAGTTTCCTCATTTGTAAAGTGAACTGGAGAAGGAAATGGCAAACCACTCCAGTATCTTTCTTTGCCAAGAAAATTCCAAATGGGGTCACAAAGAGTTGGACATCATTTTGTAAGATCTCATCAGTCCTCTGCCTCTCCATTTAAGAAGAGAGCTCACCTCAGACATCTCCTAATTTCTCACCTGGCTATATTACTTTGAGATTTTTCTGACTGACTTCTCCACCATTACCCCAACATTGAGTACCTTCTCATCCTCCCTCCCCTTTTTTCAGCTTCCTTTTATATTTTGTCTTCCCCCATTATTAGAATGTAAGCTCCTTAAGGTCAATGATTGTTTTTTTAAGATTTGTATCCAACAGTGCCTGCTACACAGTAGGTGCTTAATAAATGTTTGTTGACTGACTAGTTATATGTTAACTAATATAAATAAGATCAAGAAATCCATTGTGTATATTTTAAAGTTAAGACTGAATTATATTGATTTCTGAATGGCTTTTAGATCAAACGTTTGTTAATTTTTGCTCACACTGCATATAACAACCAAGTTCATATTTGATTATAATGTATGTTAAACATCTTGACGTATGTAATTGGTTTACTTAGTCTAAATACTATGTAGATAGCTTAAGGAACATTCTATGTGCAAATTTATAAGTCAAAAACTACATCATTTCAAATCATCAAGAAAATAAGTCTATTCATAATAAACATCTAAAAACCTGTGTATCATTTTTGCATTAAAAGTTATTTGCCCAAGTTGCCTGATGTTAAATATGCTTTATATAGTCATCCCTCCAAGTCCTAGAAATTAAGGAGATATATTGCCTATAAGGAGATACATATTTTAAGCATAAAATTAGAGTAAATAGGTCCTCAAGAGCACGTTCTCCTGCAAAATATAGTTCTTTGTGGTCAAAGGCACATTATAAACATTAATAAATGACATGTTCTTTTTTTTTAAACAAATACTTTATTAACTTCTGTTTTACATCATTCATTTCCGCCAGATTTTGAGTTACAATCATTTTCCCCCCATGATTCCCCTACCCACCCTCCCAGAATAGCAGTCCCACAAGATATCGCTTCCTCCAATCTGCTCTCTCCCATACCTTCTCCCATACCCCCATCGACTTTTCCATTAGAGGAAGATGAATCTTTGTGTCCCAATGCCTGCACATCTTATCTCCCAATTATAAGCAAAAGAGTATTAATAATAGTATTTATATATATTTGAAACATTTAATGTTAAGACCTCGAATTTCAGATCCATTTCCTTCCTCCCTTGTCACCCATTCCCTCTTGGGAGATAAGTAATTCAGTATATGTTGTACATGTCTAGCTATGCAAAACATTATCATAGTAGATATATTGTACAAGGCTGCTTATAATTCCTCCCACTCATCCCACCCCCCACCTGGTCCATTCCCTACATGATCCTGTCCCTCTTCTATAGTGGGTACTTCCAACCTCCCCTCCCCCAAGGATGCCCTCCCATCCATCATCCCTCCTCTCATCCCCCTTCCCCCTATCCTGCTGCAGGTTGAGATATCCCATTTAGTATGTATGTCATTTTCTCCCTGAACCAAATTCAATGTGAATGTGGTTTTGCCTTTTTAGCCTTCCTTATTCTCCCCCTCCTTTGCACCCACTTCCCCTACATGAGATAGTTTACCCTACCATGTCTCCCCATCTCCTCTTGCCACTTTCCTCTCTCACCTCATAATTTCATCCCTTGAGTACTCTCCCTTCCCAACAAAATCAACCTATGCCCTCTATCCATATATAACTGTAACCATATACACACACATTCACATATGTATTCATATGACCACACCCCCTTCTTCCATTATTTTCATAGTGAGAAAGATATCATCAGTCACAGATATTGCTTTTCCATATAGGAATGTAAATAGTTCAACTTTGATAAGTTCCTTTTGATTTCTTTTCCCTGATTACCTTCTCAGGCATCTCTTACTTCTTGCGTCTGGATGACAAATTTTCTATTCAACTCTGGTTTTTTCCTCAAGAATGCTTGAAAGTCCTCTATTCCACTGAATGACCATATTTTCCCCTGAAACAAAATACTCAGTTTTGCTGGGTAGGTGACCCTTGGGTTCATTCCCAGTTCTTTTGCCCTCTGGAATATCATATTCCATGCCCTTCGATCCCTCAGTGTAGAAGCTGCCAGGTCCTGGGCTATTCTGATTGTGTTTCCACAATATTGAAATTGTTTCTTCCTGGCTGCTTGTAGTATTTTCTCCTTGATCTGGGGATTCTGGAACCTGGCTATAATATTCCTGGGAGTTTTCTTTTTGGGATCTTTTTCAGGAGGTGATCAGTGGATTCTTTCAACCTCTATTTTGCCCTCTGGATCTAAAACATCAGGGCAGTTTTCCTTGAGAATTTCTTGAAGGGTGATTTCTAGGTTCTTTCTTTGATCATGGCTTTCAGGTAGTCCAATAATTTTTAAATTGTCTCTCCTGGATCTATTCTCCAGGTCAGTGGTTTTTCCCATGAGATATTTCACATTGCCTTCTAATCTTTCATTTGTTTGGATCTGCTTAACAGCATCTTGATTTCTCATAAAGTCATTAGCTTCCATTTGCTCCAGTCTAACTCTGAAGGAATGAATCTCCTCAGTGAACTTTTGAGATTCTTTTTCCATCTGGCAAATTCGACTTTTTAAGGCATTCTTCTCCTCATTGCCCTTTTGGGCCTCCTTTGCCATTTGAGTTAGTCTATTTTTTAAGGTGTTGTTTTCCTCAGTCAGGCTGTTGACCCTCATTTCATACTTTTCCTGCATCCTTCTCATTTCTCTTTCCAATTTTTCCTCCACTTCTCTTATTTGATTTTTAAAGTCCTTCTTAAGGTCCTCTATGGCCTGCAACCCGCTCATGTTTTCCCCTGGGGCTTTTGGAGCAGGACTTCTGACCTCACAGTCCTTTTCCTGCTCTATGCCCCCAAAATAGGAGTCTAGGGTTGCATTTTTCTGTTTCCTTTGCCTTGGCATGTTGTCACTTAATTGCTTGACTTTTGGGCTTGTTGCCACACTATGGCTTTAAGGCCAGATAGAGGAATTTTCGTCCCGAACGTGTGGGGGGCAACTTCCGTTTCTGGCAAGCTATAAACCCACCCACAACTTCCACCCTAGATCACAATCCAGATCCAGGAGGTTAAAGCAAGAGCGATTACCCCCCAAGACTGATCGCTGGATCTCCCCACGATTTGTAGGCTGGGAGCCAGAAATGCCTATGAAAACTACAAAATGGCGTGTCTCCTCAGCGGCTTCTAGCCCCCAGGGGAGGGAGCTGACGCATTCCCCGAATACTAGTCCCAAAGTCCATAGGACACTAACCTCTTACTTTGTCCTAGGCAAGTCTATGTTGATAATTCTGGAATCTCCACAGTTCCTGGTGTTCTGGGGTTCCTCCAGCCGGCTACTGGCCCTGCCGCCCTGGGGCTAAAACCTCGGCTCACGTGGACCTGGGCTCGGCTCGGCTCCTGTGCTCTGCGCTGGTCCTTCCTGCAGGGTGCTGGGCTGTCCTCAGCGGGAGGTTAGCTTCTCTGTGTCGTTCTGTGGGTGCTGGGGCTCCAGAAGTTTTTCAGAGTCCTTTTTTACATAGTTTGTGGAGAATCTGGGGGCAGAGAGGCTTGGACGAGCTGTTTCTACTCCGCCATCTTGGCTCCGCCCAACAGAAATATTCTAAATGACATGTTCTTACCCAATTTTCTTGGACCATGATATTCACATATACCACCATATAAACCCTATGGGGAATTTTTTTCCTTTTCTTCCTTAAAGGAATAGAAAGATAGTTTTAAAACTGTTTTTCCCTAACATGAGGATTTTGTAGAAATCAGAACCTATTTAGGAAAGGTAGCTTCATCCAAGAAATTAGAAATGGAAAACATTCAGGCTATTTGGCCAGTCATCCATTACCTTGATCTATATGTGTTTCTGTTTCACCAGCATTGCCTCATGGTATCATAAAAGATGATTTCATATGTCATCCGGACTCCTTTGAGGAGAGCCAGGAGTGGAGAAAGGAACAGCCATCATTTTTCAGTTTGCATTTGAGGTTTTTCATGATTCCCATTGCTCCATTGCTTACCAGGCTTGTTATAAATACCCGACGTTGTTATGTTCCAGCAGTGCAAATCGTATGTATTGTTCTACTGATGCTACTTTATCCTCCCTGAGGTTTATAGCCAGTCATTTGTAGCTATTTAGATAGTAGTCAGATTGACTTGGAATTTTACCCTCTGGTCTTCTGTTTCCATATGAATTTTTCCATCCTATTCTTGATTCATATGGTATAACCATTCCTTTCTTAGCCCATGTGTTTCACATGCAGAGTTCCTCATAGGTAAGTTACATAACTTGCAGTGGTTAGGAGGCAACGGTTCTGTTAGTTCCTTTAAGGACACAGAGGACATGTTGTTGGGAAACTGAAGACTATATGTAAAGACTAAATAGTGCCCTCATAGCTCATAAGGCTTGTTTTGTTCTGCTTCATAAATAAACAAACAAATGCAGTCAGAATCAGAAAGGTAACAACTGGAGGGAAAAAAATCACAGCTAATTTCTCTGATTAAGATCCAATATCAAAGGTATAGAAAAATTGATGTTTTTCAATCATGTGCAACTCTTCATGACTCCATTTGGGGTTTTCTTGGCAAGGATACTGGAATGGTTTGCATTGTTTTCTCCAGCTTATTTTACACATGAGGAAACTAATGCAAACGGGGTTTAGTGACTTGCCCGGGGTCACACAACTAGTATGTGTCTGGTCACACAATTAGTATGTGTCAGAAGCCAGATTTGAACTAGTTCATCGTGCCTCCAGGCCCAGTGCTCTATCCACCATGTTACCTAGCTGTCTCAGAAAGAACTGATAAAAATATACAAAAGCAAGAGTGATTTTTCTAATAGTTATTTGTTCAAAGGATATAAATAGGCAGTTTTCAAATGAAGAAATCAAGTTAACAATCACATGAGGGGGAAATATGCTTCAAATCACTAATATTAAAAGAAATAAAAATTACTACAGTGATGAGGCTCTACCTCATACACACCACCCAATCAGTCAACAAACATTTGTTAAGCATGCATTTTGTGCCTGATGTTCTGTTTATTAAGCAATTGTGACACAAAAATAGTAAAAGACAACCCCTGTTCTCAAAGAGCTGGCAGTCTAATGAGAGAGGCAATATCCAAACAATTATGTAAAAACAAACTAACAAACAGGAGAAATAGGAAATAATCTACAGATGGAAGGTGCTAGAATTAAGGATCAGAAAAGGCTTCCTAAAGAAGTTGGAATTTTAGCTGGACCGTGAAGGAAGCCTAGAGACAGAGATGGGGGGGGGGGGGGGGGGAAGAGCATTTTAGTCATGGGGAACACATAATGCCCAGTCTAGAGGCAGTGTCTTACTTGAGGTCTAGGAAAGAGGCCTGGACTATAGGCATGGGGTGGGGGGTGGGGGGAGTACAAAAGTTCTAAGAAAACTGGGGGGGAAAGGGAGGTGAGAGCTTTCAAAGCCAGAAAGAGGGTTTATATTCGATCATGGAGGTGAATGGGAGCCACTATAGTTTACTGAGTAGTGAGATAGCCTGAATAGACCTGAGCTTTATAGGGAGGTCACTTTGACAACTCAGTGAATTGTGGCCTAGAATTCAGAGACTGGAGGCAGACAAATCAATGAGCAGCATATTACAATAGTTCAGGCCGAAGGGGATGAGGGTCTGAACTAGAGTGCTGGCAGCTTCAGAAGAAAGAAGGGAACACAAGTCTGAGATGCTATAAAGATAAAATCCAAAGGATTTGGCAACAGATTGGATGTAGGGCGGAGGGTTGAAAGAGTGAAGAATGGAAGATCACACCCAGGCTACAAGACTGGTAATTGGGAGAACTGTGGTCCCCTTCATAGTAATAAGAAAATTAGAAAGAATGGGAGAGGGTAGAGATAAGGAGTTCAGTTTTGGACGTGTTGAATTTAAGATGGCCAAAGGATATTTAGTTTGAGATGTTGGACAATTAGAGAGGCAAGATTGAAGGTTTGGAGAGACTTTTGAACAGGATAACTAGGTATGCAAATCATTAGCATAGAGATGGTAATTGACTGTAGGAACTGATAAGATCATCATGCTAAATAGTGGAAAGCTGAAGAAACAAGTATGCATACCTCATTCACCCACGAAAGCATTACTGCATTACAGCCTAGTAAAACATAATTATATGCTCCTTCAAAAGCAGATTGTGAATTTTTGAAGACCAAATCTAGAAAATTATTCCTGATTCTCTTCCTACCTATGCAACGGATTTTTCTGTCTTCTTCACTAGTTCAACATACATCTTCTGGTTTAGTATTTAAAAGTTTAGGTATTCTCCATGACTCTGTCCTTGAATATCTCTCTTCCTTCTGGTGAGCTCATTCAATTCCATAACTCCCTTGGCTCAATTTCAAAATACCTGATTCTGACTCTGGCTTCTCCCTTTAGCTTTAATTCCGGGGGCCATCTCCAGTCATCCTGATCTATATCTGGCCCCTGGACCTAGATGGCTCTGGAGGAGAGAGTGAGGCTGGTGACTTTACACAGCACTCCCTCACTTAAACCCAATTCACGTGAAAGTCATGGCACCATCTTCCAGATGCCATGGTCCTCTTTGAGAAGGAAGGACAAACAACTGTGAGCTTTAATTCCATATTTTCAATGGCCTGCAGGACACTTCTACTTAACGACCCTCCTACATTAAATGCCATATTGTACCAATATAACCTCTCCTCGTTGATTTCATCCCCATTGATCTCCCCCTACTCAAAATCTTATAGCATTTTTTCTGGATCGATCCTTTGTGCTAATCACATCTTACTTTTTATCCTATATCTTCATTTCATAACAACAAAAATGAAGGGGCAAGAACTATCTTGTTTTTCATCCTTATGCTCCTTCCATTTAGTACAGTGCCTAGATGCTTAATAAGCATTTTTATTTATTAAAATAGTAACTTTGTTCAGAAAATAGCCAAGATTCATTTGTTCCTTTCCTATCATTTTCCCAGGCAGTGACATTGGCCATCTCACAATATGTAGAAAAGCTTATAATGAATAGATGTGATGTAAGCACCCTTGAAATGTGATAAAAGATTAGGTACTACTCAAATCGATCTGTTACTACTTCCAAACAGTGCTGGTCATCCCAAGAGAAAAAATTACAGGCACTGGGTAACCATTTATCTTATAAAGTCATCATTGACTCAGGGGAAGCCCTACTCAGACTGAAGTAAACAAGTCTGTCTTCCTATCTAATTATCTGGAACCCACTTTTTCCTTCCTTTGGCACTTAGAGGCCATGAGTTGTTGTTGCCACTGCAGAAGCTCACTGTGACCAAACTTTTCCCAGGTCAGTTATAACTTTCCTGTACTGCATCCCAAAGCTCATGGCACTGCTTTCTGTCTTATAACAATGAGTGGCACTAGGTTTGGGATTCTTCATTCTTTTGATGTCATAGACTCATTTGGAAACCTAGCATAGCCCTATGCATACCAACTCATAATAATGTTTTTAAATCCATAAAATACACAGAATTACCAAAGAAATCAATTATAACAAAATATTAACAAAATATATTTTTAAAGTTCACAGAACTTAAATTGTGCTAGATTAATCATACAATTCAATCCCTGCTAATATAATAGCTAGCTAACCTATTATTTCACACCTACCACAATGACTCTGTTTCCCAGCTTCCAATGAGAACCCATTTCTTGGCCCCTTTTTTCCCTATGCCTATATGCCAGAAAGAATCCTAGGTCTGATATTTTGTAGAGACAACCCTCTAAGGAACATATATCTACATACATGGGAAACAATACCACTAAGCCTGGCCAGGCCAAACTTACAAGAAAGTGAATGTGTAGAAAAAGATGCCAGACAAATAATACCAGGAAAAAGGAACTTGAAAGACTACAGTGTAGGAAGATGGGCAGCAAATTCTGCCTGCAACAATCACTGCCTAGACAAGGCAAAACTGTGCTTTCTCTATGTGCAATAAATCACAGCCTTCTATTAGCCTGAGACCAGAAGCACCTGACCACTGAGTTGATTTCCTATTTATTTTTATCCCATTACCTTGACTTATTACTGGCTACATCATTCCTCTTCCTCCTTGGCATTTTCACCTGTGAAGCATTTTGGAAATTGCTACTGATCCCTCCTTGGCTTCTTACCTAGCTGACTGTGCAGTCTAACCACCTTTGATCTTTCTTCCCTTGTTAATCTTTCATCTTTCATTGTTTAAGTATCTATTCCATCTCTTTATGGTTACCTTCATTTCTAAAAGCAAGGCACCCTGTGGCTAGACAGAGAACTTCAGCTACCATATCACTGGAGTTGTCAAGGCACATTTTTTTCACATGGAAAAACCTGTTGGGGGGGTGGGGGAAGTGGGAAGGCAGCTAGGGAGTACTATAGCCCTCACACAGGGGTGTGTCCAGGGAAGTTGTTAAATTAACAGTGTTAATATTTACACCTTGGAAATTAGAAAACACTACAACTCTGGGTTCGACTGCTGTGCTAGAGTTAAGAAAGTGTCAATGAAAATGTTAATATTTAAATTAAATTTAAGAGTGTACCCAGCATACTTTTTTTTCAAAGAGTTGGTTGTTAAACATTCACCAACACACCACTGCCTCACCCCTTTGATGAAGGCAGCCTAGGGAGAGGGGAACCATGGGCACACAGCCCTAAGAGTGCCAACAATCTAGTGGAGAATAAACAGTGAGATATGGAGATTTACATCCCCATGGGGAGAAAGTTCATTCCCTTCTCCTCCCCAGATTTCCAGGTCAGGAGGCAAAGCCCCATTTGCCCTGTATTAATTATGTCTCTGCCTCTCACTACCTGGATCTAGGATACAGCTCAACCACAAATCTTGTCATAGAACTGATAGCTATGATCATTCAAATCACTGAATGTTAACATGGCTAAAAGGGACTTCAGTGAGCATCTTGCCCAGTTTTGACATTTTACAAATAAGGAAACAGTTTCATTGAGATGAGTTGTTCATTAGTTTTTTCAGTCATGTCTATTATTTCATGACCCCATGTGAGATTTCTTTGCAAAAATACTGGAGTGGTTTACCATTTCCTTCTCCAGCTCATTTTACAGATGAGGAAACTGAGGCAAATGGGGGCTAAGTGACTTGTCCAGGGTCACACAGCTAGTGTTTGGGGTTAGATTTGAACTCAAAAAGATGGGGGGAAGCAGTGTACATATGACATTTTTAACTTTAAAGTCTACATTACTAACATTTTATCCATTGTTTTAAGTCTAAAGAATCAACAAAGCAACAAATCAATCTCTTATTTGTACAGTGTACTCATTTCTGAGGTATAAATGCTCACATTGAAAATTTAACAATTGGTTCTTGTGAGCTACCTCGATTTGGATCCAGCTAACCCATATGCTTACTTCCTCCATGTGCTTTCCAATGGATGATATTAGGAATAAGCTAGGAATAAAAGCCTCACTGGGGCAGCTGAGTAAAGTGCTGGGCTTGGAGTCAGAAATACCTGTCTTCCTAAATTCAAATATGACCTAAGAAATTTAGTAGCTATGTGACCCTGGACAAGTCACTTAACCCTGTTTGTCTCAGTTTCCTCGTCTGTAAAATGAGCTGGAGAAGGAAATGGCAAACCACTGCAGCATCTTTGCCAAGAAAACCCAAACTGAGTCACAAAAAGCAGGACAGAACTGAACAATAACAACAACGAAGGCCTTGCTGATTCCCCCCAGTAACTGGGATGCTCATTTAAGTGGCCTTTACATGAAAAAGCAGATGCACTAGGATGATAAAACATAGTACCTACAGCATATTCATATTCAGTAATCTACTTACTCTGACATTAAAAACCAAACGATTCTCTGATGTTAAACAGTAGGGTCATGAGCAACTGGCATAGCCAATTTTCATACTGTCAGTAATAATGCTGATTTTGTATCATAATCTAGACTTAGATTGATAATGATGATTACACAATATACTTTATTAAAAAGTTGTAATTTCCCCATTAATAATATTACCATGTATTTGTATAGCAATATACTCTTCTAAAACTTTCATCCATATTTAACAGTCATCTCAACAAAAAATCCTGTACTTTAGGGATAGCAAGTATCATTGCTCCCCTTTGATAGGCAAGGTAACTGAGCCATAGAAAAGCTAAGTGATTTGCCTAAAACTAATGATAGAGCTGTTCCTCAGGACTCATATTTCCGTAGATATTTCCCAGCATCCCTCCCCAGGCCACCAACTAATCCACAAATTCTCCTTTGATCCTTCTCTAATATGGGGGGGAGGGGGCGGAGAAGCCTTAAAATATTTCATTAAACTGAGTTATTAAATCCAATTTCTTTCCCCATAGTTGAGGAACAGGGTATTATAAGGGTAGATAAACAGAACTTATTTGCCCTTCCTGAGAGAAACAAAAGAAAACAACTTCCCCTCACAAGGCCCTGGGCAAAACATATGAAAGTGGCTAGCTCTAATGTCCTCATCCTTCCTTTCCAGCATCTTTTCCCCTCCTGCTCAGCTGCCTAATGCTCTGTTTCTTGTTCTACCCTTTCCAAAACTCCATTCTAAAAAAAAAAAAAAGGCAACTTATTTGTGCTAAGATGTAAATCGCTGATGAGGCTTACTGCAACAAAGTGTCTTTATTTCACTTTATTTTTTTAATTAAATTTTGTGTTTATTTTTAGTTTACATCATTCACTTCCACAAGATTTTGAGTTACAAATTTTCTCCCCATCATTCCTCTACAACTACCCCAAAACAGTGATCCCACTGTATACTCCCTCCCCCAATCTGCTCTCTCCTATATTCTCCCCCATACCCCCTCCAACTTTCCAGTAGGGCGAGAAGGATCTCCATACCCCAGTGCCTGTATATCTTATTTCCCAGTTGCATGTAAAAGATAATAATAATAATATATTTTTTGAACATTTGATTTTACAACTTTGAATTCTAGATTCTTTCCCTTCCTCCCTCATCACCCACTCTTACTGGGAAGATAAGCAATTCAAAATAGGTTGCGCATGTATAGCTACACAAAACATTTCCGAAAGACTGACTATATTTCCCTCCATGCTATCCCACCCCCACCTGTTCTATTCTCTACTTTGACCCTGTCCCTTTCCAAAAGTATGTGCTTCTAACTACCCTCCCCACCCCCAACCTGCCTACCTTCCATCATCCCCCTTCTCATATGCTTCCTCCCTACTCTCCTATAGGGCAAGATACCCAATTTAGTGTGTATGTCATTTCCACCCTATGCCAAATTCAATGAGAGAAATGTTGACCCATTCCCTTTTGTCTTCCTGTTCTTCCCCTCCATTGTAACCATTTCCCCTTGCCTCTTCTATATGAGATAATTTACCTCATTCTGTCTCTCCCCATCTCCTCTCATTATATTCCTCTCTCACCTCTCAATTTCACCTTTTAAATATCATCCCTTCCTATGCAATTGATCCTGTGCCCTCTATGTATACCTATACACATATATACATACACTCACATTATATATTCATATGCACATATACCCTCCTATATAGACATATGTATATATGTATACATATATATTCCCTTCAACTATCCCTGCACTGAGAAAAGTTTCTTAAGTTACAGTTATCGTTTTTTCATGTAGGCCTTTAAATAGTTCAGCTTTGATAAGTTCCTTATGATTTATTTTCCCTATTACTTTCTCATGCTTCTCTTGCTTCTCGTATTTGAATGTCAAATTTTCTATTCAACCCTGGTTTTTTCATCAAGAATGCTTGAAAGTCCTCTATTTCATTGAATGACCATATTTTCCCCTGAAACCTTATACTCAGTTTTGCTGGGCAGGTGATTCTTGATTTTAAACTTAGCTCCTTCTTTGACCTCCAGAATATCATATTCCAAGCCCTTTGATCCCTTCATGTAGAAGCTGATAGATTTTGTGTTATCCTGATTGTGTTTCCACGATATTCCAATTGTTTCTTCTTGGCTGCTTGTAATATTTTCTCCTTGATCTGGGAACTCCAGAAACTGGCTATAATATTCTTAGGAATTTTCTTTTTGGGATCTTTTTCAAGAGGTGATCAGTGAATTCTTTCAACTTCTATTTTGCCCTCTGGTTCTAAAATATCAGTGCAATTTTCCTTGAGAATTTCTTGAAGGATGATGTCTAGGTTCTTTTTTTTTTATCATGACTTCCAGGTAGTCCAATAATTTTTAAACTATCTCTCTTAGATCTATTTTCCACATCAGTGGTTTTTCCAATGAGATATTTCACATTGCCTTCTATTTTTTCATTATTTGGTTCTGTTTAATATATCTTGATTTCTCATAAAGTCATTAGCTTCCATTTGCTCTATTCTAATTCTGAAGGTATGATTTTCTTCAGTGAGCTTTTGAGATTCTTTTTCCATCTGGCAAATTTGTCTTTTTAAGGCATTCTTCTCCTCTTTGGCTTTTTGGGCCTCTTTTGCCATTTGAGTTAGTCTATTTTTTTTTAATTTTTTTATTAATTTATTAGTTTAGTTTCAGTTAACAAGATTCAATTCCATAGTTCCTTGATTTTCAAATTTCCTTTACTTCCCTCCCCCCTCCCCTCACGACAGCATATAGTACAGTATAGGGTCTGCAAATGCATTCATATTAGATATTATTCCAATTACAAAGGCATATTGTACTAGGTGGGATGAAAGATGGTAAGGAAGAAATAAAACCAAACAATGAGAAGAACAAGATCATTTAGTTTGCTTCCATCAGGATTCAGGCTCAGTTCTTAATAGTTATATCTCTGGATGGCACATTTCTCACTTTCTTGAGTCATTCGGGATTAACTTATATCACTGCATTGCTGAAAAGAGTCCAGTCTGTCATAGTCGGTCATCACAGATATAGTATGTCTGTGATTGTATACAAATTTCTTCTGATTCTACTCTTCTCACTAAGCATCAGTTTGTATAAGTCTCTCCAGGTAATTATGAAATCCGACACCTCCTCGTTTCTTATAGCACAATAAAATTCCATTACATTCATATACCACAACTTGTTTAGCCATTCCCCAATTGATGGGCACCCCTTTAGTTTCCAATTCTTTGCAACCACAAAAAGGGCTGCTAAAAATATTTTTGTACATATAGGTCTTCCTCCCACATCTATGATCTCTTTGGGATATAACCCTAGAAGTGGTATTGTTGGGTCAAAGGGTATGAAATTATTTATAATCCTTTGGGCATAATTCCAGATTGCTCTCCAGAACGGTTGGATAAGTTCACAACTCCACCAGCAATGTATTAGCGTTCCAATTTGTCCACAACCTCTCCAGCATTTGTCACTTTCTTGTTTTGTCATCTTAGCCAATCTGACTGGAGAGATGTGGTATCTCAGAGTTGTTTTGATTTGCATTTCTCTAATTAATAGTGATTTAGAGCATTTCTTCATATGCTTATAGATATCTTTAATTTCTTTCTCTGAAAACTTCCTGTTCATATCCTTTGACCACTTATCAATTGGGGAATGACTTGTATTCATATAGATTTGGCTCAATTCTCTATAAATTTTAGAAATGAGTCCTTTATCAGAGACACAAGTTGTAAAAATTCTTTCCCAATTTCCCACCTCCCTCTTGATCTTGGTTACATTGGCTTTGTTTGTGCAGAAGCTTTTCAATTTAATGTAATCAAAATTATCCATTTTGCATTTTATAATGCTCTCTAATTCTTGTTTCGTCCTAAAATCTTCCCCTCTCCACAGATCCGTCAGGAGTTAGTCTATTTTTAAGGTGTTATTTTCCTCAGTCAGGCTGTTGACTCTCTTTTCATGATTTTCTTGCATCATTTTCATTTCTTTTCCTCCACTTCTCTTACTTGATTTTCAAAATCCTTCTTGAGCCCCTCCACGGCCTATAACCAGCTCATATTTTTCTTGGAAGCTTTTGGTGCAGGAGTTCTGACTTCACTGTCTTGCTCCCATTCCATGGTTTGATCCTTTTAGTCCCCAAAAAAGGAATCTAAAGTTGGATTGCTGTGCTTGCTTTGCTTCCTTTGCTTGCTTATGTTGCCACTCAATTACTTGACTTTTGAGCTCTTTGCCACAGTAGAACTCTGCTTCCAGAGGATAGAGCTTTGTCTCAAATCGATGGGGTTTTTGCAGCTGCCAGAGCTATTAGGAGGATACCATCTCTGCAACCCCCACAAACTCTAGCTCACTGGTCACATGCCTCAGGACCACTACCCAAGACCAAGATCCAGTTCCAGTCAGGTTAAAGCAAGGGTGATAACCCTCTGAATGGTGGCTTGGCCCCTCTATGATCTGCAGGCCAGGATCTCTGAGGCAGCTATGTGGAGGCTGCTTCAGGGCCACTGCACCTCCACCACTTCTAGCTCTAGGGGTAGGGGCCAGACCTGCTCCTCTATCCCTCCCAGTTCCAACAGAGTTCTACACTGACCTCTCACTTTTTCTTTGGCATTTATGAGTTGAAAATTCTGGGAACTACCACTTCTGCTGGTGTTCTACTCTCCTGAAATCCGCTGCAGCTGCTGCTGCTGGTCAGGGCTGCCCTGGGGCTAAAACCTCGGGCTCACCAGGCCTGGGCATGTTTCCCAGCAGCTGTAATGAACCCTTTCTATCTGCCTTCCAGGCTGCCTTCAGTGGGAAATTTGTTTCTCTTTGTTACTTTGTGGGTTCTTTAGCTCTAAAATTGTTTAGGGTCATTTTTATAGGTATTTGAGGTGGTTATCGGGGGAGCTCATGGAGTTTTCCTGCTTCTACACTGCCATCTTGACTCTGCCCCTCCAGAGTATCTTTATTTTAATTGAAGATGAGCCAATAAATCATTACCTAATAGAATCACAGATCTCAAACCAGAAAGGACTCTCAGAGGACATCGAGTTCAACTTCCTCATTTTAAAAATGAGGAAACCGAGACCCAAGGAGGTTAAGTACCTAGCACAATGTCACACAGGTAGTAAACATTAGAGGCAGAATTTGAACCCAAGTCCTCTCATTCCAGAATGAATGCTCTTTCCACTGTAACTCTGAGGGGTACTAAACTGAGGGGAAAGAATCTTCCTAGGTCCTCTGAAATCACATTATTGAATATGGTAGCTAAGTATTCCAGCTAACTTGAAGGTTAACCACATTCCCATCTTTCTTAAGGTGCTCAGAATGGTTATAGAGGGGCCTAAGTTCACCCAAAACAGTAGCATGGTCCCTTGGCAATAGAGTGTTGCATGAGTCAAGAAGACCTGAGTTCAAATCTGACCTCTGACACTTACTAGCTGTGTGACCCTGGGCAAGTCACTTAACTTCCCTGTGTCTCATTTTCCTCATCCATAAAATGGAAATAATAACAACACCTACATAATAGGGTTGTTTTGAGGACCAAATGAGATAATATTTGAAAAGCACTTTAGCACAGTGCCCGACATGAAGTAGGTGCTATATATTTGATAATTCCCTTCCTTTCTGTTTTCTGTAACATTGTGTCAGGGCCATCAGCAGCAAAGCTACATTCAATCTATTACTCAGAAGGTATGCCTAAGCAAAGCTGTCAGGGAAAATACAGAGAAGCTCAAGGAACAAAGTCTTCACATCCTCAAAATTCAGCCTAGTCAAATCTGTATTATGCACAAAGAGAATCAAGACCTACTTAAAGTCCTTCGTATCAAAACCCCAAGGGCTTGGCCTCAGCAAAAAAGGCTGATGGTTATATTGTTTCCTGCATGTTTCTACTGAATTTTAGTTTCAATTGCATCTTTGGAAATGAAAATTCTTAAGAAACCATTTAAATGGGGAGAAATCATCTGCTGTCATTCCAAAGAACGTGTCTGAGCCTGTTTTCCATCTGGCACAAGGAACACCATGAACCTCGTGATCCTGCCATCTTTTTCAGCGATTCATTTGGCATTTTTGTTATTAGTGTTTCAAACTGAGCACAGCTTGAGGGGTCAGAGGCTTAGAAGAGAGTAAAGTACTCTATTAAGGACACCTGGGACTAATAAGCAAAGCCTTGGAAAGACAGTTACAAAGCATTATGTCTCCCTCTGGTGGCTTCTTGGTTTTATGCAAAGCTGTACAAAGAGCTTCACAATGAAGTTTTAGCAGAGAAAGTATTCAAGATTCTGTTATTCAAGAAACAACAATATAGACCATAAGCAAACCACTAATATTTAATAGCTCTACCCTTTTCCCTCAGTTTGATTTCCAAATTGATTGTAAAAGCACCAATCTTTTTCCAAATTTAAACAGTTACAGACTATAATTAAATAACATTGTCATGCTACAATATCTCCTTCAATTACTTTAATAAATGTGTAATTATAATAGGAATGTAAATTTTTAAGTTCTTCCCTGCCCCTAGGTTACGTGCACCTGGAGCCTGTGGTGGGAGGCTTGTTTTTCAAGAACGGACACACCTTGGTGCTTTGTGATTGGGCAGTGTGTCAAGAGGGCTGTTACATTCTCTGAGCCAGGAGAAGGCTATATAATCCCTGATGTGAGGCGTTGTTTGGGGGCTCACTTTGAGAAGTGTTGCGTGACTTGACCAGATGAGACTCTAGGCAGGCGTTGAGAGTTTCCCCAGCTTTAAAAACTCAGATGTTGATGCTTCCCTCTCTGGTAACTGTGACTAGGTATGGATATATGTAATGGTTGGACAGTTTGGAAGCCTGTTTCTCTGTCTTGTAACTTCTGCTTGTAACCTCTGTATTCTCTGAAGTTCAGGGTGCTGACCTTTTCCCCCCTGAACTAAGTAAATGATATATGTTTGATTGATTAAAGCAAGATTGTTAACCCATTTTGAGTTGCTTTCCTTTAGAAAAGCAGATCTAAGAACCTGTGTTGGCAGCCACCCTGGGGATGCTGGGGTGCTTGCTGCTCCAGTAATCTAGTTAAAATCTTCCCTCCTATCACAAAGATGAAGAAATCACGGCCCAAAGACGCTGTCAGCTTGCCCAAGAACACATAAATAGTAGTTGAGCATTTAGATGGCCAGTTCTCTTCTAAGGGTCCTTACAGCTGGGTTAGTCTAAGTGTTTTGTACCAGCATTGTGGCCAATTACATCCTAATTCCCAGAAACCACAGCTATATCTATTCCTTTACAAAATCCAGTGATATCAGTATCAAGAACACAATGTTCATCAGTGGTAACTAATTTGCACACAACCATTGCAGGAATTCTGTATAGTAGTATATACAGCTATCCATATACTTCCAACGGTTATTAAAGACACTCTACCTCCCAATTTGGAGCCTTTTCACTGGTTGTTTCCCTTGACAGCAATGCTCTCCCTCCCTCACCTCCAACTTCTAGCTTCCTTCAAAGCTCATTGCTGGGGCAGCTAGGTGGCACAGAGAATAGAGCACCAGCCCTGGAGTCAGGAGAACCTGAGTTCAAATTGGCACTCATTCACTCGACACTCTTACTAGCTGCATGACCTTGGGCAAGTCACTTAACCCAATTACCCTGTCTTCCCCTCCAAAAAAAATACCCAAACAAATAAGAACTCATCATCACTAACCCACTCTCTGCATAAATAGTTTTCACAATGATCTCACCCACACCCAGCAGTATCTTCTCTCGGCTATTACCTCCTACTTACACTATGTGTTTCTTGTATTTACAAAGTTGTTTGTATGTTGCCTTTCTCTGTATCCCCCGAGCTCAGCACAGTACTGATTGGCACATAATAAATATTTTATAAATGCTTGCTGACTAACTTGCTGGGCATATAGTAGAGTGGTTTTCAGCCTCAAATAAAAAGACAGACTGAGTAACTGAGAAGGTCCCTTCCAACTCTGATATTTTATGTCTCTGCATTTGCCTACAAGTATCTGGTACTCATAATTGCTTTGATACAAATGAAATTTGTTCATATTTCTGAAATAAAGCATTTAAAGATAGGCTTTTAAAAATAAATAAAATAAATCTGATGTAATTGACATCTGTACTGCTACCTCCAATGAAGAAGAATATGATTCATGCCTGTCCTCTCCTCCTATGTAACTTATGTCTACATCCTCTTATACATCCTCCACAGAAGGGCTTCTTCAATTTTTATTAAACTTGTGTGGTTACCAGTGAATCATGGGAGTTCCCGCTTCTTATTTTCCCTCATCATATTTTCTCATCTCTATTCACTTACCTGTCAGACGGTGCCCTTTGCCAACTAAGAATCACATGAAAGAAGTGGCATGACATGTTACAGCCTATTCACATTCACCATGGGCCTCTCTATTGCCCTCTGGATAACTCATAAATTAAGAGATTATGCTACGCTTTCAACATTACTCATTTCAAGTTTTTGCTTCATATTCAGATTGAGCATTCCAAGTAATCTATAACTATTAGTCTGATGTGTGTTATTCTGGGGATAATAAAAGTAGACAAGGAATAACAGGCAGGTCTTCAACAAAGAAATCCTTTGTTGCTGTTAAGCTATTTTGGGGTAATTCTATTCTAAATATATCATGTAAATGAAAGAAACTCAATAAAAAGATTGGTTCTGATTCTTTCAATCCATTCATGCATATGAATCTTCCCACGTTTGTCTGACTTCATAGTTGTCATTTCTACAATCCTTTACAAAACTATTCCACACAATGTATTTAACTGTTTCTCAGTGAGTGGTCACCTTCTTTATTTATTGTCCATTGCTATTAAAAAATGCTATAAATATTTTGTTCTATATTGAATCTTAGTGTCCTTGGTCTCCTTAGAGTGTGTGCCTAGTAGTGGGATCACCAGAGGAAAAAAATAGTAATAATTTGTTCACTTTTCTTTTATTCCTCATTGTTTTCTAGACTATTTGGACCAAATCACAGCTCCACCAATCTTCCCATCGCCACTTACACACACATTGACTGCTTTATTGCATTTAAATGATATTAACTTCTTAGGTGTAAGTTGTACTTGATTTAAAACTCTAAACTTTCCACATATATGTTGTCTTCGTGGTTTGTTGTTTGTGAAGCATATTTGTTTACTCATCTTTAAAAAAAATAGAAGGAACATTGAGTGTAAGTTATGCAGGAAACCAAAGTTAGTGTTTAGAGGACAAAGTTAAGGGAATTATAGAATAGAAAAAAGAACACTGATTTGAAATTTAGAAAACTGGGTTCTTGGGGTGGCTAGGTGGTGCAATGAATAGAGTACCGGCCCTGGAATCAGGAGGACCTGAGTTCAAGTCTGGTCTCAGACACTTAAAACAAAAACTAGTCATGTGACCTTGGGCAAGTCACTTAACCCCAATTGCCTCCCCCCAAAATATTTTTTAAAAAAGAAAGAAAACTGGGTTCTCATTCCAGCTCTGCCACTCTATGGGAGATCTTGGGCAACCTTTTTGACTTCCCTAGGTCTCAGTATTCTCATTTTTAAAAGGAATATGTTAGACTCAGTGGTTTTCAAGTCTTCTTATTGCTCTAAAAATCACCTGATTATAATATTTCCTCCTATATCAGAGATGAGGCCTTCCTTGTATAGAATTTGGTTTGAGTGACTTGCTAAAGGTCACTTAGGACTTCTTCAAAGCCAGACATTCCTTTGAGGTGAATAATGTACCAGAATGAACTGAATTCTCATTTTCCAGTTTCTCCCAGTTTCCATTATTTCACTCTCTTTGGAACATTAAGCTTCTGCAAGTAGTAACCTGTGAAGATTTCAATTTGATTTTGTTCTTTTGGCTGCAAGATTTCATTTTCAGTTTTACCTTGGTCATATACAAATTGATAAGTTTCTTTTCCCCTAGCTTTACCCTTCCTTCTTTAATTAGGATGGTTCATTGCCTTGACTTCAATTTGGAGGCTTTTTTACATTCTTTGAACACTGTCCACACATTTATTTCACAGATTTTATATCTTTCTGCCTTCTAGGCTGGAATTTTTCTCATGCACCTTCTCATATACCACCACATTGTTCAAGAAGAGCTCAGGGTTTGTTTGTTTTGTTTTTTTTCCCTCTACTTCAGTACTTTGAGACTTTTAAAAAGAACATGGTTTTTGAAATGCTTACCATGTATCAATTTGTCTATCTATAAATACAAAATAATAGTCTTCTTCAAAGATACCGTACTTATTAGAATTATAAAACTTTAAATAAAAAAAGGCTTCTTAACTAATCACCTAGGGCTATACTCTCTATTTTTTGAAAGTATGACAATCTTGTTTGTGACAATTTTGTTACTTGATAGGAAGGGTTTTGTTTTATGTTTTTGTTTTTTCAAACCAAATAAGTGATTTTATTGGTATAAGGATCATCCAGTCAGGAGATGCCAATGCAGATAAAGATCTGCTTTAAAACACAGGGTCTTAGAGAATTTGCCAAAGTTACATGCTTAGTATGCATCAGAGTTTGAACCAGGTCTTCTTGTTTTTAAAACTAGAAGTCAATCCACTAGACCACTCTGTTTCTAAGCTCTCTGCTTAAGCAAACATATTAAATTAATGAAATTAATATGATAGGCGTGGCTTGGTGGCATAGGGAATAGAGCACTGGCCCTGGAGTCAGAAAGACCTGAGTTCAAATGTGACCTCAGATACTTAACACTTACTAGCTGTGTGAACTTGGCAAGTCACTTAACCCGGATTGCCCTGCATTCCCACCTCCAAAAAGCAAAAAAAAAAAAAATTAAAAAAAATTTAATATGGTAGAGATTAATCTAAAATCATTTAGCAAGAAAGTTGTTTATCCAGATCCAAATTTAGGCCTCTTGAAGCCTATTCCCACATTCTGGTCATAGGAGCATACTGCTTTTCAAATAAAATTATTTCTTGTCATGGTGAGTCTAATTGACAATTAAGGACTGAAAACCAAGCCAAAAGGCAGCTGGTAACAGAGAACTTCGTATCAGTGAAGAGTTAGATAAAGATCTAACATTGCTGGAAATTGTGATAAGTTGCTTAGCATGGCGGGAATTTTTTGAGGTTATTTTGTTTATATCGTCCAACTGTAACCCAAATTCTCCATGTATGTAAAAGATAAATACTAACGATAAGGACTTGGGCAAATGATCACCCAAAAGACAATTAAAAGGTAGAGCATACAACTACAACCTAGGGGTTTCTGCTGTGAAGTTTTCATTCCCTTCAAAACAATGATTTGGGAAAGGAAAAGAACATCCCTTTATTTGGTCCTCCTAAACCTCATTTAAATATCCATGATGTAGATACTTTCTATGACTTCATAGTCACACAAATGGCATTGTCAAATACATAATCCTGGTATCTCTGGTTATCTTGAGACAAAAATTTCAAAAAAAAAAAAACAACCTTGTGAAAATGTATCATCTTGCTCATAACCAAATAATTCTGTGACTTCATCACTGTGAATGTTCCCTCCAATGAAATGCATCGAAACCCATTAGTGCCTGCACTTCCCATTTTAACTTGTCTATTTCCTCCCATATGTTCACTCTGAGGCTGCATCCAAAGTGCTAAAGGTTTCCCTCATTTTCTCTTGGCATCATGAGGATACCAGTGAAACAACAGACTATTACTTCCTTCCCTCTCACCATATAACCAGTCCTTTTCCATTCATAAACTTACCAACCTAAAAAGCAATAATAAAGGAGAAAAAAAGTTACTATATAGTATTTAGGAAGTGGCACGAAGGTCATTAAACCAAAGTATAAATTCCCAAAAGCTGATCTGATAAAGGTTAAGAATGAACCTGATATAGTGGAATACTGCTGACATGGAGACCAATGATCCAGAATGAAATCCTATTCTGCTATCTGTGTAGCCTCTCTGGACCTCAGTTTCCATATTTCTTGCAGTTACGTATTGTCCTTTGACCCAGCCATACCACTTCTAGGGTTATATCTCAAAGAGATCATAGAAGTGGGAGGAAGACCCATATGTACAAAAATATTTTTAGCAGCCCTTTTTGTGGTTGCAAAGAATTGGAAACTAAAGGGGTGCCCATCAATTGGGGAATGGTTA